>JBBJLS010000028.1:10247599-10259057 GCA_037577275.1 Bryconaethiops microstoma | reverse complement strand
GTAAATAGAGCCAAACCAGGTATTTGATGGAGCTGCAAGTAAAACTGGGCTTCCATGAGGAAAGAGGTCTAGAAACAGTTACATGAACACTTTGCCATAAACAAAACCACAATTTATTGTGTTAATGTTGTTTGTATTTGTTGTAATGTTAGTGTTTTAACTGAACACCACTGCCCAGTAGTAAACAGCTTTTAAGCATAATTTTCTCAGGTGCATAAGACTTTTGCACAGTACTGTATATTATATATATATATATATATATTACACTGAAACCAGAAGCATTCAAACTTTAAGGAGTATGTACCAATATGCGAGCACCCCAGC
The DNA here is from genome assembly GCA_037577275.1 of Bryconaethiops microstoma. Lineage (NCBI taxonomy): Eukaryota > Metazoa > Chordata > Actinopteri > Characiformes > Alestidae > Bryconaethiops > Bryconaethiops microstoma. The sequence continues at coordinate 10,258,733 of JBBJLS010000028.1, read as the reverse complement.
ACAGCAACTATGTTTAATACACAAGTGTGAAAAGGGCCCATTGTGCACAAAGAGACACCCAGACTCCCAAAAACTGCATGACCTATTAAATAACTTTTGAGCTTTTCACATAAAAACATAAATTATATATTTTCATAAGCTGCTACTAGGCTTGTCATGACACTGAAATTTTAAACTCGATACGATACTAAGGATGGTGCTCGATACTCAATACTATTTTCGATACTACAGGGGGGAGAAAAAACAAACACAGAAACTTTTCAATAAATAATTTAAAGTGTATTCAGGGGCCGTTGCGCCGGTTCTCTGCGTAGGTCGATAGGTCTTGATGAGCTCAGGGTCTCTGTAAAATTTCGCGGCGCTAGGTTTAGCCGGCCGAGCTTTGGGGCCAAATGCTCTGTCTCAGGAAAAAAAGCAGCACGCACCTTTAAATCCCTAACGGGCTGTAATGTAAACATTGGGTCCTGTGGATAGCCAGGGGAGGGGCTGCCCGCCGCAATGCCTGTTGAAAATTGTTGTAGTCTGCCGGCGATTTCTGTGAACCGGCAAATACAAAATTGGCATTTAAGTATCGATACCAGTGCTAATTGACATCAAACTCGATGCTAAATTTTAATATCGATTAGTATCTGAGAATCGATTTTTTGGACATTATTCATTTGTGTTTATGACTGACATACCGCAGGTCTGGTCTAGTATCTCGATACTGTTTGTGAAGAGTATGTGCAGCACACATAAGGAAAAAGATAGATGGGTGAGGAGAGTGGAATTAGCACCTTTGGTGCATTACACAAGCATCTTATTCTCAGGAGAAGAGGGCTAATGTACTCTGGAATGATTCCCATGGGCAGGAGAGCTGCTCAGACAAGGATGAGTGAGGTTGCACTCCTCCAGAGGCACCGTTCAAAGCTAAAGCATAACACCACAGATCTAACACTGGCAGCAGCATCTCAGGCAAAAAGACTCTGAACAAACCAAACCAGACAGAATGCTGTGCGTGTCAGCAGTCAGAGAGGCACTGAGGCCTGGAGGGAGCTCCTCCAGAGCATTATTTCTCCTGAGCATCGCCACAGGATGCCAATTAAGTCATCAGGGTTTTCTGCACCTTCAGCACTTTTCTGGCTGCCATAGTAGTGTGAGCTCCAAACAAAGACCATTGCGTGCACCCTAACCGATAGGATGCGATTCTATAAGTGCTGACTCTGCGTTGAATTTCTAAACACCGACAGATGTCAAGGGGCTTAGCTCTCTTTCTTCCCCTCTCTGTTTCTCTCTTGCTTTGCACGTTGCGCCGATCCGTGCTGCATGTATGTTAAATGAACTCTGACATGGTGGGCGCACAGAGCAGGGATTTCATGTTTGTTTTAGAGCTGAAGGGATGTGTGTTTGCATGAATGTGTCTGTATATTTTGAGTATATTTTTCTGTGGATGCGGTTGGTCACTCCGCCTCTCCTTAGGCCCGGTGGTTGGAAGCAGGAATGCAGACACGTGGGTGTGAGCGGTCAGGCCCGTAACCTGTGGATTTCCATTCTTTCATGTTATGCCCTCGCAAGAAAACAGCAACAAAAACAATATGCCATGGTTTTTCTTGGCCAACAGTCGGAGTCTGGTGCCGAGGGCAGAGAGCTGCCTCCTGGAAGACGTTTTTTGGAACAATGTAGGATTTACAACAAGGCTTGGGACCCGTCACTGCCCAAGTCAACCATATAGCTAATGGTAATTGGTGGCACAGAGTATTGACAAAATGCTCTTTCGATTTTTGCCTGCCTAGCAGAGGGAGAGTGCTCATCTTGCCTGGTGAAGCGAGCAGTGGGAGGGAGGGGAGCGCGATCATTCAGAGCCGTGCTGCGGACAGTAGCTTTTCCGTTAATTACACAGGGGAGAGTTGATTGACGAGCTTCGCCCCATGCATGCTGCTGTTTCCGCCCCACACCTAGTGCCGCCTTGCGGCAGCTCGGGGTCAACCCCAACCCAGCTAGAGAGCACACAGCTTCACTGCCTCCAAATGTCACAGCAGTGAGAGGCCAGGCAGCACACAACTGCTAAATGCTAAAGACATCCTAGGGAAGAGTTTGTTCCACTAAAGGTCTAACAGATAAATGTAATTTTCTGCGCAGTAGGTGACAAAAGCGACTTTAAAGAGCCCATATTCTACTTTTTGCATACACAGTTTTTCTACTCCATTTTCAAATTATCCTTGTGCAGCATTTTTTATTATTAGAATCAAACAGGCTTAAAAAAAAGTTACTTAAAAAATGCTTATGTAAATGAGCTGATGAGTGGCTTTCCTGTGATGTGACTCAAAAGGAAGTCCAGGTGGAGATGTATGGAACAAGCTGTTATTTGCTCCCTCATAATTTCACACAGGACATCATTTAATTGCTGTCCTCATATCATTCACTACAATTACTCTGCTACAGACTGTCCACAGTAGTCATATGTAAACAGCTCATGGTTGTGACATCACAGTCGTAATGAATAAAGTTTGAGTTAATAGAACATGTAATAGTGTGTTAACCCAACAAAATAAGTGCATGATAAATTGAGATTAATTTCACTCAAAAGGTAAAGGCAGCCCAATGACTTTTTTTATGTTAAAACTTCCACTTTTTTGCACCGCATAGCACTTCAAGCTCTTTAATTAAAATAAAGAGTTTAGCTTTGCACAATATGTGCATTAAAAATGTTTAGGCACAGTATACATGTGTTTGTGCTGTACTCACCTTAACAACAGGACTGTAGGCAGATGTGTACTCTGCCACATTAATATTTTAGCTGGTAGAGCTGGTTTGGATGCTCTTAACACGGAGACAATTGATTCCTTGTCTATATTATTGTCGCATACTGAGGCACTTTAAAGCAGAACTGATTGAATTTCCTTTTAAAGCAGCAGAGCACAGTAATGAAGCACATCCAGCACACCTATAGCTCATCAGATGTTGCCAAGTTTGACTTTAAACAAATAAAGTTTAAATGAAGTGCTTGCAGATGTATTTAAGGACAACAGAAGGCAGGAGGCAGTTGGGAGGGGTATTGGATCTGGTAATTGGCAAGGATATTTCTGTTGTTCCATCGAGTTCCTCCTCTGAAGCTGGCTGTCGCACAGTGATCCATGGGTGATGAAGGGCTAAATGGGTCTATAACTCATTTAGCCAGCCTGCCAAAGCGCAGCAGAGACGAATCCAGTTTCTGCTTTGATGAATGGGTAAATCTCCGTTTTTATGTGAATGGGAGGGGAAAGGAGGGTTTCAGTCAAGCAGGCCCGCCAAATCACTGGACATTGATTTTGTGGCAGCATTAGAAGCGCTGTTCACTGGCCTCCCTTCTGACACCCACATCCAATCGGCTTGTAATGCAGGAGAAGGATGGGACTCATAAGCCAAGGTGATGGCAATAATGGCGATATTTGATATAGTAATATTGTGGTCTCTTGAAAACGTTTTATTGCGCACATTTGAGCAGCCCTGGATATTGATTTACTGAGAGAGAAGCTTTTAGTGCATTTGCTGTGGGCCCTCAAAACGAGGCTGGGTCATACCATTCCCTCTGATTAATGTTCCTGATACCAGTCTTTTAAGTTTCCGGTTTAATTGTGTGTGAAATGTGTTAAGTATGACTTTCCCCTTACTGTAAAATCAAGATGGATCTTCTTATCAGGAGATGAATTACTTCGCTGTCTTTTCTTTACAGTCAATGTGAAAAATATACTTGCCCAGGCAATCAAAATGAATTTTACACGCTAGACTGAGACAGCGAGGAATCCAATTGTTGTCGTTATAAAAAAAAAATTATTTATGACATGGATGTATCTCGAGTTCTGTTTATTGATAACATACCCCTGCAACCATGCATTTTGTCCATTGTTATTGAGTGTAAAAAGAGATTTTGACCCGATGAAGCAATCACGGTGTTCATCCATCTGGCTGAGCAACCACAAGTATCCGATGCTGCAAAATTTTTCAGATCTGCTGCTGAATCTAGAATGAGCCTGAAAGTGACTATGAGAAACAAGTTTTATCTTTATGTAATTGCTTTATTTCCTTCATGCTGATTCCCTTCCCTGCTTTAAAGGCCAATGAGACTGACAGCTTGGAGAATTAGATCTATGTACTCGGGGCTTCTGTCAAGTTCCATTGTGTTTCTTCTCTGCTAATGCTTTCATACCAATTCACTGAGGAAGTAATTGGATGTACAAAATGCCAGTTGTAGTCTATAGATGCACATGGGTGCTATTGACCACTGGAGCTATTTTGACTATGACTATTTTACTAGCCATCAGTGTTTTGTACCACTATCATTTGCAGTTATCTATGCAGAATGGTGGTCTCTTTTTGTGATCTTTGCCAAAAGATGCTAAGAAGAGTGAGATAACCATTGAAGAACCATTTTTGGTTCCATAAAGAGTCTTTTCATAAAACAGTCTTTAACTTTACATATAAGATGAGGGTGAAAAACCTTTTCAGAGCCTCCAAATAATTTAAAGAACTGTTCATGTCTGTAACTGTTCATGTCTGTAACTTCTTGTTTTAAGAATGTACTCTCCAGGTCTTTGTATGGTGGACTCTATTAAGATCAAAGTACACACTCTTTCAAACTGGATCTCTGGTGTGCAAGTACAATGTTCTATAGTATTTTTCTAATGCATGATGCATTGTCTAGAAGTCTAGCAGAAAAGAAAATGGAGTGTTTCTGTCTAGGAGGCAAAAATAAACCCCCCTCGCCTAAACGCCTGTCTACTGCAGTTTACTTAAAGCTAAATTAGGTGTGAAACCTGCCCTCGAGAGCTAGGAACTGTGTTGAACAGCATTGGTGGAAGTGTTACGACTAATTGTTAACTAGCATGGAAAAGATCACTTTATGCCTGCAGTCTTAAAAAGTCATGATAATTATGAGAGTTAGCCTTTGTGGCCTACTGAGGTTTGCATCAGTGTGATTGTAAGAAAACATTTCAGCACCCTTCATCTTTCTTTACAGCTATGCTAGCAGACCAACTTTTGGTTCCCTAAAGAATCTTTTAATGGATATGACACTAAATCCTAACTAAATGGTCCACTGCAACACAAAAATTAGATAAGGAAGGGAAAAAAAGCATTTTTTTTAGTGCATGAATTATAGTTTAGAAGTAGAATCCTTGCAGCTATGTTCTGAAGGCGAACACAGCCGTATACTAGGTAGAACCTGTGTACTGTTACTGCTAAAGCCTACAAGTGTATACTGTTAAGGATGTCTAAAACCACTTAAAAAGTTTGTGACAGGTCTAAAAAAGGGGAATTGATCAATTATAAAAGTACAAAAAGTGCTAAAAGGAAATATTGCTAACCATTGTGTGACATGCTCCCTTTGCAGTGGACAAACACAGAGGTAATTCTGCAACGAGCAATGCATGAAAAGCAATATCTGAAAACATAAAAATTGTGAAGATATATTGGTGACCGGTTCATAGAAATGAGGATGTTGGGGTGACTGGGTGAGTGTATTGCTTAGGTGTATTTTGGTCTTCTCAGTACATACATTGTACAAGAACTGTTTTGAAATTGTAGTACATCTCATCAAAAATGCATAATTGTAAGTTTACATGGAAGTAACTGGATAGTGCATTTCAGACCGCTAACCTGACTCTTGCCATGTACCCAGTATCACAGCTTTTATCATAGCACTAAAATTAGAAGGTCTGAAACGAAATAAAAACTGAACAAAAATTATTATTATGTTTCAGGAAAAAGAGCGAAACAAACTAATGTTAACTAACTAAGCTAACTAAATAACTAAAAAAACCTAACTGCAAATAAACAAAAAAATAAAGGTTCTATACTGAGTCTAAGGAAAGAAAGCTTTGTGCTGCGACTATTGGAATGTGAAAATCACCATTCCAGGCATGCTTTGTACAGTGTCTCTATCAAACACTAATTTGTGCAAATAACTTACTCACACTTACACATAGTTATACACCACCATTAATCAAGAACGTCTATCCTGTAGATAATGAAAAATTAGCACTAAAGGAACAATACATAAATTGCATATTGTCAAAATGCTAATTTCAGCCAGTTCAGTCCTCCTGAGCTCATTTAAACCCATTTCCCCTTTATTTTCTCTTTCAAAATGTCTCCTTAAGAGCACAACAGTAGTTCATTTCATTTGTCCAACACAAGCTAATATTCCATCACTACTAACCCTGACCTTTGGAGTGTGAAGCACTTAGCTTTGCTAATTCCAGCTCCATTAGAGGAGCATTCTCTTCTGATACTGCCTTCTGCCACGAGGCAATAATGGGTTATCTGCTTAGCCTGGCAAATGAGGTATAAAATGAAATGGCAACTGATTTGTTTTTCATACTTCGAGCTATTTCTTAAGTAACAGATGACCATGTTTGGTAAATGAATCAGCATTAGTTCAGTTCCATTGGAAGGGATTGCTATTGACTTAGATTAATCACAATTAATTCCAATTTCTGTACAGATTATAAAATATAGAGAACGGCTAGATTGGCATTACCTTCGCTTTTTTACTAAATCTGGCTCAAGAAAGGAGCCATCTGGTATAATCTGTTTTTAACTATTCTTACTAAGAAAAGACCGTACGTATGTTCCCATGGCCCTGCATTCCCAGGGCTACATACACCGATTGGCCACTGACAGGTGAAGTGTATAACATTGATTGTCTCTTTACAATGGCAGCTGTCAAGAGATGGGATATATTAGGCAGCAAGTATAAAGTCCGTTCTTGATGTTAATGTGTTGTAAGCCCGACAAATGGGCAAGCATACAGATCTCCAAAACATCGGGGCTCGTAGGTGTTCAGAGTTTAGTACCTAACAGAAGTGGTACAAGAAAGGAGTCATGGACTCCCAAGATTCATTGATGCTTGTGGTGAGCGAAGGCTAGACCATCTTGGTCCTGTGAAAACATTTTCAGTGGGCGAATAGGGGGGCTGTTTAACAATTTGGTTTCAATAGATTAGATTAGAAGGGGTGTACTTGATCTGGAACAATGTATGTAGGTGGTATGTGTCAAAGTAACATCCACATAATGTCAGGAGCTGAGGTTTCCCAGCAGAACATTGCCCAGAGTATAACACTGCCTTCCCTTGCTTGCTTTCTTGCCATAGAGCATCTTGATGCCAGAAAAGTGACACACACACCTGACCATCCACAGGAAGTGTAAGAAAACATGATTCAAGAGACCAGATGACCTTCTTGCATTGCTCCACAGTCTGATTTTTGCATGCCCATTGTGCATTACGTTACATTACATTACAATCATTTGGCAGATGCTTTTATCCAAAGTGACTAATAATATGAGGATACATTCGAGTTTCAGGACAGTGTGAGAACCAGAAGAGAGTCCTAAGTGCTAAATCTTAGTTTAAGAGTAGTGCAAGAAGATTAGGAGAGGAGATGCTCTCTTAACAGATAAATCTCCAGGAGGTTTTTGAAGCTAGAGAGAAATTCTGCTGCTCTGGTTGACTTAGGCAGCTCTTTCCAATAGCAGGGGACCACAAAAGAGAAGAGTCTGGACTGGGTTTACCTTGTGTGTTCTGATATCTTTTTTTTTAAATCATAGCCAGCATTGACTTTTTCAAAAGTTTACTTTTCTGAGGGCTCAAGTCAGACAGGCTAGCCTTCACTCCACATGTGCATCAATGAACTTTGGAGCCTGCAAGAATTTTATTCCAAAATGCTGTTTAAGCGTTTGTAACCACTTTGGATTGACAAGATTATTAAAGGAATAACAACTGACATTATTATATACTGACCAGTTTAGGGGCCATTTTTTAATTGAGTTGAGAATGTATGGTGAATTCCAGTTCACCTCCTGGAATTGGAATTGCCTACAGCTGAAGAGAGTTGAGATATCAGAAATTGGGATATCAGGAAACAGATCTGAATTCAAATAAATTCCACACAACACAAAAAAGATAATCTGACTTGATTTGTTAAATAGTATACATTAAATAATGTGAACTACATAAAAGACAAACATGAAATAAACACTAGAGTAATGTGTTTTTCCCATGGTATACATGTTAATTTTATTTCTTTATTTTTTCACTTGGCATTTCTTTATATTTTTTTTACTTTCTATTTCTTCACTTGGCAAATTACTGTCCATAAAAATATTTTCCTAATTTTGATTATAATAGCATTTCCCAGGAGATTCACAACCTCAGAGTATTAATGAAGGCCATTTGTAAAGTAAAATGTAAAGTGATCATGTAAAGTCATACATGAACACACTACAGCACAGTGTGAACAGTGTGAAATTCTTTCTCTGCATTTAACCCATTTACCAAGTGAAGTAGTGGGCAGCCAGGAACACAGCACCTGGGGAGCAGTGTGTGGGGACGGTACCTTGCTCAAGGGTATTGCAGTGGTGCCACTAACAGTCCTGAGATTCAAACCTACGAGCTTCTGATCACAGGGCCAACTTCCCAACCAGTAGGCCACCAACTGTCCTTAGATGTGAGACTGGAGGTTTTGTAAGTTAACTTTGGATTGCTTTTGTGTGTGATCCTGGACTGTTTTGAGAATCTGGTTTGTGTATGAACTCTGGAGTGCAATATTAACACTGAGCTTTGAAATCCCTATTAAACTGGAAATGGCAGAGAAATCTGAAATTTCTGGGAAGAGGTCCGTAACGGATAATTTTTTTCCAACTTCAAAAAACTACAATGCAGTCTGTAAGCGTTGTGGTATCCCTGATAATATATCCAACAGCGCAACTTCACACTTAAAGTGACATCTTCAGGTGAGTATGTTTAGCCATTCCTGCCTCATCTGCTTCCCATGAGACAGTGTATTCAAATGCTAATATACTGCTCACTCATCATTCATTAATACGTTTAAAATTCTCAGTTTTATTTAATTTACATGTCACATGCACGCGACACGTGACGCGCATGGGGCACCGGAAATGAGGGCGTCGCAGGATATATAAACAGGATGTGAGTAGTTCCTCCTTGCTCAGTCATTGAGTCTTTTCCCCGGTCCAACCAATGGTGAATCTACTTATTGTGAGTACTCTCTATCCTTCTAAGTGCATGTTTATGAACGCGGGTTCCAGTGGGAATCTCAACTCTTTTGTAGAGCGTTTGCAGAATAAACTGCGTGATCTATCCAGCCCTCTCGCTTCTCTCCGCGCTTGGGCTCATCCATCACGCGACATGACCACACTTATCGGCAAGGTACGTTCCCGTCTCTTCCCATCACGTAACATTACATTTCACACATCACTTGGCTTTCATTGGCTATGTTTACATCACTTGGTATCTGCAAGGTATCATAAATATTGAAAGAATCAAATGTATTTTACTATTTGTAATCTCAAATAAGTGTTCCAAAACAGCAAAAATTGCAACCGGACAGAATTTCATTGAACTGATTTCCACTTCCAGTTCCAGTTTCCTTGTTTGAATTGGAATTGCTGAGTCCATTCCTAAATCTGGCCACAGCCCTGGTAGATGATGGAAAAAAAGAACTGAACATGTTACACCAGTGTATACATAAAAGGTGCAAATGGTTTTTTTTTTATAGGAAACAAGACTAAGGCAACATTAGGCCATGAGAACATAATGTTGTTTTTATATTACAAAACAGGAAAGTAGGTCCCGGGGAATATAAAAAAAAAACAATGAGCAAATTAAGGGCCAAGGGAACAGACGAATGACCCTGAAAAAATATTCATATTATTTAGATAAAAAGAGCAAACTTGCAATGGCACAATTGATAGATACCTTTACAGATATCTATCAATTTTCCAGTTTTTCAAAGGCCTTTATTGTTATCTAGATAACAAAATGTCATACCATCGCTATGCTAATTGCTACTCTGGATGCATTGCATAAATTACCACCATTGTTTTTAAGATGACAGTATATATGTGTACTCTTGGCAGACTTATTGTAGTGTAGTGTGCATTCTCCCAGGCTATGTCCAGCTTTAGTTAACTGTGTTTTTTTCTAAAGAACTCCATGCACCCATGAGATGTTGCACCACAGAAAGAAAACACTTACCATGACCTTTTTGCTTTTTGCATAAACTGAGAATAGAACTCACTTTTGGCCTTTTGGCCATGTTGGAGATTTTTGAGGCCTGTGAGCAAAAACTCTGCACACCCACACAGTTTTGTGAAGATAACAAACAAGGCAAGATGGATTGATTTCTGTCTTGAAAAGTGACACTAATGACACGTTTCACTCCCTAGGCAACAGTTGGGCTTGCTCAGTCCCCATGCGTATTCAAAAATTTCATCAGGATCCAATCAGTTCCTGCGCTCCAAACTGAAAACATTGAAACTCCAACCAGCATTAAGCTAATCAATACAGAGAAATGGCATGTGAATGATGCAAAGTGTGAAATCCACCAATTTAAAAGCCATCTTTCCACAGAGCTGTTTTTCCATGGGGCCATGCATTTGTAATCATTTGTTTAACACAGATGTCAGGTGCAGGATGAGAAGGTCAATACCAAAGACTGATGGAGGTTTGATCGTTGCATTTGTCCATGTCAGAGACGGTCTGGCAGTCTCTTGGCACGCAAAACTGAAAAATTATACAATAGCGCCTTCACATTTTCAGGGCCTGAATTACGAGGTACAGTGCACCAGACAGCACTTGACAGTGTTGAATGGCAGCACCTTTTAAAAAGTATTGAGGTTTTTCAAAGTCTTATAACGATGCACATTGACTCATTTCACCCACATAACTTTACATTCATTTGATACATTGATATTTTATTTGTATTACCATTATTTTATCATAACTGAGAGTGAGCCAGGGTTGCACAAAAAAACCTCCCATCTTTTAGGATACAAATGCTGTTGCTGTTTATGTCTTTAGTACTTTTTGTCAGGAAACCGCATTGTAACAAATTGACAATTAAGTTGGCATTGACTTCATACACCTTTTTAAACTCTATGCTTTTTATTTCTTTTTTATGTTTAAATAATTAAATATTAATAAATTAATTAATAAAATATACAAATGTGCAAATATGCCAGAGAACGCTAAAGACAAGATGCTTAAGATACTGGCCCATGTTATAACCTGGAAGGGATACTTACATTATTGGGACACTAGGGAACGTTACTGACAGTATATGAAAAAATTCCACCAACAGAGGATATATATATACTG
>JBBJLS010000028.1:10205540-10236678 GCA_037577275.1 Bryconaethiops microstoma | reverse complement strand
TTTAAACAAATTTGCCCATACTAAAATGTGCAGGAGTTGCACTTTAGAAACAGGCATTGAAAAATGACAAGTAACTGAAAATTTCAATTAAAAAATTATTTAAAGAATTGCTTTTTGGACTGAGTGAGTTTTGGAAATTTGCTCTTCAATTTCCGTATGAGCCCATAGGAAAATATGTTAAAAGCAGAACAGCACTGAGGTTTTATGAGACTGGAGAACACAGTGTAAGAGATTTTCAACCATTCCTCAATGGAGAATCTTATCGCAGCTGGCAGGGTTTCTCTTGTGAACTGTCTTCTTGAGCTCATCTCATAGGTTTTTCAGTTGGTTTGGGTCAAGGGAGTGCAGAAAGATCCCACCATGGCCACATTTTAGCTTCTTGGTAAAGGCAGATCGATTCTGATTTAAAATCATCTGGTACTTCTTGGAACCCATAATTCCATATATGTTAACAATACTTTCAGGGCCACTGACAGAGAAAGTGAGAAAAAATGTGAAATTCCTGAACATCTCCACCATATATGCTTGGAAATAGGTGCTTTTGGCTGTGGTCATCTTTATTTCTGTGCCAAGCCAGCTTGAGTGTTTGGTTTCAAATATCATTAACATCTGACCATAGCACCTTGTCTCAGTTAAAGGTCCAATGGCGTTTGGCAAACTCCAAATTCTTTTTCTTGAGACCAAAAAAAGAAAGGCTCCTCTCATGCATACCTTCCAAAACAATCCAAAAAAATCCATGCCTTCCAGGCCGCTTCTTAATTTCTTAAACTTCCAAATTATAGCCCTTATTGATGGACTGATGTGGAGTGAATTTTTATAAGCCTTTTCAATCCTCTTTAGCAAGGGTGCCAATATTTCTGCAGGGCACTTTATGTTGACTGGATATTTTTTGGATCTTGTAAAATGCAACTGCCTGAACTACCTGACATGGGCTTTCTTTCTGGAATGGCTTGTCTGATTTGTGTTGAGTGTTTCATTTTCCTCTCCTAAAGTTTTTTCATGCTTTCATTGGATAAAAGATTTGTCCTCAGCGATTCCCAGAATCAGAACTGGTTTAAATTCATTCAGTCTGAAAAAGACTGCATGTTTTTTTTATCTTCTTAAACATTTTTTTTTTACCTTAAGTCTCTTATAAAAGTAGTGCTTCTACAGGTACTTAATTTCCACAGTAGAATCAAACGTTAAAAATAATGTGTGTTCAGAGAAACAGCCTCTTTTTGCGCGCCTTGTTAGGTTGAGATGCGCTGACAGGTTTTCTGATTTCCTTCTGCCTACATTGTGCCATGCTTTTTTTCTTTCCCAAAAATGAAAAGAAGATGCAACTGAAATATCAATAATTGAAGAAGAATTAGAAAAAGAGGGTACCCTTGAGAGCGACAGTTCCATTTGATTATATCATTGTTTACCGCCTCTCCAGACGCTCTCCACATGTCAATGCCTGCATCAAAGCGGCTGCGTCTGGAACGTCTCCTTAGAATAACAAACACGGCCCCTTTCAGACCAAACAATGGCTTTTCTTTACTGCTGGATGCAAGGAGTGAAATTGGGACCCTCGCTGTTTTTCCTCATTCTCCATGTCACCTTGTATCTGGCTGAAGGCCCAGGATCTAGGTGCATCTCAGGTTATTTGCCAATGAATGCATGTTGAGTGAGGATTATATGTGTGTGTGTGTGTGTGTGTGTGTGTGCCAGATTGGAACTGCATGTATCATGGGGAAGTGGATGCAGAGATGCCTTTTATTTTTTTTTTACTATCTTGCTCTTTTGATGAGATATAGGTGAGAGTGATGGGGGTCTGGCCTCTGTGTTTTCGAGATAAGTCCTGAATGTTCGGTTGCTGATAGAGGCTTCTCTGATGAGCCTATTCATGTCCGCAGAGGATGCTCCACTCCACCCCTCTCCAGCAGCAGGCAGATTGCTACCCAATACTTATGCAGTCGTGTTGGGAGCGGTAAATGCTGCGCTTTTTTGATGTGCAATATCCCATTATTTCTGGGCACCTGATAGGAACTTAATTAGAAACATAATGGATCTGCCGCACATCAGACAAGGCTAATTAAGGCTGGCTGGAACGCAGGGGATAATTGGGTTTTCGCTGCAGGTCCTGTGTTTGATGTGCAACTCTTTCATAAGCCTCAGCCCTGGAGGTCCATGGAGGTGACTGGTCAGCACGCCGGAAGGTGTGTGGCGATAATGATTGCCCATTCCCTGTCTGCTTTCACTGCACACAGGACACTGTGGGATTTTTTTTTACAGAAGTAGATCTTTTGCGACGTATGGTGGTCTGTCATGGCTAAAATTGGAGTGGAATGCAGGAATGAGGTGTTTTAATATAGGGCAGTAGGTTGCGGCTCAGAGACTTCAGCATCTTTGGACTTCCAAACAATGGCTAATACCTGCTCAGCTAATAGCCTCTGAATTACTTTCTTCTATCTCTCTGTTAGAAAGGGAACAGTACTGTCATAGTTCCAGCACGGGGAAGATTCATTATTGTTATTTCATGTAACCTACATTCTTTAAAATAAAGGATCGTAAGTGATTCTTTGCTTGGATGTATAGTTCTAAGATAAAGTTTTAAATGGAAGCTTTTTATTAATGTAAGTGAACATTGTAAATGTACAAAAAATACAGCTGTAAATATGAATATACATGACTACATGAAGTGCCATGTTTATAAAACCTTTGTACATTTTCAAATACTGAAAAAACAATAGTTTATTCATAGCTATCAATGCACACTTAAAGGTTAATGAATGAAAGTCATCAGGAAGAGTTACCAAGTGTTTCAAGTTTAACACAGAACTTACAACACAAGGCTTTGAACAAAAATGCAAACCATTTAAGGGTCACTGAGTACCATTGCTTCAGTGAACCTAAAGTGGGTCTTCCATAACATTCACTCTATCACTCTAATTTTGACATCTTTTTGAAGAGTGCAATGGGAGCTCATGTACCATATCTTACAAATGTGTCAAGAAAGTCATCTCTAGTGTGACCAGAGCCAGTTGAACTGTTATTTTTTCTCATATTTAACAAAATGTAAGGATAATAAGGAATGCTGGCAGCTGTTTGATGGAATAAAGACATTACAGAACCCAGTAAAAAGGCCAGAATGATGTTCATCCCCTTGAGATTCATGTAAGCGGTGAATGACAGAAAACAAATAGCAAATCAAACATAGTAAGCAGAGCAGGAGATAGGAGTCAGTGTCCAGGAAAATGTATTACTTTCCCCACTAACAGTGATCAATGTTTGTCAATGGGCATGCCGAGAGCCAGTCTTGCCTAAACAGACCTCACTGGCCTGATCAGAGTACGGTGAGAATCGACCAGTGCTTTGATCAATACTGGCAAGATAGGGGCTGAAATTGTATTTGGGAAGAACCATGAGGAGTGTGTGTGTGCTTGTGTGTGTGTGTGTGTGTGTGTGAGTCTTGAGTGGAACTGGCAGTACGAGCTGTTTTGAGAGCAGAGATAATAACAGACCTAGTGTAAGAAATTGCATGTGCTCAGGTGATGGACCAGCCTAATTAACTCTAATGAGTAAGGCTTTATGGGGCAGAAAAAGGCAATTATTGAGCAACCGTTCCGAGGGGTAGAGTGTTTGTGTCCTTCTATTTGGTCAATCTTCCTGTCACTCATAAAGCAATATCACATGCTCCTAGAAAGCAGGGCGGTTACCACATCGTCTAATTTTGGGTCCACTAGGGGTGATCACCACAAAAATCAATAAAACAGAAGCACTCCAAGACTGGAAAACTGGAGACTTGTTTGAGCTGTCTGGACTCTTACAAGTCAAATATCATTCGTAACTCATGAAAAGAGTGTAGATATTCTGTTAAAAGATTCAAAATGTTGACTTATTGTCGTGAAAAGGATATATTAGATTAAAAATTTAAATAAAATTATGACTAAGCATACAATGTTGGTTTGTTGAAATAAAAAACATACTTTTTATTCTTGTCACGTTTTATTTCCTGAGACCGAAATGAAAAAAAATCTGAAAGTGCAGAGTGAAACCCGTTGATACAGAATGTAAATCAAATATGAATGCAACTTTAATAAATTAATAATTCAACTAAGCAATGACATTTTGAAGCATATGCAGGAGGAAGAGAGACACATTTTTTCTTATGTGGTTTAGGTGAACTTCAGATATTTCGAACACACGAGGTACATCATTCACAAACATTGGTAAAAATTATTTCCCAGTGTCTGTCAAGCTTTGTTTATATCATGTTTCCCACAAATGAAAACTGACACCAATTACTATATAATTGCCCAGTACAACAGTTAGAGCTTAAAATGTTTGTCATGATTCGACTGCTCATGTTGGGTTCATCTCCTAAATATGTGTTGAGCTCAATTTGGGGGTTAAATTTCACATTGGAGTTCTCACAGCCTGCCTCCCACTTTCAGCTGGAAACTCAGTGGGACATTTCAGGCCTGATTAAATATCTAGCAACAGTGTAATACAATTAGAAATAAAAGCATGGACAGACATTAAGTATATCCAAGTTAAATAAAAATGTTTAAAATACGCACTGATTTATTCTGAGTGAAGCTGCTTCTTATGTAGTAGTGCTTGTTATAAAAGAGCTAGAAAAATCTATCCTGAAAAATGAAGTACTGTTACCTGTTCTGTTTGTTCACTTGGAGGCTAATGCCACTTTTCTGGTGCTATAAGTCCAGGCGATTTAGTCATGGCTGAACCATGAAGATAGGGTCTGGCATGCTGCCGAATATATAATAACTGGCAAATAGTGAGTAAATCCTGATTACAGAACTACAGTGCTGTTTTATAATTATAGATTGCACTAATGGTCTGGTTAATGGCTTTTGTTCTGTTGCTAGTATATCACTTTCATTTTTTACAGTGAGATTTTACACCGCACTTTTGTCCACTGATGCCCAATTGCTTTAGGCAAATCCTATGCATATGGTAATACATCTAATGGCTGGACGTCTGGGGTGAATTTACTTCAGTATGATAAAGTTTCATTGGTGCAGCACACACATTAAAGCCATTCAAGATACTAAATGATAATGTATCCAGTATTTCTATGAAATATTTGTATTGAGTGTTTCTCTTGGCAATAAGCAGTAATCACAATGAAATCTACTTTTTTTGTATTGAATCATGCTTTGCATTGAATTTCCAACAATTATTTTTTACACATATTCCTGCAAGACCCTACTATATTTCTTTGGAACAGGAATGCCCAAGCTGATTCTGGTGATCGACCACCTTGGAGAGTTTAGTTTCAACATACCTGGCTCTAACAGTCACATGGACCTGAAAGACTTAATAAACTGCATAAGCTGTTTTAGATGAGGGCTGGAACAAAACTCTGCCGCTTTAGGACGATACCTGGGCACACCACCCTTACAGCACAGGTTCAGAACCATGGTCTTGGAGCCCCAGTGAAAAGAAAGCTTGTTCTTGTTATTGCTTACATCACCATGGCAAGCACCACAGTCCAGCCTGAGCTGTATTTGTATCATATATCACAAATGAAGCCTTGATAAAAAAGCTTGTTGTGAAGTCAGTGATTTCATGGATCATTCACTCATTTCATAGGCTTGGCCAGATAAGCCTCAGCTCAAGGCTCTGCACTCTTCTGAAGGCTTCAAAGGAGGAATTCCATGAGTCGAAGAAATGACAGGCCTAGGTTTGCTCATACTTAGTTGAACCAACAGCAATGAGATGCTGGGATGTTTATACTGGGTGAGGCAAAAATGTACTTTAAGAATTCAGAAAAAAACTAATATAGAATATGTACATCTGTAGGTTCTTTAAAATTGTTCCTTAAACTTACATCTCAGCTACAAAATAGGTTCTAAAGATCCATGTATTGAGACATCCTTTGGGGGACTTAAAGTAGCACCTTTAATTTTAAACATGTAGATGGGAGTCACTAGTACTCTGGCAGTTCAACTGGCACCACCTGCTGCTGGAAGGAAAGGCTAAACGGAAGAATAGGCTTAGGGGATCCAATACAGACAAGATTACGTCCAGCCTTCTCAACCTTAAAAATCAGTGAAAAAGGCTTGCCCTTTGCTCCAATGTTCAGCCTTTGCCATCACAAGCTTATCTCCATGTCAGAATGATGCCAGCAGGACTCAAGAAGGAAGGCTGTGATTTACAACTACAGATTAGTCCCTGTGCGACTTAGCATGCAATTAGCCAGTCGTTTTGCTGAAATTCATAAAATGGAAAGATGGCCCGACTTGTGTCTTGTGTTTTGTACTGGTTCCCCAGAAACACACGCAGTAGATGAGAGCATTAAAAGTGGTGCATTAGGGGTGCAATGGTATCATGTTACTGTGGTAAAAAAAAACAAAAAACACTTTTTTGCATTTTAAAGAATGACTCAATTGTTTACTCACAAAAGGCAACTAAAAGAGTTCCTTCTGTTGTTTTATGTCAGTGGTCTTTATACTGGCCCTCAGGGTCTGAAGACCAGTTTTGAGACCATTTTCTTATGGCATGATGCAAAATATCACAATATCACAAGTTCATGGTTTTTCACAATTCTCAGGTGCTCTTAGAACATAACCCCCGTGAATTTCAGGGTTTACTGTATATAAATTTTCAGGTCAGACATATCAGTGATGGTCCTACCTGGACCATCTTTTGGGACCTTGGTGTTATCCATTATACTGTCCAACTGAACAAGATGGCAACAATGAAAATATATGTTCACAGGCTACAATAATTTATATTATAATATATTATATTATATTATTTTGCATTCTATACTATTATATAATGTTATTCTAAAACTATCTATTGTAATTATGGATTATAATTTCCGTACTATACTGAAAATGAAATGTTCCCATTTATCAGTGTATTACATATTACCCTCCAGCACCTCATATTACGACCCACCAAACGTGAAAAGAAAATCACAGCATTTCCAACAGAACATTTTCACTTTTACATGTCCTCTAAAACTTTACTCAGACAATGATAAATTCAGGCACAGCTTCGTCTCTTTCATAAAGCAATCATTCTCCAATGCTAACATTATCCTGGAAAAAAAAGACATGATTAAAATGGGATCCTTTCTCTGTCAGTGTGCTTTGATTTGCATAAACTGTGCAGATGTCTTCGGTGAAGGGGAGTGAGTGATTTCATGAAACTGGGATACCCACTGAGATCTCTAATAAGTTACTGCTTCAGTGCTAAAAAGAGCATATTAACAGATAGGGAACGCAGCAGTGAGCCTCACAAATGGACAGCAAGTCAAATGCAAGCAGCTCAAAGCTAGTGTTATTTATTTTAGATGTCTTTCACTCTCTAAATTGCCAGACAAGGGGTCTAGTCTCTTGGCGTCAACTGGAAAGCCACTTGCCTGTCATCCTTCCTGGAAGTAACTTCAGATGTGTTTGCAGATGTGTGTAAACACAGCCTCTGCCAGGATTCTTAGAACCCTTTTCCAGAACTTGATCTCATTTTCATTGATTAGCATTACCTGACATTTTTAGCAAATGGTTGCTTTCTTTTAGTGCTTTCTTTGTTCTGTTCTTTGTAATGTACATTCAAAGACAGGGGCAGCTGGTGGCCTAGTGGTTAGGACGTTGCCCCTGTGGGTTCAAATCCCAGGACTGCTAGTGGCACCACTGAAGTACTGTTGAGCAAGATACCATCCCCACACATTGCTCACTGGCTGCCCGCTGCTTCATTTGGTGAATGCAGAGAGAGACTTTTCACACCGTGTGTTCTGGTGTGTTCATGCATGACTATAAGGGCCACTTTACTTAAAAGACAGACATAGGTACAGAATAACAAAATACAGTACATATTATAATGACTTCATCACTATTCTTTGCTAATGTAATTCGGCATCACATCGGCCATGGTCTTGTGAATAAGATTTCTCTCAATTTCGCAAGGTTAAATTTGTGGCTAATAGTAAGGTTATTGTAATTGCCCACACTTGAGCTCCTAGGGGATATATTTAAATATCCTTGCTAAACATACAGTAATTACTACTTTACATCTAACTCATGCCTCATGTACACTTAGTAAAAATGATAGATTCTGCTCATTCCGTCTCAAGATTGCGTCAGTCGTTTTTGCCTCTGCAGTCTGCAAATTCTTTTAAACTGATGTATTGCTGAGCCCTAACTAGAGAATATAACATCAAATCACGCAAGTAATTACCTTCTCGCTGTATCATTCCCACCTCCCTTTTATATTTTACTATCACAGAGGGGATACACACCATGCTTCCGTCACATCAGGGCCCCGTTAAAGTCAGCAGACAGCTGGATATTACTCGTACAATTACTCTTGCCATCCACGAACAGAGAGAAACAGTGCATCCAGTACATTCAGCTTTCTGCTCCATCTCTGATTGCTGTGTGGTTTCTTAGCCTATTGCTGGTCAGGTCAAGCATGAGGGTGAGGACACCTGAGATAGCTTCTATTACTGTTGAATGTAGCAGTCACTGACCTCCTCTATTCTAAAACAGCCCCTTGACTCTTGACTAAAGTCAATAGTACACACACTGCCTGTTAACATTGCCTCAGGAGCAGCAATGAGACGCTAAGAATGCTAAGCAGCATTGTGAAGGCTTGTTGACTTCTTTCTTTGCAATTATTTAAGATGGGTGAAAGTGTATCAGGGCATTGTAATTGAATTCATAAATGGCCAGACCTGTAGTATTTCCAAATCATAAGTGAGGAGGAATTTCACATGCTTTATCATCAAGGATCTGCCAATAAAATAACAGCAACTCAATTGGACAAGAAAATGTCATGACATTATTTGATCACTTTGCAGGAAACACTTTGGGCACAATAATGGCTGTGCAGTGTTGTGGGTAAGGCTGCTTTCTTCAGCTCAGTATACACTATGAGAAACAATGTACTTAAAATGTGTTTAACCCTAAGTTAATTCACCCCTGAAAATACACCAAAGCCCTTAATTTGAATTAATTTGTGAAACCAACTTAAAATTAGACTTAAGGCATGAGTATGAAACCCCTTAATCTTAAATTTAAGGCGTTGATTTAGGAGGTTTTATTATTTAAGGGGCAAATTTGAAAAATAAGGGGAAGATTCAATAGTTATACCACTTAATCAGCCTTAATCTGTGCATTTTTCTCTTAATTTTCTTTAATTTCCTGTATGGGAAATTAAGGTAAAAATTAAGGTAATTTTAAGGGGTAAAATTAAGGCGTTTGGTTTCGTAGTGATACTAGGACTAGAGCCATACTACACAGGGGCGGACTGGCAATCTGTGCGTTCTGGAAAAGTCCAGAATGGCCATCCGGTACACGGCTGTCGGCCTATCTTTCTCGGCCGAAACCAAACCCCGCCCACACGAAACACGGCCGAGATGCAGTCCGGCCCAAACCAATACAGCCCACCCCCCCGGACCACGGCCGAGACGCAGTGAGTAAAGTTCAGGGCCGTTTTTGGGTCTCAGTCTGCCCCTGATACTACATGATCTCTGGGCCAGGCTTCTAATGCAACAATCACCTACATTTGGAACTTAATTAAATTGTAAGTCACTTTCTACAAGAGCAAATGCATAAGTGTTGAATTATTTTACACCATTATGAGAAATGCTTTTAGAGTTAATCAACCAGCAGCTGTTTGAACTAGTAAACCAGATGTAACTGAGTTATTAAATTATCCTTCCAGCAGAGTAGTAGACATTTTTAGCAGTTTCAACATGCTATTTTCAGATGGATCTTAAGTATAATGCATTGTTTGAAATGGCTCATTTGAAAGCTTAATAGCATCAATTAAAAATACCACATCTGTACTGGAATGGCAACCTCAGCTGTGCCATTTTTGATAAATGAAACATTACAGATTTTCCATTTTTGCTACAGCCTTGTCAGTTAAATGGTTCAAGTAGCACAATACATAATGAGAATGGAATAAAGCTTAAGGTGTCTTTGAGGCAATCAAGACTTTGACCCCATGTCTTTGTGAGCATTTCTTCTATTTTTACTGAAAAATTATTTCTTATTGCATTCATAATACTCTTCCCACTTACGTCCATTAATATAGTCTGCTATGTCGAGTTTTCCACAGTTACTGCAGCCGTGTGAATAAAAAAAGTTTCTTTTTTTAAGCGGTAGAGTTTTTGGTGTGGAAAATGAGGCATTTTTATCCAGCCCATTAGAAAGATTCAGAGGAAGCAAAATACCTGTTGGGTTGTTTTCACACCTATAATTTGAGTTTGAGCTCCTGGAAACCCTCTTAAACTCTGCTTTCACTGTTCCGCACTCATTCATGTCAATTAATGAACTTTTGTGCAGCTCTCACGTGTGAGCATGTGTGTATGTTTGCATGTGTGTGTGCATATGTGTGTGTGTGGATAGGTGTTTGCTTCAGCAGGGTCTAAATCCTCATTAGAATTTAATAGTTTGCTCTGCTGTTATTAACTAGGTGCTAAGACTGCAAAATCATGCTTCTCTTTGGAGTTATTTTCTGCCATAATCAACCACCCATAAAGTTTATAGGAGATACTTTTCCCCTTGTCTTTTATTCCAACTCATAAATCTGACAAAAAAGAGCATATATTTGGCCAACTGTGACATATGTTACTCTTTTCCTCATTACCATTCTTTATGGAGCATTGCCGTGACTCCTTTATGACCTCTCTCTCTCTCTCTCTCTCTTTTACCAGTGGGAATAAAAGGGAAAGTTTGAAATCCGTTCCCTTCCAGGGATCCTCATATCATCATGAAACAGTTGAACAGTGAAAGTAGCCATAAACATCCTACGAATCCTGCTATTTGATGTTTCCTTGTAAGGAGGCAGCTAAATTAATTTCCTTTTTTTCCCTCCAAAAGTGCGTCAAAGATAAATGACCGCTGAGATGTAAAGCCACACTCGGAGGAATAGAACAGGCTTTGCAATGTCTATTTTTTCATTAGGCTATTTAGCAAACAGAGAGCAGGGGGAGCATACTGAGTGCAGAAAATGAATATCTCTTGCTTTGGGATGCATTTGCCTGCCGGGAGGGTTTTCATTATGTACTAAACTAGGTAAAGAAAGGAGGTTGACATTGCTAGCAGTCATTATAGGGCGGAATTTAAGTAGTACATCAAAGTGGCTTTGTATGGGAGACTTTGTGTGCGGGTAACGTGCAAAAAATGCCTCCCCGTGAGACTAGACCCCCACAAATTAAAGCCGGGAAGGTATTAGGACATTTGTCAGCAGTGGATGCCGAGGGAACGCCTTGGCAAAACAAACAGCCGCGTCTCGCTGGAGAGAAAACACATTGCGTCTTCCAGAAAACTGCCCCATTTGCAAATGCAGTATTGACCAAACGACCCGAGAGCTTTGCATTGTTTACAGAGCAGTCTTCCTAATGTAGTGGCTTTTTTGCAGAACAAGGAAAGACGGAGTGGGGAAAATAAAGAAAACTACTTGTTAAGTGCTGCCCAGGCCAGCCTGGCCTGCTTGGCTTCAACAGTGCTGTAGGTTTGGCAGTTATCGATTGGAGGACATTAAGTGGTATCTGCTGCAAGATTACAAGCACACTCTTCGGTCGGGAGGCATTGGCATTTGGATAAAAGAACTCTACTCTCTCCATCCAATTCCGTTTATCTGGCTAATTTTATTGACGGGGGTCCTGTGAGCGCTTCTGTCAAGCTTTTACTGGCATTGTGCTCTCAGCTTCACTTTTATTTTCACTCTCAACATCCCTAGAATAGAGACTCCAACTAGTACTGCAAACCCAAGAGACCAAAACACAGCACAAGGCCACACACGGTTGCTAGTCTGCATGCATCACACAAATGGTTATACTGATGCAATGCATGAACAAAAGGAGCCGTGTGATAGAATTAGGTAAAGGAATTATTTTCACAAATGTGACTTTGATGTCTTTGTCTTTTTGTTACATTAACTGTATTCCTACACTATATGATTTTCAACAGACTATCCACGTTATGCAAGATTTCAAAATGTTATAATGGTAAGTAAGTGTGCAGAGTTATTGCTAGCATTAGCTGACTGCCAGAGGGGAACCCCCAGGTCCTTCCAACCCTTCAGAGAATGCCTAATGATTTATATAATTTAACATTCTAGTCATTTCTTAATCCATTATTAAGTTTTGGTCGGAAACAAGATGTTTAAAAGTCTTGAAACATCAACTAAAAATTGTCTATTGAAGATTCATGGGATCTAAATACCCTAGTAATTACTCCTACTCATTAGGATCTGCGTTCGCCAACAAACTCAATGCGTTCTGCACCCTTTTTGAGGCTAATCTCCGGGAGCTTGTTACACTATTGTGCTGACCAGCTAACTGGTGTCTTCACCTCCATCTTTAATGAGTCTCTGGATCAGTCTGTGGTCCCCATGTGCTTCAAAAGATCCATTGTTGTCCTAGTACCAAAGACCTTGTGCCTGAATGATTACCGGCCTGTTGCACAAACATTTTTGAGAGACTCATTAAAGACTTCATTGCAGCATCCACCCAAAGAATGCCATCTCCCACATACTGTACACCATCCTCAGCCACGTGGATGAGAAAGATGGGGTCTATGTGAGATTGCTGTTCACTGACTACAGTTCACAGACTGTTCACCAAGCTGAGGAACCTGGTACTAAACACCCGCCTCCGTGCCTGGGTTTTCAGCTTCCTCACAGGCAGACCACAGGTGGTGAGAGTTGGTGGTTGTGTCTCCAGCACCATCATCCTCAATACAGGAGCTATGCAAGTTTATGTCCTCAGCCATCTGCTCCACACCCATGACTGCATGCTGCATGGCGAAACAGAGCATCCTCGGGCCAAAAGACCAGGACACAACACCAGAACTGTTCATAACACAAACTGAACTCTCTCACCTGCTGTCTGTCATTTACATCTATACATCAACTAGCAAAATAGCGCACTGCACTTCACAGCATAGGTATTTTATTCTGATATATTTTGCACACTGTACAGATCTTGCTTCTGTTTGTAATATTTGTAATATTTGTTTAGAACATTCTTTTTTCTGAATATTTTATTACCTTGGTTTAGCCCATGGGTGCCGGAACCAAAAGTATCCCCCCCACTTTTGAAAACTATTCATTTTGCTCACCCCCCACCGCCCCCCGAGCTTAATTCCCAAGTTGAAGACATGCAAAAAATAGCACAGCAAAACTCTCTGAGGTGACAATATTAATTGCCACTAATCACTAGAGCAGTTCGAGAGGCTTTTTTGTCTTTTATCATAAAATTCTTTCCCAAGAACATGGACATTTAGTGTTTTTTATATAAATCCTAAAAACAGTGCAGCCATGATCAGCTCCATTAGTTTCATTCATTAGCCTGATTCATTTTGAGAATTGGATTTCTTAGGTCACTGAGCAGCGTCCATATATAGACGGCAGAAAATGTTCTAGTAAACTATGAAAAATGGAATAAAGTAAATCACTGAAAGAAAAAGAACTGTCAAGATGTTGAAGTGCTGCAAATGATGTCTCCTGTTTGAGCGTTTGATATTATAAGACACATGTGCTTTCCATAACATTTCATCTGCCCTTGGATTTAGCTTTATTTAAAGTCATACACAAACACCCTCTAACTATGGAAACACATAATCTTATGTATTTATTCCTAAATTATTGTCTACACAAGCTGATGCAACATTTCATTTTTTTTAATGCTTAAAAACCCAATTTAGTGAGCCATTAATAAAATGCACACAAAGTCACAGTTTATAATTTTTTATCTGATTTTTTATGAGACTTCATTTGGAGTTGCAGAAGTTTTGTAGATCACTGCCACCATGAATTTCACATTCAATTAAATATCTATTAAATGCAAATGCATATTAAATGTAACAAATTCTGTTAATTCTAGACCTAAACCAAAAACTAACCAATAGTTTAACCTTAGTTTTAATCCTAGGCCTAGGCCACTGATATTTAAATGATCTTTAGCTGATCTTAAAGAAGCACTCAAAATATAATGTGACTGTTTATAGCTTATATGTATGTACTACAATGGCCTTGTGCTCTAGATGAATATTAATCTTTGTTAATGATTATTTAAGACCTACCTCAAGAAAAGGTTCAAGAGACTCTTAGCTTGCACAGTAATGCAAACCACTGAATGCAGAGCATCAAGCCTCTTTAACTCTTTGTAGCAGTACCCACACTGTCTAAAAAGTGCATTATACAGTGCATTTCTGTACATCAAGATAGAAACAATGTAATAGACAACATGTTCTTAAGAGTCCAATTGTATACCTTTAGTTTTTAAAAGGGGAATCATTCATGGAACCAGAGTTGTTACCTCAGTGGTGCCACTAGCAGTCCTGGGATTCAAACCCATGGCCTTTCAACTCCCTAAGCACTAGGCTACCAGCTGCCCATTACCTAACCAAAGGTAATGAAGATATAGACTAAAGGATACCACTTCAGTGATTCAAATAGTCCCACCACAGTGTGTGTAACACCAAGGAAGGACAGGGCACATGCAATGCAAATACAAGGTTTTATTACTATCCATAAATGAAAAAATGAAAAGAACCACAACAGCCATGAAACAAAACATAAGAAAGAATACTAGATAAGACTGTGATAAACTAAGATAGGTATAAAACTTAGGGTTGAAATACTCACAAAACGTTCAAGAAACACCTTTGGAAATTCTGAGATGATGAGAATTTCGCACTACAAACTGGGGCAGGAAACAAATCTACCACTAAAGCATTTGATAAAGAAAGCAAGATGAACAAAGACAGAGCTAAGGTGTTAACCAGTGACAGTTGTACCTTTTTTTGGAGATGGCACCTTTCAGAAACCGGAAAGAAATACATGCAGTAAATAGACACCATACTAAAGTACACTTGTAGACCCTTTCATATTGAGATTTTGGTGTTCAAGTTTCATTTATTCATTTATTTTCTGTAATCCTTTAATCCTTACTAGGGTCGTGGGTACCCGGAGCTTATCCCGGGGTCTATGGGCGTGAGGCAGGGACTCAACATGGGCAGGGCACCAGCCCACCACAGGGTGCGCACACACACCATTCTCTTACACACTCACACCTATGGTCAATTCCCCTGACACACATGTCTTTGTACTGTGGGAGAAACCAGAGGAAACCCCCACACAAGGCCAGGACCCAGATTTAAACCCCCAGCCCTGGAGGTGTGAGGCAACAGCGCTACCCCCAGCGCCACCGTGCGGCTGCTGTTCACATTTAATACCTTAAATACATTATAAACCCTCTTTAAAAAGATGGTGACACAAAAAAAAATCTGTGATGCCAAAGGTGCCAAAGTGTGAAGAACGTTTCAAAAACTTTTCAAAGGTTTAACTTATGTTAACCTTAAACCTTTAACCTGTAAATGTTTTATACCAGTTTTGGACCTCCTACGTTCTCAAGGTTCTCATTTTTAAACATGGTTCTTCGAAGATCCATCCATTGTAAGATTATTTCATGGAACCAAAAATGTTTCTTCAATGGAGCCACACAATAAACCCTTTCTGTCAACTTTATTTCAAAGAGTATACAACGTTTGTCTGCACTGTTCTGATATTACTTTGTGATACGAGGAAGAAGATATAGGCAGCACACAAACAGTGGGAGTTCAGCAGAAAATGTGGCGAACAGTTTGATCATTGTACAGAACACTTTGTCAATCAGTTTCAGCCTGCTTTCAGCCTTGTGAGAATGACTTGGATTCTGTTGTCGCTTCTCCTTTGAAATTGAATTCAGGAGGCCCTGGCACTTATATTGATTTTATTCCCTGATATTATGGAGAATTGTTCATCTCCAGGCTCCAGAGAGAGGAGAGATGACACTCGCTATGCCTGGACAGCCATTCACATTCCAGTTCTTGTACTGAGTGATGCTGTACAACTCACTGTACAATAACTCTAAATATAGATGGACATATAAATGTGCTCAAGTTGATATGTGCTAGCAAACGTACAAGCCGTCACAGCTACTGCACTTTATAATTTGTGTAAGTTGTGTTTTTGGCTCATGCTTCGATCCATGGCCAACATTTCTCTTTTTTCCTGGGTCTTAGTCATAGACTGTACTTGATGCCTCTTGTGGGAAAAGTTTCTCAAATTTTACATTCTTCAAATTTAACTATAAATTCATTAATTAATTCAGATAAAAAATAGTGTATATTAGCGTATCCTGATCTGATCCAGTGGACATCGTGGAATGGTTTTTCCCTGAAACCTCACATCCCATGAAACATTCTGTTTTTACTGGTGGCATAAGACAAGATAAGATAAACCTTTATTGGCCCCAAATTTGCACTGTTACGGCAGAAAGTGGACAGCACAAATGTAAGAGCAGCAAAGAAAAAGCTATACAACACAACAGTATAGTATAAAAATTCAGGTAAAAAAAACAGTATACAAATAATAAAAAAATATAAATTCATATTTGCGTGCGTGTAAATATATAAATATGTGTGCGTGTATATATATATATATATATATATATATACACATATATATGTATGTACAAAGTGGGGTTCGCCTGAGGAGCAGTGTGTGGGGAGACAGAATCTTACTCAAGGATACCTCAGTGGTGCCACTGGCAGTCCTGGGATTCAAACCATCATCCATTCTGATCGCAGGGGCAACTCCCTAACCTCCAGATCACCAGCTGCACCCTGGAAACTAAATCATCAGGGTGAGGGGGGGGGCAAATTGGGTCATCCTCAGAAATTTGACATGTTTTTGGTAATAGTTGCATTTGTTAAGAATTTTCATTAGCATACAGGCTGAGAAACCATTCCTTATTTAGCAGCTGTTTTTTATTTAATAAGCCAACTAACTAGCTCCTGCTCCGTGGAGCATTTTCTAAAAGTAATATAATGCAAAAACCTGCATTTCCAGGAAAAACCCCTTTTGTTCGAACATCTTTTATTCTTTATCAACAGTGACGGGTCTCCTCACTCTGATCATTAGCCAGAACAGATTTTGTGAGGAAGCAAACTGGATTTGCATTAAGAAAAAGCTACATATTGCTGAATCTTATCTGAAGATTATTAAACAAATACATTAGAGTGTACTCTTTTTACAACCACCTATCGTTTATCTTTAAGAGCTAATATTCACCCTTATCTCCAACATTATTGGTGAGATAATAATTATACTTTGTTGGACTTATGTAATTTTTAAATAATGAAATCCATCTTTGATAGTATTTATTCAACTAATATTTTATATACACAAAATGGACAAAAGTATTGGGACCCCTTATTACGCCAACAGGGATTATATACTTATACATAACTGGATACATACCTTTTTCTAACACCCCTTATTAATAAATGTATCTTTTTGGTACTGTGCCTTCAAGAATGAGAGATGTAAATGACACCTGTAAATACATGTGAATATATGTAAATTACATCAAAACAAGCCGATTCTGCCTCTTAATTTATATTAATATGGCCTATAAACTGGGGAATGAGTGATATGTTTTGAAAAAAATTACATACCACACCAGCTTCTTTTATTAAAAGACATTTTAACAGTGTGAACTCCAGGTAACAACCATTTTCAAATTCTAAAAAAAAGAGACTATTTCTTAGATATTACTGACCTTTTTCAGAACCTTCTTTCTGTGTTTGCACACAGTGAAGGCAGGCTGCTTTTGGTGTAAATGTGCATATTTCTGTCTAGGTGGACATGTTCTCCCTGAGTGCTTCTGTTTCAGGAGCCTGTCTTCCAGAATGAGTTTCCAGCCTATCAACTCACCTCTGCCCGCACGCTCAGTGCAGAAATAGCAGAGACTGTCTCATCATTAGAGGGTTCAGCTTCAGTTTTCTCCACTTTACCTCCTCATCATCTGCAGCCCAGTCATCTGCTGGAAGATAGAAACAGCACAGAGGATTTGGAAAACAGTATTTTTGTCTGTATTAAGCTTAAGTGTTTTAACTAAGCTTACACATACTGTGCCATTAATGCCACAGCAAAAAACAACTTTAATTTACAGTAATGTAACAACATTTTATTGGTTTATTTATTTTGGGGAGTTTTTATTGGTATATTTATCATGACATTGTACAAGGTAAAGGCTGCTGGTGTTTTCAAAAGGTGTAAAAAAGTAAAAACTGAAGGAAAAAATCATTAGAGATATATTTATATATGTGAATATATATGGGGGGGGGGGGGGGGGGGTTGGGGGTTAATTACAATTCATTCTCCCCTTTTACCCTGATTGTTGATCTGTATTATGAGTGTGTTGTGTTGTATGTTGCACCTACGGCCCAGTTGGACGATATTTCGTCCCACTGTGTATTAAATCTATATGGCTGTGATGACAATAACGCTCTATTTGACTGGACATGACTAGTTCCTCATCATGTGCTGCCAAATTAGTTCTCCAAATGTTTAATATACACTGGGGATGCTGAGGACACTTTTGGCCATTTTGTTTCACTTTTTGAAAGAGCAATCAATTTTGTTTCTTTTAAACTCTCCTGTTCAACTCAGGCCAACAGATTTTTTAGTGGAGGTTAGGACAGAGGACTGGGATGGCCATGTCAAAGCGTGATTCTGTGGCCGCTGAGCCATTTATGTGCATATTTGGACATGTTTTGGTTGATTGTCCTACTGGAATCTCCAAACACAAGTTAGTTTTATCTTTTTCTGGTAGAGGCAGCCAAAGTTTCACTTGAAATATCCTAGTGCTTAATGGAGTCTGTGATGCCATATATTCTAACAAGATTCTCAGGGCTTTTGAATAGAAAAACAGCTACCAAACATCATAGTTTCTCCACCATATTAATGGCAGAAATAAGCTTTTATTCAGTATGATCATCTTTCTTTTAATGGGAAACCCATTTTGAGTAGCTCTATTGTTTCCTCACCAGACCACAAAATCCAGTTCTGGAAAATTGATGCATAACATAAGTTTCCCTATTACTCCAAATGTAGTCTGTAAACCAAGGTGTCCAAAGTTTTCTTCTTTATGAGTCTGTCCAATATACCTGCGTTATGTCCCATAATCTGTTTTTTCTACCATGTTTTTCTGCTATTTAGTTTAATGACTGACTTTGGTTAATTTTCATAATTTGTATAATGGACATTGGAAGTACTGTGCAAATACATTTTCTGCTACTATTTATTCTAGCATTGTGTACCATAAATAAAACCATGACAAAACCACTGGTTAACTGATGCATAAAATAGACGAAGACGTATTTTAATTGCTTTTTGAATGTATCTGTTTTTGAGAAATAAAATTTTCACTTACCTTTTTATCCCAAACCATGCAACAGCTTAGACTACCTAGCCCTTTGTGTAAACACAGAGGCTGTGTCTCAATCTACATATTGCTGTACTAAACATTATGTTCAGTATCATAATGGCAGCACTGCTTTGTGCTAATTTGGTGTGGATTTTCTTGCAGTATACATTTGGTTTGAGATGCAGCTGCAGAAAGCTTCAATCAGGCAACAGAGAACCCCTACCGATGTGGGATGACATGATAATGTGTGATTAATGGAATATTGGTGGAGAGAGAGGGAGCGAGAAGGAGCACAGTAAGTACTTCAGCAACTGAGACTTGACTAAGAGTGCCTACCAGACAACAGAGCTCAAACCAGACTGTTCAGTCCAAAACTGGACACATGACAACCTTACTTCAACTTGAAACTATCCTTGTTGGCCTGACCCAAACTTGTCATAAGTGGAAAATAGTGTAAATCTGACTGTAAATGTACATTTCTGAGGATATACTGTATATATTTTTAATCAGAGCATCTAGTGCTCTGCTCCTAAGATGCTCAGGGTTGCTGTATGTCTTCATGTCGGACGGGTTGTGGGCTGCTCTTATCAGCCTGCTTGTGTGAAAGGGTGACAACAGCTACACTAAGAATAAGCTGTGACTAAACTGGGATAAAACAAAAATAAAATTTAAGCACCTGCTGGCAGAATTATGAATGAATCAGCTCCTTACTAAAGCATGTACTTAAAACCCACTCTCACAGCGTAAAGGGCTGTTTCTGAGAAACAGGTCTATTTTCTGCACCCAGAATAAGTGAGTGAGGTTAAAGGAGCTGATGAGAACTGAGGGTAACTATCATGTCTGCTGTGGCCCAGCCTTAGGCATTTTTAATTATAGGTTATGGTAAAGGTGGACTCATTGGCAGCCTCGCTGTGGATTTCCTCTGGGTAAGCCACACTGGTTAAGTGGCCACTTTAGGGAGAATAGAAGAGGAACCCAAGGTCATTTAAAGGCACAACAAAATTATTTGCCACTCTTAACACAGTTAAAACTACTTTTGTGTTTATAAGTAAAAAAAAACACGTTTTATTAATATTTAAAGTTGATGAGTTGGACTTAAAATTAATATTATCTGTCATTACAGATTTGGTGTAATTGTCAGGCGTCTTATATGGACAAAAGTAATGGGAGCGCTGTACTTTTCGCAGGGTTTTGTTTTTACTTTTGTCCATATTAAATAACTCAATGCTTGCATTACTTCTGTGAAAGCACCGAACTTTCAAAATTTTTAACAACCAATGCGTTAATGCAATAATAACGGGTTAACTTTCCCAGGCCTAATATATATGTAAAAGTCAGAGTTTAACTTCTTGACACAAAATGTGAGTTCAATATCAGTGTAGTTCATCATGTAACTACGTAATTAATTGTAGAATTATTTTGTTATATTTAAATAGTATAGCAAAACAATGATGAAATCTCTAAACTTACATTGATTTAAAGCTACATATGTAACCTGTCAGAATACACAATTTTATTATTATTATTATTAATAATATTATTATTATTACTGTATTATTAATATTACTATTATTGTTGCTGTTGATAATAACAACAACAACAACAATAATAATAATAATAATAATAATAATAATAATAATAATAATAATAATAGTATCACTTTCAGTGTCTTTAAAATAATTTAATATACTCTTGCATGCCAAGTCAGGACACTGCCTCCACCATCAAATATACTTCAAAATTGATCCAGTCATTACAACCCCTATCTTAGATATTATAATAGATAACTATAATGAAATCTTTGAGGAACTGTCTGTGAGCAGAATCTCAGGACCTGAATAAAAAATAATAACTTGAGAAGAAATCCATTAGGACACCCTGAGCGAAACTTCATAATCACAACCAAGACTTTTGAAAAGTCCAAAAATAAAATACTTTTCATTTGGATGGATATTCCTATTCCTAATAACACAGGTGGAGATATAGTCTTTGCAAGTGTTAATTCATATGTATCTATCCCCCTTTTTTATTTAGCTCATGTGGAAATAATGAGAGGCTGTCCTGAAAAGATATCCTTTCATTCAGCACATTCACACAAAAGACCTCAGGATAGAAAGGCAAATTCAAAAGCTGATCTGCCTACATTAATGTGAATAAAAAAGGTTGAATTTCCATTTTCTGTAACAATTCAAAGCATGTGATATGATTAGGTGATATGATTAGGCCTTTTCAGTGGGTGCAAAAAAAAAGTATAGCTCGCGGATACCTAATAAAACATTGATTGATACAAGCCAATACAAAGTTATGGTGCTCATCCAAAGTGCAATATGAATAGTTATATATGTGGATTAATTCTGCCTATTCATGGTGTGCTGAAAGTTTTACAACAGTGAGGTTGATAATTCAAGGCAAAGTCTAGTCTTAAAGTCACAGCCTCAGGTTAGTGTGTGTTTTCTTTTTGTGGACTCAAACAATGAAAATGTTCAAACATAGAGAATTAGTGCTAATCTTTAAAATAGTCATGCCACCATCTGCGCATCATTACTTCTCACACACAAAATTTGGAATGTCCATGACAGGATAATTTTAATATTATAAAGTACCTTAACATTATTATTTTCAGCGTATCTCTATGAATAGCCCTGTCAGAACCTGGTTAAATTGGTCATGTGCACTTTTTCAAGTTGGTACTGTATTCCATCACATTTTGGTATTTCCTTATATTCACTGTCCCAGACCAAACAGATAAATATTGAAGTACTTCAAGTGTATGATGAAATTAACATACATGATAGAATATTAACATACATGATAGGTCCGAGCCCCTAGTGAGCAAGCCAAAGGCGACAGAGGCGAGGAAAAACTCCCTGAGCTGGAGGAAGAAGCCTTGCACTCCTCACAGCCGTAAATAATTCTATGAACATTTAAACAGAACTAACTCTCTTCTCTGTTTTTTTTGTCTGCACACTTATCCAGCCCGACTAATCACCATGGGACCCCAGGTCACCACCTTCCTGGGCCTGCAACCGCTGGGGCCCTGTGCCAAAATGCCCTCGACTGGTTTCGGCAACTCACAACTCCACACATGCTCTACCCCGATCAGGGGCAACAGCTGCTTAAAGCTCCAGCGGAATTGTTGCTCCAGATCCTGTTGTTTTATGGACTACAGACACTCAGTCTCTCTTCCAGCAAATTTACCTCTATGGACATTTAATGGTTCCAACTCTGTTAGCTGTAGACGACCTATCTGTCACTAATCTTGCTCATGAAGGCCTCCTCTTGTTATTCTACCCCATAAAGACTCTCTTTTCTTTCTCTCCGGGTCCACCTGCGGAGAATGGGTTCCCCTTCAGAGTCTTGATTCCTCCCGAGGTTTCTTCCTCCAGCTGAGGGAGTTTTTTCTCGCCTCTGTTGCCTCTGGCTTACTCACTAGGGGCTCGGACCTGGACTCTGTAAAGCTGCTTTGTGACAACTTGGTTGTAAAAAGTTCTATATAAATAAAATTGCATTGAATTGAAAGAAACCAAGACTCAAAAGGGGAACCCATGTATCTCTTGTTGACCTGGAGAAAGAGAGTCTCTATGGGGATAACTAACAAGAGAAGGCCATCATAAATGAACATATCAAAAGATTGGCTATCTATGGTTAACAGAGTTGGTGCAGTTAAGAGTCAATAGAGGTACATTTTGTTGGACGAGTTTTGTAGGAGTCTCTAGTTCAGAACAACGACACACATGGGTTTTGTCTTTCTCAAGAAATTCTCTGACTTTTTTCAGGCAGAATGATAGCAGTGCTCCTAGAATCCCCACTGGAGCAGGGGAGATTTATTAACATTGATTGTGATTTATTCCAAGCCTTCGACATAGATTTTTTTGTTAATGCATGCCATACCTTGCTTTAACCCGTACAATTAGTCTCATGATGAAGCATTTCCAGAACGCTTAATGGGTGAGATTGCTTTATCCTCTGCACTGATACTTTGCACCATATTTTACAAGACATGCTGTACTGTGGCTGTTTTGAATGAAACACGTGTTTAACAATTCTGACTGTTTTCAGACTTTTTAATTAGTGTGTTTGTCTTCCCCTGCCAAGATGATGTGTGTTATCACTTGATTTACACACATAGATGTGTAAATTGAATGTATTTTTATGCCTCTTGTCATGATTAAATAAATAATTTAACTGAATGCTGTCAATTGATATAGCTTATAATAATACAATAATTTAGCACCATTTCATTACAACTTTGGTAACCATAAACCTAATCTCAACTCAAAGGTTTGGGTTAAGGGTTTGGGTTTGGGATAAGGATTACACACACACACATACACATACACATACACACACACACACATACACACACACAGATATTTACATTTTGAGTAAAATATTTATATTTAATTTTTTTTTTATGTTTGAAAATTCCGCACATGTATTGCAGAATATTATCATAACCAATTGTTACTAATTTGAACATGATACAGACCTCAAACTATTTCACTTCAATTTTTGCATGAATTGTTTTGGTAAAACACAAAGCAGTTAACAAAGCTTAGGTGTAGCACAACAAACATTACAGCAGGAAAGGGTCCAGCCTCTAGAAAATTTAGCCCAGGTGTCTGTTGGGAACTCTGAATTACCATAATCCAATTTTGTATTAGAGAGTTAGACTGAGGCCCAATAATGCCACTCAGTTATAAAAGTGGTAAAATCGTTGAACCGTATTGCTTCTCACCAACACAAATCTCCACAGAAATCTATTATGATGGAGAGGAAGTGAAATGCCTTCCAAGTTCTAATAAATAGAAGGTAAAGTGAGCTGAGATCGAGAAGGAAATCTTGTATTAAACAGTCCCTGACAAATGTCATTAGAAGAGGGAAATGAATGAGATAAGGATGAATAATCATGTTTATAATAATAATAAATTATAATTGAACTCATTTTGTCAGGAACACTTCTTAAAAGACAGTCGTCAAATGAACTGGCAATTTTAAACACTTGGCAGACCAAGTTCAAACTTGGGTTCTTTGTGTGCGAATAGCTGCTTTGTGCAAATTTGAGGAGCTCTGAAAATCTGCCTCTAAGTTAATCCTTGTTCTTCTGTCTCTCGTTCATTTGCCAACTTTCTACCCACTTGCTAAATTAGCATGGCCCAAAGAGGCATAAAGTAACAGTTGCTGCAAAACAAGGGACAACACAAGTACATAGATATTAAGTGAAAACTGAACATTGCAACACAATAAAATGTGAGATGCGGAGACTACAGTAAAAATTCTTTACATTTTTTTGTCATTTATGTTGCATTAAATACCTATCATGAGTTTTACAGAAACCTTTTATGAGTTCTTCTGTTGTGAACAATTTTATTACACAGCAGAGTAATAAAGAACCCTCAGTAGCACCAAGGCCTCCAGTGATCTAAGGTCTAAAAACTGTTATTTGTAGTTTATTTTTAATGTACTTGTCATGCTTGTTCCACTTAACCTCTAAGTATTTTTCTCAATTCCCTGAACTGATTGTTTTGAAATAAAGTGCTTAAACAACCAAGGAGCTCATGAGTCAAATTAACCATCAACATCATTGGGAAGGGGCAATGAAAATAAACCAATCATGTGTTGAGTGACAATGGGAGGGCAAACACTCTGGAAGTCTTGCTGTGAGTATGAGCGGTAGCCTGATCAGTGTGTTCAGTCAGATGTTAGAACAGTTGCAGCTCTATGCCAGGACTCTGAAAGAGTCACTGCAAATGAAATGACTTATACAAGCTTCAAATGTGTCTAGGACGACAAAAAATGTAACTGCAGGAAAATAACTTCGAGACACTGCCCTGTTTTGTTGTGTTCATGGGACTTTAATTTTGACTTCCTGGGTTCCCCCTTTCTGAATACCCAGTTTGGTTTGTTTCATGACTCCCATTAGAATCACCTGTCCCTTGTTTATTTAAGCCACCTCTACTATAAGACTGGCATATGACTCTCTGGCATCTCTTATCCCTTTTCCTTTTTGCTGTGGTTTTTGTTTGACTGTTTATGGTTCTTTTCTATTTCTGGTTTCTGTAACACCTGGTTTGCTGTTCAGGACCATGTGGCCTGTCCCTACTGCTTGGGGGTTTCTCCTCTGTCTGTGCCTTGGACCTTGTATGTTAATGGTGTGCAGGCCTCTCTCATCAGGAGAGTGTGGACTGCTCCCACTGCAAGCTCCATGATGGAGCCTTGCATGACTGCTGGACCTCCTTGTTAAGTGTGTGGTGGGCCTTTCCTTTGAGATCTGATGGCCCTGGTCCCTTGTGAGACTGTTTATCCAGGCCCCACTCGCCAGGTGTGTGTGGCCAGCTAGCCTGTGGTCTGTGGACATCATATGTATCAGACCTGTGTTCGTCCCATCCCTGTAAGTGTTTTCTGTAAAGGCCTTTGTCTGGTCCCTGTATTTGTTCTGACAGCCTTCACCCATCTAACCCCGGTATGTGTTTACTGTGAGGACCTTTTCCCATTCGCTCTGTTGCTGCTACCCATCTGTTCCCTCTCTAGATACTCCTTGCTACACGAGCCAGGGCTCCATCTCTGTTTGTGGCTTGTTTTCACAATAAAATCAGGACCCCAATGTCCTGCATATGTGACTGATTTACCTCACCCACACAATGTGACACAATGTAAGCTCTGAATGCAGTGAGACCTCCTCAGTGGTATCATAGTCATCAAAATACTACTCGACAGAATGTGTGGATCATGTTAGTTTATAATAGGCCTGATCCAGACTCAAGGTTGCCTGAAAGCTTACACCCACACATTAGATTTAGAAATGAAAAATATCTTCTAAATCTAATATCTATCCCCACCTAATAACACCACCTTCAACCATCAAATGTCTTTTCTTTTCATTAAAGCTGTTGAAGTGCTGGACTCAGGCCAACACAATCAGGTTGGAGGCTCTAACTTCAGGAATTTCCTGACATGCAAATGCTGAACTCACTGTGCACAACTTGCTATAATTGGAGACAGACTAACAAAATAAATCAGTCCAGCTGTTTAGAGGATGCCTGCATGTAAACCTGTTCAGTAAAAATGTTTAAAAAGTCTTGATAAGAGACCCTACTAAATATACAAGTGATTTATTGCAATTACTAAATAGATTGGAAAACACATTTCTCTGTTACTT
The DNA here is from genome assembly GCA_037577275.1 of Bryconaethiops microstoma. Lineage (NCBI taxonomy): Eukaryota > Metazoa > Chordata > Actinopteri > Characiformes > Alestidae > Bryconaethiops > Bryconaethiops microstoma. The sequence goes on along the minus strand of JBBJLS010000028.1, from coordinate 10,210,315 downwards.
TGAGAAAACCTGGTTCAATTTTTCCTATTATATTCATAAAAGAGCAACAATAAGAGCACCATAAGAGCAACTATTTCTCAATGTTTAGATGACAAAATATCTGATAATTGACTTCAGAAAATCCTGCCCTGCTCACCCACCTCTCCCCATTAGAGTGGATTAAAAACACCAACTTACTGATCGTCCACACCACGGAGGACCTCTCTTAAACCCTCAACTCCACCTCCATAGCCAAGAGGGCTCGGCAGCACCTACGCTTTCAAGAGAACAGAGATAATTAACACGAGCACATTGATATTGGTTTAAAAGTTAACTAAATAATGTGCTCTGGCATTAATTAAAAGGGCTTATATACACTAAATCCTTTTCAGATTTAACTTTTTTCCCTGGCATGTAAAAAGCTAAAACACTTCTAGGTTCTGTGTAAATGGGTGGGGCTAAACTGGCATAGACTGAATGGACAAATGCGTGAATACATTTCTTTGTGCCAAAGTTTAAAAGGTTTTTTGCAAGGCACATAAAAATGCAAGTGTATAAGATGCATTTGAACACAGTTTTTCTACTCATTTTTGAATTTTTATTTAATTTTTAAGGCTGATTTGCATACTATGTACCACAGAGTCATCCTATTTCAGTCTGGCTGACCAGAGATGCATTTGACTATCAAATGTAAAAGCATATGGTTAAAATCTGATCAGGATACGGTCCAGATACTACTCACATGTGACCATGTTTAAACAGGGTCCATGAATAGCCTACCAAAAATAAGTTATGTGGTTCAGTTCTTTAATGGGAATTAAAAGCTTACGGTGAAGTTATTGCACAAAAAAAATTCTTATGGCTATTACTGCCATATTATTTCAGCAGAACAAACTTTCGAAGATTGGATGTGAACTAGCCTCTATCACACAGTGGTCACGAATGGACTGAAATGCTGTGGTGTGGGGCAGGATGTGTTACTGCGGGAACGGGATGGAATCCTGTGGTAGCACGTGGGTGCGAACCTAAAAAGTTGGTTAATGTCAAATGGGATGCATTGACTTATTGGCACTGGTTAAACAACAGTGCTTGGTGCACCGTGGTGTTTAAAGGATTGTTGAAAAATGCAGGTTATGTACTGCAGCTGCTCATAGAGCTGTCTTATCTCGCCTGTCTTTCCTGTGGCTGAGGCCAGAGGAGAGTGATCCTGCTGTCACATTTCCACATCTCTTAAACAGCAGGCGCTCAGGCTAACACATTTGGAGGGACTGCAGGCAGAGCTGGCTCTTTGAGCCCACTCTGTCTCCAAATTGCATCCTGCCCTCTTCACCCACAAGTCCCTGCAAACAAAACAGTGCATCAAAAAGGCAAGTGCAGTGAATCTGGAGGTTGCTGCTCGTTCCCGGTCCACGCTGCGGTGGGCTGCAATTATACTGGTGAGAACCGGCTGTGATGGCATCAGAGCTCTTGCTGAGGCCTCCTGTGTACTTTCCCTCACCAAATCTTTCAAAATTTCTTCCTGCTTCATCTTTTTTCCGCTACTCTATTCTACCTCTATCCTCATTTTGATGTTTCCAGGTCCCCAGTGAAGGGAGGATTGGATTAGTTTACCCAGACTTCTTCCTTTCGCTCTCATTCTCACACGGTGCTAATCCCTCAGGTGTTCCTCTAAGCCTGCAATGCCTGCTATGCCTGCTACTCATTAGCTACCATTCTGCTCCCACAACCAGCATTTCACGCTCCATAAGCTGCAAGTTGTCTTATATTGCTATTTACTATACTTTTTTGTGCCAAATGATCCCAAAGGCCTGTTTTCTGCCACGTTGATTCCATTTGTCGCTTGATGCCTAAATGTACACTCTTAAAAAACAAAGGTTCAAAAATAATCGAAGAACCACATTTGATTCCATGAACCAGTGGTTTTCAGGGACCCCTGTCAGGGTTTCAGAAATACTACCTTTGAATAAAAAGGTTTTTTTAAAAAGAGAAAGGAAATCCAACATTATGTAGATATTCAATAATTGAATGTTTTCCTAGAGTAACATCCAAACCCAGAGCTTTTCATTTAAAAGGCCCTATGTCTTTTTTTTCTTGTTTTTATAACTTATAGGAACACTTTTACTCAACAAAAAGTTACAATTTGTTTACATGACCATTTTTGCAGTCTGTCCCTATACATTACATACCTTTTATACCATACCTATGTAAATTAGTCCTGTTTTTATTTGCTACGCTGTATTGTGCCTCATTCAAAAAGCAGTCTGGGCTGAAATGTTCTCTGTACTGAACCATGATGAGGGATGTTTGACACTAAGGGAATTATACAGGCTTTTTTGCATAGCATGACACTGCACTTTTAAATGGCCTAACTAAATTTCAATTATGCGTTCTGCTTCATGGACTGTACACTGTGCAAATTGAAGCGATTACATACGTGGATCATTCAGCGAGCACTCAGTGTGGACCACACTCAACAGCGGAACCCAAATGAAGTCCTTTTAGAACTGTTGTTATTGTTCATGTATTCTGCACTCTTGCTCTAATGGGAAATGGGATGAGTGTGCATATCTTAATTGTGAGCGCTCATAATGAATGCTGAGTGCCATTAACTCTCTTGAGTTGTTCTGCTATTGTGAGAATTGAAATATGAGAGTACTATTACACCAATAGACTAGACCAGTAACACTCATAGTTCTGCACAGAATTTTTCAGCAATATTTTACTTTCCTTCACGAGAAGAGAAATGAACCTAAATATACATTTCTGCCTCATTAATCCTCGCATCTGCAAATCATTACATCGCGATGAGCATATATGCCAAATTTGACAGAACCTGTCCCAATATATATGTGTGTGTGTCCCAAATCGTGCCCTTTAAGGACAAGTTCATGAACATTTAATCTAAGTCAGAATTTGAATAGACTGATATGCATTCGCAATAATGATACTTTTTCCTGACAGATAGGCTGCATAAGGCGGACAGCAGTATTTTCACAAAATGGCCCATGGATTAACATTAGGCTGGAGTCCATATAATTATGCCAAAACAGACTGAGCCTCTTCTTTGCTTCTTTTAGCTCAGAGAAGGAACCTAATCAGATTTATCGCAGGCTAGCTCTATAATTATTTACTCCATTAGCCATTAGTGGCCCACACAAAGTGCACTGGCTCGCAAAATTAGAATCCTTATCTGGATGTTCCAGAAACTTCACTGTATCCTCCAACGGAATGTGTAAATTTAATGAGATGTGCCCAGTGCAGACATTTAAAAAAAAAAATTTTTTTACCTCCTTTAAGAGACGTTAAAGAGATTCCAATATCATGTATATCACTGTCCAAAGTTTTAGCTGGTTGTTATTGGTATGCCTACTGTCTGAGTGGGAAAAAAATAAACCACTAATAGAACAATCAAACTTATGTAAATAAAATATTCTGTTAAGATTGTATGGGCTGAAACCGTAAATATGCATTTAACAATTCAGTAATGGAGTTAACCACGTGGAACTATGGCATGTAGCATAAATTTGCATCCAAACTACTCCATGTTTGTGCTTCTCTTTTTCTCAGGCAAGATGTTTAACCCTTTATTGAGAAAAAAAAGTGTGAAAACAACAAATAATACCAATTTATTCACTAATAATGATTTCAGATAATGTGTGTAATGTAGGTAATTGTTTATCACAGTTTCTGTTGTTCAACTTTGGCTTGATCAATTATGTTTTTTTTATGTATGTATGTATGTATGTATGTATGTATGTATGTATGTACTATATGTATGGTCAGAAGAAATGTAATGTACTGTTTTTACCTAAGCAATGCATTGTCACTCAGAACACTTATAGCTGAGTACGCAAAGATGTGTCTAGTTCTTTTTACGCAGCTGGGCCCTCGAGTGCATCTCCTTACTACGCCTCAAGACTTTCCGCTAAATATAGCTACTTTATGTCAGTTTATTGTTGGTCCTTTATTTCTATTAAATGTGACCATGAAGCCCTTTTTGGATCCAAGTATATTTTGATGTAGTGCCATTAAAATCTTCCAGTCAGTTAAAACCCTGAAGGCGTAGATTACTCTGGAATAGGGTTAGGATGTGTTATGCCTCTGCACTTTGTCTGTTTTTGTTGTGGAACTTGAGCACAGATAAAGACTAGTCAGGAGTGCTTTCTGATTGTAGCCATGGGCGAATCTTCGGAGTGCTTTAGCATGTGCCTGTTGGCAGCGTAAGTCAAGGTTATGAAATAAGAAGCACAATGTGAGTGGGTTGTCGACCCATATTGTAGACCTTACATTTCATTTCAACAGCTGGTGCTCTTGAAGCATGCAGGAGTGGAATGTATTCTTTATAATGTATATCTGAACTACTGATGCCAGAAGTGGACTTAAAGTTATGTAAATGGACATATGCTGGTGCAAGTTGTGGACATACCTTACAGTTCAAAAGTTCAAAAGTTCAAAATCGGTGGTTTAAGTACTATAAAACTTTAGAAAACTACAAAAGATTGGTTGCAGGTAATTTTACCCCATGGCTGTAACATGTTACCAGTCTACTGAGCTTTGTAAACCATGTTCTCATGTAGGGTTTATTTATTTAGTTTAAAGCTTTTTATGCCTAAAATGACTGAATATTTTAATAATTTAGGATTTCATCTCAAGTATAAATTAGCATGATGCACCCTGGTTGTAAGTGAAATAAAAAATGATGCACGAGTACTAATATATATCCTACCTTCAGCAAAACCACCACTGGGTTCCTGAGCAAGACCCTTAACCCCAAGTTGCTCCAGGGAGACTGTCCC
>JBBJLS010000028.1:10170521-10187851 GCA_037577275.1 Bryconaethiops microstoma | reverse complement strand
TTTTGCTGGCAGAAAGAAACCCACTGCTGATATAAACAGATTCAAACAATTTTCATAGGTGCCTAAGACTTTTGCACCATACTACAGATAGCATCCTTTTAGCCAAACAACACTTTTTTAAAAGCTTCCCAGAGCTTTTTATTTGCCTGCTGTAGCTAAACAAGTGATTATTATTGTGAGCAATTTTTCCATTACTTCTGTTGAAATTGCATAAAGGCTTTGAGGTACAAAGTTGGAAGCTCTAAGTTGGAAAAAGCCTGAGTTCCAGATTGTCATGAATGCAGCATGATATTTGCTCTTTTACAAGCATGAAGACACCCAGTGTCTTTTCCAGCTGTTCCTTATGCATTCACACTGGAGAGGTGAACATTCACCTTATTTAAGAGTGTTACCTGGCCAATTCTGACAAGTAAGCTAACAGACACCTGCAGATGGGTAGCATCACAGTGATGGACATGGAAACAAGACCATCCTACCAGTAAGAGAGAGCCGCTGATGCACTTTTGGACTTCCAGCCATGTATGGCTATAGAGACAAACTGTGGTTTCAACAATAGGGTGAAAACTGTGCTATTACTTTATAATACAGGAGGTCCTTGGGTTACGACACAGACCTGTTCCTTCGACAATGATGTAACCCAAATTTTGGTGTTGGTTGAAACCCACCCTAGCCTAAGTCACTTATCTATATTAACACAGTTGTAACATCATAATCTAGAACATAACACGACTAAGCCACAGAAAAAGGAAAAGGACATAAATGTACACTGTACTGTAGTAACAGAAAAAATGACAAATAATGAGTGTAAAAACACTAGCACAATCCAACCTTGTGTTGGTAAGGTTACTGGGGAATGCCAACCCCCTCATTCATACGCTGCATTACTGCATATTCTGCGCACATTGTGTATTCTTCCACCATGCACGACCAAACTAGTTATGGGAGTGAGCGCCATAAACTCGAAACGTCGCATTTCGAGATTGTCGTAGCCCGAAGACCCCCTGTACCTTATAAAATTGTAGGTTTTCATATAGTGTATTCCATACTTCCCTATTAGGTTTTTGCTCTTGTATCTTGTGCCTTTAACCCTTTGGATGCATCATTATGAATTGAATTGTGATGCTCCTGCCTGCTTGTTCCCTGACCCCCACACTGGACTAGGACAATGACTTGTGGAAATGGCTGAATAATAAAGATGACTCACACTTACATCGGACTGCCTCCAGCCAGTGTGTGTTACAATCATAAAGCAACAGCTAGGTATGTCAGAGCAAGTAATACTCTACAATGCATTACAAAGATTTCCATCAGTGCTCTTTAAAAATCCCTTGCACCAAGCACACATCATTACATTTCATTTACACCCAGTGAATCAGGATGTACCTGAGGGTGAGAGTGGGTGTTCTTCAAGGGCATAGCCATTGTTTCTCAGAACTGCATTTTGTGTGTACATTGTTTCACATTGTTTTACAAGGGGAACGCAACAGGGACACACGTGATCGATTTTACTCACTAACAAGTAAGAAATGGTAAAAATTGACTCTTTATCCTGCAGTAACCCATGCTGCTTTACATTGTTACCTGGTCTAAAGGGCCCTAGGGCACTACGAAGCCCTTGAAGCTACTCTAGTCTACACAAATAGGTCAATTGGAAGATGGAAGCGCTGTGTATAAGCATTTCAGAAGACTACAAGGAATATGCGGCATGAAAAGCAATAGAGAGGCCAAAAAAAAGAAGGAGAGAGAGAGAGAGGGAGACAGGTCAAGTTAGTTAAATGGAAGAACTTGTGTGTCCTCTAGAAATCTCAGAGGTTATTACAAGAAAGCAAGTGAATTGGCAGAAACGTCCTTTCAGAATGAAATGTAGTCCCTAAGCTTTCTACATCATCGAAGTCCGTTTTGTAAATCAATTTCGTGTTCATAAGTGAGGCAAAAAAAGTGACTCAAACACAGACATTTCATTCGATCTCTTACACAGCCTAGGGAGTTGGGCTTTGCTGTTTTCAGGAGGAATTTGTGCAGCATCTGCCATGGTACTCTGGCCTTGCCATATGCCGCAGTAAATCCTACAATCCCACCCAACATCCCACTGCACCTCTAATCTGTATAATTCATACACATTTAATACAGATTAACTCATACACGACTGGGCAACACCCACTGTAACCCAGTATAATGCATTTATGGCTAGTCCTGGTCATTTGGAATGAGAAAGGGGTCGAATGTTTGGCATTGTTGCTTGAGATACACGGGCAAGGGGCCGAGCCCAAACCCCAAAGAACAGATGTGTCCCAATACTTTTGTCCATATAGAGTAGCTAGGACATCGTAAGATTACAATAGGAATGTATTTACCTTTTCTTAGCATTTGCAATTACAGTTCAACTCCATCAATTTGGAATCTTATAACCAATTGTAATAATAATCAAGTACAGTATTCATACATGCAGTATATATAAGCCAAAATAAATTTCTATGGATACTTTTTTAACCCAAATTGGTTTTCATCATTATGTTCAACTTCACAAATGGGTCCTCCAATCATGTTAGTAAAATTAAAGCTGCATCATCTGAAGTAAATTTGAGTCCATGAACAAAGCTCTAAATATTTTTCGGCCTAAGAGATGTTAGCCTGTGAATAAATAATGTTATCATTTTAACTACATCCACTGGGCCCAGGGGTCAGTTGCATGATAGATAGAAAAGCCAGAGCCCTTATATGAAGTGACACAGATTCTTCAGGCTGTGGAAATGTGACCGTCACTGTGGCCTGTCTCATTACGTCAGGAGAGCACGAATGATGAGTTACATTTTTAGCGTGGCTGAAGGGAAGGACATGTTGGCATTATAACCTGTGCCCCTGCGAGCCCCTTGGAACACAGCTCAGTATCCTAAAAAAAACTCGCTACATGAGCTAATAAACCCCTCTTCTAATAAAGAGCTGCTGAAAACTCAGTGGTTTCAGACTATTCTTCTTTCTAATGTGAGCAATGCCATGGTAGTTTATGTAGGAAACTATGAAAAATGGAGCCCAGTGCAACTTTACTAACTCCTTTGATTTGACAACACGCATGTTTTCTTGAGTTTTGGCCTTGCATATCCATGGGCTCTGTGATGGGAATATTACGCTTGATAGAGATAAGAAGACAGCCGATATGAGACTATTTAATCTTAAAATTCGATCGCTTTTCACGTTGTTGCGATTAAAATAGTACAAACCTTGCGTGACGATGAGATTAAATGCGGATGAGAGGAAGAGAGAAGACAAATATAGCTCTGTTTTATGGTTGCTGAAGAGAGACATCGGTTCCAGTGCATTTAGATCAGCATTGAGGAGAGTGTGCTGAGGTGCTATCTGCCCATCTCATCAGAATATCAGCCCTGCTATCTGCACACATGGCTATTACAGGCTCAGAACAGAATGCCAGGCAATTCCACCCACTTTCACAGGCCTGCTGTAGAATCAATGAATCACACTCCATTGTGCTCAATTGATAATTTAGTCTCTGGAAACATGCCAGAGGGGAGAAAAATGAAATCAGCATCATGCATGCTTCTGCTTTTGCATGCATTTCACAGCACGTGGCTTTTGAGGAAATGCTATAATTGCTGTGAATTTACATCTAAAGTAACGATTGTTTTGTTCCCCCGCCGCAGCTTGTTTCAATCAAGATCTAAAAACACCAGAAAATGTCTGACCAGCCCAAAAAATGTACAAAGCAAAAAACAAAAACAAAACAGTGCCATGAATGCTGATTGTTACGGAATTTGTCCCCAAAGCCTTGACCAGTATTTTCATTTTCTGAAACTTTCCAAGCCTGCGAAAGGATATCGGCTGACTTGTCTAAGAATATCGGCTGACCTGAACTAAGAACAAAAGATTTTGATGCTTGCAAAATCTTTTGTTGTTGTGAAGTCAGACAAGCTTTACAGAATGCTAGCAAAACCCTGTCAACCTAATAAGAATGGAATACCTCGTAATGCTCAACATGTTGAGTGTATAACACAACGTGATTTTAAAATAGCTTTGAAACATTAATGTGTAAAATTATGTTTTAATGTTACATGTCTACCCAAATTCAAACAGACCTATCCAGTCTATGATTGAAAATAACTGCCCATGAACAATGCCAAGATGAGTGAACAGACTTCTCTATAAAGACTTTGGCAAACTACTCAACTTTACTCAACTTACTTTTTTGGCAGTACCATGTTTAGTTTCTAATTAACATATGGATAGATGAATGGACGGAAACTCTGCTACTAAGCTCTGGTGACCTGGTGGTTAAGGAGTTGCCCCTCCGATCAGAAGGTTGTGGGTTGGAATCCCAGGACAGCTAGTGGTACCACTGAAGTACCCTTGAACAAGGTATCATTCCCACAATGCTCCCTGGGTGCTGTGTTCCTGGCTGCCCGCTGCTTCACTTGGTGAATGGGATAAATGGAGAGGAAGAATTTTAGATTGTTCACACTGTGTGCTGTGTTCACTTATGACAAATTCTGTGGAAATTTGTGCCCATTCATTCTGTAGAGCATTTATGAGGTCAGGCACTGATGTTGGACGCGAAGGCCTGGCTCACAATCTCTGTTCCAGTTCATCCCAAAGGTGTAGAGGTCAGGGCTCTGTTGGGCCCGTCAAGTTCTTCCACACCGAACTTGTCCAACCATGTCTTTTGTGCACTGGGGCACAGTCATGCTGGAATAGAAAAGCTTCTTCCCCAAATTGTGTTCAGTTGGAAGCAGGGCGTTGTTCAGAATGTCTTGGTATGCTGAAACATTAAGATTGCCCTTCACTGGAAGTAAGGGGCCTAGCTCAAACCCTGAAAAACAAATGTGTCCCAATACTTTTGTCCAAATAGAGTATGTAACCTAAACATAGGCAGCTGTTTTGTTAGAATGAAAACTTTCAACCAAACTGGCTCTTTGCAGATAAGATTGAACAACCCTAACGCAAAGTAATAAAACTAATTAATTTTGCCGTGGTTTATTTCAACAATAATATGAAACACATGTTTGACCAATAAATGGACATGCTGGGAATGTGAATTGCCCATTATGCTACAGAATTCATCAGTAAAAGGACTTGACCAGTGTGCCCACATGGACTCTGATTCACAACAAAAACCTATCAGAGCCTTTAGGTTAGAGAAAAGGAACCAGTGCCAGAGCCAGTGTTTCAACTTGGGGATAGTGCACTTCTGCAATAACCTTGAGACTTTGTGTGGCTTGATTAATAATGTAATTTGGTGCAATACATACAGCAGTGCCCCTGCACACATGGCCATGTTAATGGAGCTCCTCTCTCCTCTACACCGAGGGCGTATTAATGGCAGCGCGGCCAGCTCAATTCAGATTTCATCATTTTATGACACTGCATAAAACATGCAATACCTTTATGGAGATAAGCAGAAGTACCAGCTTTTATTATTGATAATAGCATAATGCCATGGAGACTTATTTTAGATAGTTCAGGACTAAAACGAAGGCCGAGAAAAACTTTCATGAGCACTTAAACACATTCTTTAGACTTGCCGAATGGGTTAGACTGATAAACTAATGTCGTTAGACTGATAAACCTGACATGAGACAGTGAATCATCTGAGGTCTTATGGGAGACTTCCATCAGTAATGGACATATTGATGTGTGATAAGCTCAACACAGGTGTTATATTTCTGTATACATAATACAAAATCAGATTTAAGTACTTTTCTTAAGTATTTTTCCCAGTTCTGTTCTGTTCTGAGCCACCATGAGCAATTATTGAATGTTATGCATGGGTTTTGTGCCATGTTTTCTACAAGGAATATACACCTGCACATGTTAAAGCATAAGTCCTGAACGAATTATTAAATACGAATTAAATACGATCTGTGTAAACACCATGACCAGCTAAATAGAAATTTAAATATGACTGTATTCTCAATGTTGAGCAGAGACCTGTAGACCTGAATTATCTTTTAAACCCCTCCTGCCCCATTAAAGTAATTTTAAAGACGGGGAAGACAAATACATACTAAAAAGCAGAGTAGACAGATTTTAAAATGTTAAATTATGGTTGTGGTGATAACTAACCCTCATTAGCTGTTACCATAACAACCATTAAGTAATAATGAAAAACAGGCCTTAAAAAACAGACATGTGACCTTAATAATTGATGAGAAAAAGAAAGCCCCTTTAGCAATGGTTCTGAAGCTCTTGGCTACACTTCCTCCCTCATTTTCTATCACCAATCTCAGATAAAGAAACGGCAGGGGAAAGTCAAGGCAGGATGAAAATAGAGAAAAAGAGAAAGGCAGAGCGGTGGAGAGCAGAAACAGTGAAGTAAAGTGAATGAATCCACTGAATTTTCATTACAGAGATGCATAAGTCCGTGGCCTGTGTTTATAAAGGGAGTGTGCGGAGGGTGAGTAAGCTGAAAAGCGCTGTGCTTAGCTTTTTCAACCTCACCTCAGCTCAAGAGAAGCTAGCTCCGACTTTCATCCTTTTCGAAGGGATGCTTTGAGAATGGGCTTTTTAAAAAACGCCAGGCAGGGCTTTCACCCGAGACAGACAAAAAGCATTCTGCGCACTTTAACTCTGATAGGTAGAAATTATCCATCCTTTTGCCACATCTTTCACTATAGTTATATGTGTAAAGCTTTTTAACTGTTTTGGTACATTCTCATCCAGCACTAAGCACTTAATTAGAGCAGTAAATTAATATGCAGAAAATACACAATGTGGTGCAAATATTTTACTTAAGAAAACAAGCTGTAATATGTTTTTTGCAACACTATTTTCAGGCCTCTTACTTCCAGTAAGGGGGCAATCTTAATGCCTCAGTGTCCCAAGACATGTTGGACATGGCCCTTTTCTACCCCATCAAACACCTTTGGGATGAACTGGAATGGAGATTGCGAGCCAGGTCTTCTCGTCCAGCATCAGTGCCTGACCTCATAGTTCCAACTCCATAGTCTTTGTGCTTGACTGCAATGTAATTTAAAGTCCCTGTTGGTGTAATGATCAGGCGTCCCAATAGTTTTGTCCATATAGTGTAGGCAAATTACATCTCTTCTGATTGGCTGCTGTGTTTTGTTCTTCAATTTTTTAATTGTTAGGGGGGTAGAAATGATGGTTATTAGGTGAGCTTTGAAGGATGAATGGGTGAGGCTAAACTGTGGGCTTAATATGTCAATATGTTGTGACATCACAAAAGCAGTAATGATAAAAACATCTGTGTAAAAAGTTTGCATGTATAGACTGCATGACCTGGGGAGGTAATGACATGTTTTGACATTCTAACAGTGTTTACATAACACATCTAACCCTTTATTTTGGAATCCTTTTATTTTCCATGAGAGGTGCTCTTTAAGATAGTGTCTAAAGATACCAAAGGTCCTGAACACCCAAATATATTGGAAAGGCATTTGTTTAAAATATAGATTAGAACTGACACTGTTCACACATGATCCTAATGAAGAAATCAGTATTGCCTGTTCCAAGTGCATTGTTTGACATAAATCATGATCATCGTGCTGGCTGTGAAGAAAGCTCTTCAGAGTAGAAATAATGCCCAGGCTTATATCCACAGTACATGTATTCCTGAGATATACTGAGGCACAGAACAAAGTAGAGCACAAAGAGAGGCACTCAGCCTTGGGAGACAACCAGTCACTCAGTTCATTGTTGTTTACAGTGTTCTTCTGTAATATGAGAATACTGGGAATTGACGCGGCTAAAGTTAGTTTTTAGACTCTATTCATTGTGGTATCAGTGGCAACTGCTTTTAATTGCTGTGAATGAAATACATTCTTCAAACTGTGTCATACATTTTCACATATCTGACATGAAAATATACATAACAGACCGCACAAAAAACACTCACCTCCTTGCTCATGAAGATTCAATACATTGCTGAACTGGTTCAACCTCCTTATTTCCACTTGATAGCAAAAATCAATGTCAAAAATTAACAGTTGCTATGACAGAAATGCTTTTTCCCAATGTGCAATTTATCCATGCACCAATTACAACAACTGTCAAAAGGCTGGAAAAGCATTAAAACTGCAAATGACAACTGATTTGCCACCATGCTAATGCTAATATGTTCTAACAGTGTGACACACTGTGTAACTTCTTAATTTTGTACTACAGTTTTTCATTAGGTTGAAAGATATATTTGCTGTTGTTCTGTGTACTATAAGTAGATCAAACACTTCCACAATGAAGCGCCTGATCCGACTTCTTTTGACAGCGAATTGCCTGTCAAGATCTAGCATCAGTTGCTGATGATCATCACCACATTTTCAGGAACAAAAACTCAAAAAGCATCCATCATCTTTTCTCTCCAGATGAATCGAATGCCTCCCTGAAAGCATCCAACATGGACCCCCCATGTGTGACACCATATTGGTGATGAATGTTGGCGAGCTCCTACAAGCTGTTTCCTTCTCGCCAAAGTAAAACTTGAAAAGGCATCGACTCAACTTTGGTTAATCTTTGCAAATCAGAAAAACAAAAAGCAACTTTTCTTTTCCAGTGCGCTCAGCACAAACAGTGTGATCAATGGTGTCAAATTCAGCAGTTAAGGATGAAGCTTGAAAGACTGAGGATGGGTCCTGAATCAGCAGCAATCACTAGCAACCACCAACCTGAGAGTGTCCAGTACTTACACCCCATCTGCTCTAAGGCTGAGTGATCTCCACAGTCACATGAGTTTTACTTATTGTATGCTGATGCACAACCAATGCACATAAGCTGTAATAGTGTTCTCCTATGAATTTTTTGTACAAACTAGGTATCCAAAAAACCATAGTTAAAAAAACACATTTTCAACTGTATTTCTAAAATACCAAGATGTAGAAGCCGGACAAATGTTTAATGTTATAAAGGTTGTTCCAGATCTTTGGTGCATAAAATGCTTGTATTTAACTTCTGGAACCTGTGCTGTCAATCACTCTGAAATGTATGAAGGTACTTGCTATTACAAACTTTAATAAAAGTATATTAAAATCAGTCCTAAAAGAAAGAGGTAACTAATGTAATCTTGCTATAACAGATTACATTAGTTTTGGGCAATCCTGTGAAAAGTGCATTGCAATAGTCCCAATGCATGTTAGGAAATGATTTTACAAGGGTTATATTTTTGAAAGAAAGTACTCTTTTAGTGTAATTTTAGGGTAAGTCCACTGTCAAGAATGATGTCTAATGACACCAGATTTAAACCAAAATTACCACTGCAATATTCACTTAAACCTACAAATACGCTCTTAACAATAAAGGTTCCTAAATGGTTATTTGCTATAGAATTGTGTGCAGGATCTTTCAACATTAAAAAAAGTTCTTTACATTTATTCATTTTACAGTCTATCCCTCCAAAGAATGCTTTTGATGCTTTTATTCATAGAGTGCATATGAATAAATTATCATAGCTAAACACTTTTTAAAAGAGATAGAATTTCAGAGAAATATTATTACTGCATTGTATTGAAATTCTGGGATTTATCATCAAATTATAAAATTAATGCAACCGGATGAGACACTCCTATTGGGATCTCACACACCAGAGACAATTTTTAGCTCAATATTTGTTTAATTGGCATTACTCTGCTTATGAAAACCATAAACATGAAAGCAATGCCTTAAAAAAACAAGTATTTATGTAAAAGAATTCCTTCTTGATGCAATGCTCAGTGTGATTGATTATTGCAGAAAAAGAAAACACTTTGTTGCAGTCAAGCAGAATGCAGAGCTTTTGTTTTCACGGATGTTTAGACTGTGTTTTCTGTTGACTGCATTCAAACAGCACCACTGACAAGATTAGACGCACAGATTTACCTACACACACTCAACAAGACAGCCTTTCACTTTAGTTTGTTGGAAAAGCCACACATTAAACATTATTAAATGGATTTGGTGTGTCATGCTAAATTACTACCGAACATCAGTGAAAGGCCAAAGCCCAATTAAGAAGGCTAAAAAAAAAGGTTAGAAGTGATATGGTGGATGTAGTGAGAGCAAGGGAAGTCGACATTTTCCCTGTTGCTCTCTCACTCTCTCTGGATCTGGTTTTCTCTCTCTCTTTTCCTTTTCCTGTCTTTCTTTTCTCTATGGACTCTACCAACACATGTTAAAGAGCCTATACTTTTTGTATTATATTTTCACACTGAGATCCACTCATGGCATTTGTGTGGTTGTAATGTATGCATCAAAATACATTGTAATTCATTTTAATATTAAATTTTTAAAACCACCCTTTCTACCTTCTATATAAACAAGCTGCTTATTGTTGCTGTGTCTGACATACACTATGATATATGATAAGATATGAAAATATATGACATATGATATATGAAATGATATATGATATAATATGATATGGTAAGGAATAATATGATATATGATATGATGTGATATGATATTTGATCTCTGTTTTGCATGTTCTGTCCTGTTGACATTATGCACCGCAAGGCCAGAAAAGAATAAACACTTGCTGGAGCTGCTCTCAATAGTTTTAATCCAAATTTCAAGAAGCGAGCACAGGTTTTCACAGCACTGGTTTGTAATATGTACACTCCAGCACAAAGTGCAAATAAACAAAACCCTATATACGATTCCGTGGGTTGAGTAGACAACATCCTTCAATTAGTGAGAATGACACGAATGGCAAACATCCTGTGAGTTTCACTGCTGCATCTCAGGTCCTCCGTGAGAGGCAAACGCGAGCTAAGCGTAAGTGTCGTATGAGTTCAGGGATGTGGAAAACAAACAGAATAAAACACACAACAACTAAGTTGACAAACAATGAACAGACAATGATCTCTGGGTTGAGCTGAGCTTAAGAAGAGAGTGGGAAACAAAGGGCCAGTGAAACTAATCAATGTCAAGGGAGAAAAAAAAAGGGAGAGAAAGGACAGGGGAGCCCATGGCCAGTATTCCGGAGACCTGGACAACCGGGGGAGGCGTGCCGGAAGTGAGGCCATGACACCTGTATGGCACCTCATTTAAAAAGCAGGCAGGGGCAGAACTGCTTTAGGTGGATAAATGTAATGGAGGTTTTCCACTGGTACAAGCAAACAAATAAAGCAACCTTTACTCGAGCACATACCCGTATGTCACAGCCATGCCAGTAATCGAGCCGACTGCATCACTGCTTTCTGATTGGTCAAAATGTTGTCATCACAATGCGGAAAGAGGCCACTGTTTTTCACTGTCTGGGCAAAAACATAACAATGGCGATGCAAACTAACAACTGGGAAGCAAGGCTATAAGGCAAGGCTATAAGTAATAACAGATCCCAATAACAAAAGCAGTTCATACAGAATAACTTTCCGCTGGTTCAACTTCCACTGGACACGGTTTTGAGACTGAGAAATAATGTAAAATCAAAGTACACAAAGTTCTGTGTCATCGCAGTACAGTTTAGGTACAGCATGGTTCCTGTATGCCCATTGAAAAGTGCCTTAAATGAGCTGCTTTTTGTGATATCACAAAAACAATTAAAACTGACTGTTTTGCTGGCTAGTTTTCATATATGAACTGGATGAACTGGGGAGTCAGTGTTCTAAAAGTATTTACATACTACATCAAATTCTGTTACTGCATAAAGTGAGAAATATGTGGTTTTCCAGGATACGGGCCCTTCAAGATTTAATATTTTAAGATCCAGGCAGCTATTCAGATCACTAAATTGCCTTAGGACATGAAACCGGACAGCCTCCACAGGAAAAGGCAGCAGCACCATTCTAAAGACAAAGGTGTTTTAGAATATTCCATGAACTCGTTTTTTAAAGAGCACAGGCCGCACAGTGGCTTCGTGCTTTTGCCTCTAACTGCGGTGGAGCCTCCCTGGGGGGGAAAGTGGATTATTTCTGTAAGATGAGGCTGTTTAAAGCGGAGCAACACACAGTGGCAGCTTCACGATTCATTTGAGGTGTCAAACCAAGGGCCCGTAAGGCCTTCCACACACCTCACACTCATTTAAGAGAACACTTTGATGCTTCGCTGGTTTTAAAGGCAAATGTCACCATTAGGGCTGTGGAAAAAAGTAGAAAAAAACACATGAAAAAACAATGTCCTTTACTTAGATAAACGGTGGGAATTCAGGGTTCTAGAGGAATGAAACAGTAGCTGACTTTTTTTGTGCAAAAAAAACAAAACGTATTGTACTTTGATGGATAGGTTAGGAAAGATTATGATCTGTTTAACGGAATACTCTGACATTTTTCAACCTAATCTCAATTTGCTGTGTGTGTAGCATATGTTCATTACAATGGCTCATAATTTAAGACATAGAATATAAAAGAGAGCCCATTTATTTGAGCAAATTGCCGAAACACTGTAAATAAGTGAGATTTCTGGTCTTCTTTAAGAATATTGAAATTATTGCCAACAGTGTAATACAGATGAAAAGATTGTCATGGCTTGCCTCCTTCTCCTGGCACACAAAGCAGGTGCATTCACAGACTTCCATTGTAGATAAATTCTTTCTTAATTTTCTCAAAACCAAAACTGGTATGAGAGCCAGACTCAGAACTGTAGCTTTTAATAAACCAAAAGAAGACAGGAGTGATCAAAATAATTATGAGGGTTGATCAACAATGCGGTCACACACAAACTAAATACTAAATCCCCACATACCACAAAGCAGTTACAAAACACTAAACTAAACACAGCTGTGAGTCATTAAATTCCTAAACCCTCAATAACCTTCAAAATAAAAGCACAAAACAAAACCGACATACACAACTCAAACAAGGGCAGCCTCTAGCGGCCGCTCACAGGACATGACAGTCCCCCCCACCCTCAACAGCACACCACCAGGGCGCAAATGGGCCAACCCAACCACCCTAAGGGCAGAGGAGGGGCAGGCAGTGGCAAAGGGTAGCGTCCTGTGGATCCCACCCGGCCGCATCTCACTGAATGACATCCTGTCCGGTGCTCCGCACAGCCAGGGCAGCCTGGGTGGGTCAGATGGGATGCTCCCCTTTGGAAGTCCCAGTCCTTCGGGGAGCCCATCACTGTCCTAGTGGGAGAAGCTCCCTAACGGGAGCCCCTCCCTGTTCTTGGGGGGCAGAGTCCCCTACCAGGAGCCCTTCACTGTTCTCTGGGGTGGAGCCTCCTCCGGGGAGCCCCTTAATCTTCAAGGGCGGAGCCATCTCCTGGGAGCCCCTTAGTGTCCTTAGGGATGGAGCCCCCTACCGGGAGCCCCTTCCTGTTCTCAGGGGCAGAGCCCCCCCTGTCCTCAGGGGTGGAACCCCCTCTGGGGAGCCCCTTCCTGTCCTTGGGGGCGAAGTCCCCTCCGGGGAGCCCCTCAATGTCCTCGAGGTTAGAGGCCCCTACCAGGGGCCCTTCAATGTCCTTGGTGGTGGAGCCCCCTACAAGGAGCCCCTCACTGTCCTTGGGGGTGGAGCCCCCTACCAGGAGCCCCTCACTGTCCTCATGGGCTGAGCCCCCTTCCAGAAGCCCCTCACTGTCCTCATGGGCTGAGGCCCCTTCCAGGAGCCCCTCTCTGTCTCCCGGGACCGATCTCCCTTTGTGGAGTGACTCTGTGTCCTCCATGACAGAGCCCCCTCCAGGACCAAATCCCCTCCGGGGAACTATTCTCTTGCCCCCAGGTCCAAAGCTCTTCTAGGGAGCTCCCCAGAAGACCTGTATGACCCCAGTACCCCACCCCCCTAATAATTTCTGGGGAAGACCCCCAGCCTCAGAAGATGTAGCAGGCCCTTTAGGTGGGGTTTAAGGCCTTGCTGCCGGGGTCCCTGGCCCTGATGTTGTGTCTCCTGGTACTAACGGGCCTTGCTGCCCGACTAACAGGCCTTAATGCTTGTCTAAAGGGCCTTGTTGTATGGGTAATGGGCCTAGCTGTATGGCTAACAGGCCTTGTTGCCTGTCTGACGGGCCTAGTTGCCCGGCTAACAGGCCTAGCTGCATGGCTAATGGGCTTAGCTGTCCAGCTAACCTTCTACTTGGGCTCGGTCCGGGCTGTTTCAGCCTTAGCGCTGGCACGGGGCATGAGAGTCCCCTTGAAACAGCCACCGGCTGCAGCCTCCTTGGAGCCGCTTCGACGCTCGGGTGCATCACTTCCGGAAACCTTCTCAGTGCTGGCACTGGACGTATGAGTTTTGGCGCTGGTACCGGACACAAGAGCCCCCTTGGAGCAGCCTCGATGCTCGCCTTGATGCGGATGCGGCGCCTTGAACCTCGGTTGTGCAGCCTCGTGAGCACAGTCTTGAAGCACGGGAGCGTAGTCTCGTCACTTGGGTTCGGTGCTCCGTGGCTCTCATCTGTGGCTGCTTGGCTTTGGACCATATGCAATCAGGGCAGCGCACGACTCGCCAAAACACGCAGCGTCCCTGGACCCTGACGGAGGGAGCTTGTCAGTCCCGTGATCAAGCCCATAAGCTCGACCATCTGCTGCCTTTGCACTACCAGGTGCTGCATGAGCTGCAGCCTGTTGTTTTCAGCTACGGGTCTTCAGACCCGAGATGGCCAAGAATGAGGCTTGCTGTTCCTGCCAGGGGCTCGCCTTCTGAGGCGAGTCGGGCACTA
Organism: Bryconaethiops microstoma; assembly: GCA_037577275.1. Classification (NCBI taxonomy): domain Eukaryota; kingdom Metazoa; phylum Chordata; class Actinopteri; order Characiformes; family Alestidae; genus Bryconaethiops; species Bryconaethiops microstoma. The sequence goes on along the minus strand of JBBJLS010000028.1, from coordinate 10,173,322 downwards.
GCTGGAGTGGTGGAGTGCTGGAGTAAGCCTCAGACTTCCAGGGCAGCCGGTGAACAGGTGGGAGACGTGAGCGATGGGGACCCCCATGCCTCTTTCATCTTCGAACTGCGGATCTCCCGCCTCACCAATCAAAGCGGGAGCTCCTCCGTGGTTGAGTCTAGGACAAGGAGGTCCAAAATGCACACTGGAGCCAAAATTGGGGATCCGTCAATCCACCCGTCCCACCAGAAGCCCAGGTCCGCTTCCTCATCCTCCGACTTTCCACCACACAACAATTCGGCAGTTGTAAACCGACTTGTCCTCGCCTGTTCACCCCTGGCGAACTCCTAATTACTTTCATGCTCGTAGCCCTGTCTGCTGCGCCCATTTGTTGATGTGTTGGTCAATCTGTCATATTGGGCCTCCTTCTCCTGGCACACAAAGCAGGTGCACTCGCAGACTTCCATTGTAGATAAATTCTTTATTTATTATCTCAAAACCAAAACTGATATGAGAGCCAGACTCAGAACTGTAGCTTTTAGTAAACCAAAAGGAGACAGGAGTGATCAAAGTAACAATGGAGGTCGGTCACACACAAACTAAATACTAAATCCCCACATACCACAAACCAATTACAAAACACAAACACAACTTAAACTAAACACAGCTGTGAGTCATTAAATCCCTATACCCTCAATAACCTTCAAAATAAAAGCACAAAACAAAACCTACATACACAACTTAAACAAGGGCAGCCTCTAGCGGCCGCTCACAGGACATCACAGTTATAGCAATTTGCGAAAGTCTGAACATTTGTTGATTTTGTAAATGAAAATAAGCTTATAAAATGCATCCTAACTTTTGCACAGGCCAATTTTTTTCCCATTGTGTTAAATTCAGCAAATAAACAGAAACACTGCATTAAAATGTGAGGTGGGATGTCTGCTTATTTTCAGAAAGTTAATAAAATGTTTCATTTGACCAAGGGCATTCAAATTTTGCATACAACTGTAAGTCAGACTAGTCTTGCTATAGCTTTGTAATTATGAAGCGCATAGTCATGCAAGACATCAGCACTGTTTTCGTGTTTCTGTTGTTACTCATGTATACTGTCATTTCACAGATGTTAATTTGGTGATGGATCATTGCTGTAACACTGATGAGTAATTGCATAGTTTCAAGTTTTATTGTCATGTACAGATAACAATGCAGCATCATTACCCGTAATGAAATTCTTATCCAACTTTACATAAACATGGGTATATTGATAAGTTAAAAAAAACCCTAGGAGATATTGAAAAGTAGAAAGTACATAAAATAAGATAAAATAGAATTTTAAAGTTCAGTATTTACAAGTATTTTTGGGGTGCACTTTAAAATCCTCAGTGCAGTGAGGATTTTAAAGTGGCATTGTTGGGATTAAGATTCCAGTAATTGGACTCATGGTAGGATGTGTGGTGCTGGTACCAGTGTACACATGGCAGCGTCTGTGTCACTGCTAGGCCAAGTGTGGTCAGCCACCTAAAAAAGCCCAGCTAAAATGTTTTGTGGTCAAACACTGACCACTAAAAGGCTGGCTGGTTGCTTCTGGATGGCCAACATAAATTGTACCTAGCAATAGATGGGCTATGGTATCTCACTATATATCAGCAAAGTAGATCTACAAGGTCGGCATCGCTAATAAAGTGGCCACTGAGTGTAGTGTACTTCACAGTGCTTCATTTGATGCATTAATCCTGATAGTGGCCTCCCACCTCACACAGCTGACCATGACTGCTTTTTCATTGTGTATTCGTCATCATTAAATATCAATTTGCTGTCCCAGAGAGATAATGAAAGTGCCAGCATCTCCGTGCAATGCATCCTACTAGATGCATTGCCGTGGCTCTGTCCATCCCACAGAATAAGTCAGGGTGAGGTATATACTGTAGTTCAGTCAAATGACTACGGCATTCCTAAATGAATGTCATCTGTCACAATAGGATGATGCTGTCTCCATCTTGACATCAACTGCATCATTATAAATGAACAGTTTGTCTATTCTTCTGAACAGTTTCCTTTATTTGTTATAAAAACACATGGTCACACTGGGAGTTGCGGCATGCTTTTAAATCAGACACTGTATCTGTAATGACTCAATACAGTAAGATTCAGTCACTGGTGTTTATTTAGAAATCACAAGTTCAAACGAAGATGCGGTTGAAAACAGGCGCTGGCAAACAGGAAGAATACAGGCAGTCCAGAGCAAAGTCAAAAACACAGCACAAACTGAATATCCAAGGTCAAGCAAAAATCACAAGTAGTAAAACAATGCAAGAGGTCACAATGCAAAACAATAAAGAATAAAGATGCAGGACAGATAGAAAATGTTCAGTACACAACAGAGCTGGCAATACTTTCCAAAGTTTGTTGGCTAGGCTAGTTCCTTAAAAAGGCTGAAAACAGGACATGGTGTTTGGTCTGAAACATAGCTACACAGTGGCATTGTGGTGGTACTGCACGTGGGATCATTACTGCAGCCCAGCCCATGGCATTATTGCTACTTTCACCATATAATCTAGTAGGACCCAAGCTGTACATAAAAATTGGCTGATGTAAATGTTTGAATGACTTATCAGCAACAGTCAGTAGAATCCTGCAGACCAGTTACTAGTAATATTACCAAAGAGGTTGTCAACTCAATTGCAAATATTATAAATATATTATACTGATGCTAAATAAATGTACCTTGACAATAACTGACCAAATTCAATTCAATTCAATTCAATTTTATTTATATAGCGCTTTTTACAACCAGGTTGTCACAAAGCAGCTTTACAGAG
>JBBJLS010000028.1:10131329-10156337 GCA_037577275.1 Bryconaethiops microstoma | reverse complement strand
CAACATGGCTCAGTTAAAATTTTACATGAGTAAAATAAAATACCACATATGATCTGTCAACAGTGTAAATTACATCAGCATTTCACTGTGATTTCATACACATCTATGTGACGACATTTTAAAAATGCTACATTCTCTAAATGGTATTTTGCCCAGGACTGTTGAAATCAGCATGAAATCTGATCCAACACAAGGTTGGACACGAGTAGATTACCAGGTCTCCATAAGTTTTTTGCATGAATTCTGTTTATTACCAATTTATTGAATGTTCTAACTGATTATTTGACCTGAATGGTGGGCCTGACATTAGCTGGCTACTTTCAGCCTGTGTCAAGTTTTTATGGGTTATGCATTACTTTATAATGTGATGAGATGGTGTAACTTCTTTTATGACTTATTCCAGCAAACACCAACTTCTCCCCACGTCTAAGACTGTGTAACAGAGGCTGTTTTGTATTTCATGATTGTTCCCCAATGAGTCTGTTCATTTTCCCACTTTTGCTAGTTAAAATAAGATTGGAGGCAGACAGAGGAGCATTGAAAGGCAGTACCCTATGAGGAGAGGCATGAGTGAGAGAAAGGCAGGCAAGAGGGAGGTAATGGAACTGGTATACGCTTATACACAGCACTTCTGAAACACTGAAAATTGCATGTAACACAGTTTGTATTGACATTGCATGAATGACTGCTTGACATATTTACAGTCGTCCCCGCAATTCGCGGGTGTTATGTTCCAAGAGCACCCACGAATTGTGGAAAAACGCGAATTTGTGATGTGGTAAAAAAATGCCTATAAATGCCTGTTTTTAATAGTGTAAAAACAGGTTGCGCATTCATGATGCGCATTCTTTGTGTTCTCTCAACAGTATTAAAAAATGTATACAGTTATATTTTATATAGAAATTTAGCTGTACTTACATTAACATTTATGTTACAAAATTAGTAAAATGTTCTTAATAGTTTAGCACTAAAATGCATGAAAAAGTATATATTGCTACGACAAAAGCAAAAAAAAAAAAAAAGGTTCTGAAAAATCTGCAAACTCCGAACAGCAACTTCACGGGGATCGACTGTATTTTCATATTGATGATTATCAATCAAATGATTAACTAAAGACTTAGAAACTATTTGTTATGGATAAAGGTCTTATCAGACATCCATTTATGAATGACTTGTCACTGAGCCTTGCAGTCTTGCAGATTGCAAAATAGTCCCTTCATTACATGTATTATCAATAAATCAGTAAATAACAATTATGAGACAATTATTAGAATTATTAGAATCAATCTTTTAATTTAACTTTAAACTGATGGTTACTTTAAAACTAACCTTTATCTGTTGACTAGTTGCATGTGTCAGATTTATTACTTTTATGAGTCAGAATAGCAGTTAGGGTTAGGGTTATCTAGGTCATCTAGGCTGATACATACAAGGTTTTCCTGGAAAAGTGCTTTTATTCTTTTTAAAATGTAGAAGTTTAGTAGTTTTTTCAATACATGGCATGACTGTTGTATTTTGGAGTATTACTTTGATCTACTTATAATAAGGTTATTTGAAATCTTATTTTAAAATACGGTTTGATGCATCTTTGCCCACTCCTGACTGTGATCATGCTGTTTGATGGACAGAGGCAAAGAAAAGAACAAAGCGTTCCCGCAGAGGGTGATCCGAGTTTACAAACAGAACATGACACGATGTGAATGTCAATTATGCTCTCTAAATAATTAAATAAATTTGAAATAATTTAGAGTAGTGAGACCTTATGATGCACATGTTGGTGTCATTGATGTGCTGAAAATGATCTACCATTCAAATGATATCTGGTCACTGATGATCTTTTCCTTGAATAGAAAGCTTAGAGGGTTGCTAATAATAATAATCTAATTGTAATTACACAATCGCCAGCTACACTATATGGACAAAAGTATTGAAATGCCTGACCATCAAACCACAAGGGACTGACATTGCATTTAAATACATAGACTTTAATATGGAGTTGGTCCCCCTTTGCAGCTTAATAGCTTCCATCCTTCTTGGAAGGTTTTGGAATGTTTCTGTAGGCATGGAGTGTTGCTCATTCATCCTGTAGAGCATTTATGAGGTCAGGGACTGATGATGGATGAGAAGGCCTGTCTCACAATCTCTGTTCTAGTTCATCCCAAAGGTGTTGGATGGGGCTGAGATCAGCGCTCTGTGCTGGTCAGTCAAGTTCTTCCACACTGAACTCATCCAGCCATGTCTTTATGAACCTTGGAGCACAGTCATGCTAGAATAGAACAGTTTCTTCCCCAAAATATGTCCAGAAAGTTGGAAGCATGGAGTTGCCGAAAATGTCTTGCCCTGCTGAAGCATTAAGATTGTCCTTCACTGGAGGTAAGGGGTCTAGCCCAAACATTGAAATACAGTGTCCCAATACTTTTGTCCATATAGTGTATGTGGTAGATGTTTCTGATAAAATGGCCAGTGAGTGTAAGTGCAAGGTAAATGTACCTAATTACAGAAGCTGGAACAAATCACAGAGTCGTAAGTAACACATTTCGATTGATAACACTTGAGTCTGCAGTCAAGTCCAAGCAAGTCTCAAGTTAAGTCCCGAGTCAATAAAGGCAAGGTTTGAGTCTGAATCAATACAGGCAAGTCACAAGGTGGGTCTCGAGTCCTAAACTGGTCTAAAACAGGTCAACATGGTCCATGCATTCTTCATCAAATTCAATACTATTTCAATACGGAAAACCAACAATGATGGTAACAGTGATATAGTTTATTGTTATATTTGCTATTTATTACCTAAATTACTTACATTAATTTAAATCCATATCATAGCTAGCTAGCAGTGTTTCCCATTGTGGCCTATCCCTTCAAGCAATACAAAGTAAGGGTCAGTTCTGTGATTTTTTATGCATTAAACTAAATCATATTTTAAGGCATAAACTCGTTTTAACAAAATTTTGACACCAAAAATAGAAACCAAACCGAGAAGCTTAATTTTGCAAATAAGAGAACAAACTGATGGTCAAATTTGAGTTTGTTTTAACTGCAAAATTGAATACAGCAATAATCTTTTCAATTTTACTGGTTTCCAGCTTATGGAGGCCTCAGTCATCATGGCATTGAAGATAAGTGGTTGAATGTGATATTTTGAATTGAAAAAAGAATTGGTTTGACAAAATGAATCAAACATCCAATCACTTCACACCATTTACCTAAAAAAAAACTCGTTTCCTCCACTTTGAGTACTAAGTATTTTGAATCAAAAGTCGGATTTAAAATCAGTCATTAGTGTTCAAGTCAAACTTAAGTCAATGCCTCTGCCTGATAAAATATAATCTCAGCATGTATAATTTAAACTGCAAAGATTTTGTCTTGAAAACATCTCTTGGTGCGGCCGGTGCCCAAGACGATCATTGGTTCAAATCCCAGGACAGCTAGTGGCAAAACTAATGTACCCTTGAGCAAGGTATCATCCCACACACTGCTCCCCGGGTCCTGCATTGGTGCTGTGGTGTTCATGCGTGACTACAAAGGGCCCTTTTATTTTTCTCTGACTTAACAAGAGTCAAGGACATCTTCGCCTGTTTCACCAAAGCACTTAAAAGTGGCCCGTGCAATCTTTACGAACTCATCTGTTTCCTTTAGCCACCATTGCTTTAAAAGCCCCTGTGTGCGAGTTAACCATTTTAATTAAAAATGGACCTCGCAGCTAAACAAGTAATCAATGACCTTCAAAGCACTACTGATGGGGCTTCTGTTCAGACAGACTGATGTGAGTCTCCTTCAATCCACAGGCAGCCAAACTTGTGGCCTAAAAAGAGTTGTTGTGTACAGATCTGCGGTGTTCATAGATAGTGCAGCAGGTCAAAGCCCTGAGGGATGAGGTCCAGAGTAGCCTGGAGGAATTCTAACCCTGTTGTGACGTCTGCACGTCAGCCCTACACAGAAGTCAGCGATCACTTGTACTGATTATTCCTCTGCTCTGGTGGGAAACAGCAGTGTCGCATGCTGGTAGAAACAAGACATGTGGTTGTCCACAAAATGTCAAAATCAGCACTTTTTGGGCATTGGCCCCTGTATGATGCTTTCCATCCAACTTTCCATCCAGTTTCCTTAATGTGAATCTGTGTATATATGCGTGTGTGTTTTTGTACATTTTCAGGACAAATGTTCAATTTGCAGGAAAATCACCAAAAACAGAGCTACCTTGCTTTATCAAGAGCAAAAAATGGTTGTGACTTTTTAATTTTGCTTGTTGAAAAAGTGAAAAAACATTACTTTTTGGTTCTTTGCTGACTCAGGTAAAGTTTTGGTGTTAGTCTTAGGAGGGAAGCCCTAAGGCCCTTCTAGGTGTCATGTTGCAGTCAGACAGGACGACTTGCAGGAGGTGATTTGATACAGTTTTATTCTTTAAGGCAAAGAAAGCAGCCAAACACAAAGACACAGATCTGACCAAGATCTCCTTTTGAGACAGTTTTGACTCTGTGTGTACAGAGGTGAATACAGTTCGAGTCTTTCAGGCTTGTGAGTAGCCCAGAGCCAGAGCTGGGTGGTGGGAAGAGCTGTGTGCTCGCCATGCTGGGTCTCAGATAACGCATCGGGGTACAGAAAACAGGCAGAGTCAGCGCTGCAGACAGAGGAACAGAACAGAGCACAGATCAGACAGTTGCGTGAGGATGAAAGGACAGTTTACCTACAGGTTGGGCTAGGGTTGATTACTGCTTGGCTTATGAGGGACAGCTGAGAAACCAAGGTGTAGGTAAAAAGCGTAACGTGTCCATTTTTCATACGTGAACACACCACAGCACACAGTGTGAACAGGATGAAATTCTTCTCTGTATTTAACCCAATCACCAATTGAAGCAGCGGGCAGCCAGGAACACAGCGTCTGGGGAGCAGTGTGGGGGGACGGTACCTTGCTCAAGGGAACCTCAGAGGTGACACTAGCAGTCCTGGGATTCAAACCTACAACTTTCTGATTACAGGGGCAACACCCTAACCAGTAGGCAACAGCTACCTCAAAAAATTTAAGAACGTTTCACGATTTCGCGTGTCAGGTGGCGTAGGGGAGCCAGGCTCGATATTTTGGGGACCCAGGTTGGGGATGTGACCATAGGCTCTCATAGAAGACCTAATGATTTCTGGGAACACAAAAGGACATGTCAGTAATTTTTGTTCAGATGTATTCTATAGAATTGAATTTTTATTTCAGCATGTCAAGCATTACAGGACTGTGCTTATTTCGTTATTACATGGTTGAAAAGAATAGTTTTTCAAGATGAAATTCTTGAAACAACCAGTGAGGTCAGATTTTTTACTCTGTAGTATCTAGGGGAATAGCTCACCAACCACTGATATTTCAGTCAGGTAGATTTTGATATACAACAGGTGGGAAAAATTTTGTGAGGGAAAACAACACTGTAGGCCCAGACGCATCACTGGCTGTGAGTACGAGCGGCGGTCTTACCAATGGGTGTCTGCCAGGTGGAAAACATCTCTATGGCAGGACTCTTTACTGTAGGGGTCTCACCAGAAATGTTACACACAATTTGTGTGTGTGTATGTGTGTGTGTGTATATAACAGAGAAACCTCCACTTAGCTAATTATTTAATGTTTACACACTGGAGCTTTGTAGGTCAGGCCCATGCAGAGCGAACAAAGCCTCACCTGTAATTTTCCCAGCATTCTCATGTGTAATGAAATCTGTCTGGCATGAATGGTGAAGGGATTGTTTCTTAGGGCAGTGTATAGCCTTCCCTCTCCCCTTCTCTCTTTCACTCACTCTGCCTCTCTCTCTTTCACTCACTCTCCCGCTGTCTCTCTCTCTCTCCATCTGTAAAAAGAAAAAAAAAGAAGGCAGCAGCAGGGAGGGCAGGAAGTAGCCTCAGGTGCTGTCTCGCAGGCATCCCAAAGTGCTAATTATACTTCAAAGCAGAGGATATCATTCTCCTTCTGCAGGCAGTCAGATAGGTGAAACGCCTTTCTTTCTCTCTCCTCCCCGATAGTCCTTTTTTTTATTTCCGCCAGCAGCAGAGCCACCCTGCTATTAAAGGAAGCGACATCTAGGGAGCCACAGAGGGAGATGAGGCAAAACGAAGGCAAGCAGACCTCATCGCGGGCGCACACACAGTCAGCCTCCCTAAAGTCACGATTGATGGTAATAATGTGGGCCCGAGCAGGCCACACACCAGGCCGATGTCTTAAAGAACGTTCCTTACCGCAAAAGCTATTGTCTCTCCACTGTGCCTCACTAGCTTTTATATTAGAGTAATAAAAGCTTCTGCGCCACATTGGAAAACAAGGTCCCTCTTTTGTTTTTAGGGCCAATTTAGCAGCACATGGCTCCATGGCTCCTCTTTATTGTGCTGCTAGAGGAGGCAGGCTGCGGAGAAGCAGGGTGGGTGATGCTTCAGTACAGGCCATGAATAGTAGATGAGTCCGGAGCCGTTCACACACAGGGACAAAAGCGCAGTTATGGCTCTTTTGAGGGTGAAATACAAAATGCTGCCAGATACGATAAAATGGCACTTAATATGCCCAAGTACACTCTGATAACAGTTCCCAGAGATCCCTGGCACTCGCTGCAAAACAGGGTTTGTCATGTGAGTTGGCAATAGATAGATAGATAGATAGATAGATAGATAGATAGATAGATAGATAGATAGATTGAATCATTATAATTGTATAATTATAATTCTAAATCTGTCATGCAGAAAACTGTGCCAGTTTAAAAGCATCCACTAAGCATCTAATTAACACTACATCACAGAGATTTCTTTTTTATTTTCTAATCAAGCTCTTACATGTTTTATATATTTGCTTTACTATTGTATTTTTTCCTATCTCTGAAAAGTGAAACTGCCCTTAACTATGAAAATAGTAAATATCTTTTTTTAGACCATTTTTGGCTCTATTCTGTCACTTGTGATTTTGAGACAGTACCCATGCTTTCACTTAAGTATAGTTTATCTGTGTTTTGTCCACCCTTAAAAATAACAGCAAATAACAATAATAATAATAATAATAATAATAATAATAATAATAATAATAATAATAATAATAGCATCTTTCATATATGAAATGCCACTCAAAGTGCTTTATGTACAGGATATAAATCAAGTAAAAGAGAAAAAACTAAACAGCTATACAAGTAAGCAATTAGACATGTTAACAAAAAACAAGTAAATGGCAAAAATCATACATATATCACATTTCTCGTTCTCCATCCAATGAGGGCAGGCATACACACAGACTTCCACAGCCCCTCACTGTCCTTGTGGGCGGAGCCCCCTACCATGAGCCCCTCACTGTACTCTGGGGTGGAGCACCCTACCGGGTGGGCTCTAATGGGCTCTGCTGCTGGGCTACCGTGGGCTCTAATGGCTCTACTAACGAGCACGTCTACCGGGCCTAAAAAGTCCATGGGTTCTGGGCTACCCGCTCTCGCCCCTACACCAACCCTCATTACGCTCCCTAACGCTGGTGGTGGAAGCCGTGAGGTTGGTGTTGGAGGCTGCAGCTATCTCCATGGTGCCAGCACGGGTCTTCAGCGAGCAGCCTCAGCGCTCTGGAGCGTGGTCTCAGCTTGTGAGTGGAGTCTCGACACTGGCGAGTGTGGTCTCGTCGACGCTTGGGAGTGCTGCTTCCTCGAGGAGAAGCGGGACTGGCTGCATAGTCTCGTGGAGCTGTTGTTGGTCGAGCCACGCGACCAGCATAGCAACCAGCCCAGTAAGCTTCTCCAGCTGCCTCTCGTTCTCCGCTACCTCCTGTTTCAGGTTCCTTGGAGGAAGCTGCCACTGAGCTGGCTGGGAAGGCAGGAGCATTCACGGTGCCGAGGCGGGACGTTTGAGGGTAGCGGTGGCGACCTATTGCGCTACAGCAGGTGCAGCGACCTCTCGCTCCAGGACCCTCGAAGCCTGCGGGAGGACCAAAACAGTGCCTATGTCCAGCACCTTCGCCGGGGTGCTCAAGGCAGGCTTGCATGCCCGTGTCCTCCCCACAGGTCAAGGGTTCTGGCAAGACGCCAGTGGGAGGAGCGAAAGAGCACCTGCATCCGGCACCTTTGCCGGGGTCCTCCTCACTGGCGGAGGTGCCTGCAATTGTTGCTCGGAGGACAGCTCCTCACTCCTCCACGCCATGTCTGCGGCGATTTGTTTTTTGCGGTCATTCCATCTGTCATGTTTCTTGTTCTCCATCCAATGTGGGCTGGCGCACACAGACTTCCATGATTAAATAAGCTTTATTTAACATAAAGCAAAACAAGCGCAAGGGCTTGAAAACAAAACTCAAAACTATAACAAAAAGAGAGTAATAGACTACACAAACAAGCTTATCAGGACGGTGGACCGACACTTAGGTCCACACAACAGAGAACTAAATACTCAAACATAGGATCCCTACAAACCAATAAACCTCACATTGTCTGAGCACACTGGTCAGCTGCCACACATTATGTAAACACATATAGAACCGGTGAACTCAGCCTTCATAATAAGAATCCCATAAAACAAAAAACAACGAAAAATGACAGCCTTTACTGGCCGCCAACCGTCACAATGTTATTATTGAAACATCAAAGTGAAAAGGCCCAGCAGAGTGTAAAAGGCTAAAAATAATGTTGATTAATTTTGAGGTGATTTTAAAAAATCCTCATGAATTAGTCATATCATACAAACTTCCTCAGAATCTTATTAAAAAGTCTATTTTGCTCAATTGTATTTGCTCAATGGAGTATTTAGCATTGAAAAACACTGTAATGCTTGTTTTGCGATGAAAGTATTTTGGCCTTTTACATTATATACTTTTCTTTCTTCCTGACCTGGGAATACTTAAACAGTGCTGGCAATAATGTTTAAGAGCGGCTGGTTTCAGATCAGTATCAAATAAAAATCCTTTTCAGACACCTTTCAGGCTGGCAATTCTCTTCACAAATGAGCTATTAGGATGCAGCTTAATAACTCTTCTACAGAGGCAAATGATGTCAATTAGTGCTCTAATAATGAGTGCATGCGTGAGTGGAGAGGAGAACCAAGAGGGGTTAATGAAGAGACTGTGTATGTGGATGGGGGGGTGGGGGTGGTATCTGTGTCAGAGAGAGAGAAACGGGAAGTAAATGGCAGAGACAGCTACTTTTACATTTGCATAAATATTAAATAGATGACATTAATGAGGCACACAACTGACTCTTCAACTAAACTTGCTCAGTATGATTGGCTCCCGTGGAGCAAAATCTCTGGCATGTCTGGTCATTAAGAGTTCAGTTAGAGTTATTCAGAGATAATCCATCAATAGGTCTGTCCTCGTCTCCAAAAATAAAGTTTCCTAAATGGTCCTAACATTTTGATGCAGATATAAAGTTTCAGAAAAAATACTGCCATTGCAGGGCTAGCCCAATAACATTTGAATAATACAGACTGAATATAGTATTTCTGAAATAAGACTGAATGCCATAATCACCATTAGAAAATAATCAATGATGAACCATAAAGTTAGGTATTTTCATTACCACCGGTCAAAATATGTCTAATGTAACAATAATCGATAGAAGCAGCTTATCCACTGTGTGGTACCAAATATTCTGCAATTGTAGTCTTTCATTCAAGCACAGTTAGTATGAACTGCATAGCTGGTAATGGGTGAAGAAAATTCTCACCACCATAATTTTAGTTAGTGACTGCAGAAATCAGTGTTCCCCCATTAATCCACTGAGTACATACTGATTAATCAAACTTACAAACTTGTGGTGCGTTCATACCAATCTCTTTTCATGGTGACATGAATGCCTAAACTGAACTACTTTTGGGATGGTGAAATACCACTGTACTCAGAAGTGGGGTGGGGGGAGTTGAAAGTAGCTAATCCAAGAATGTTATTCATTTTGTCTTGCTGCTGATTGGCTGCTGCCCTATGATGCATCTCTGGCAGATGCAGTCCAGCATTCCCATATCAGAACAGTTTCCTGCGTGTTCTTGAATGTTCCGCCGAGTGTTGTGTTTTTCGTTTTATTCTTCTTAAAGCCCTGTATTTTTATTACTGTAAATGTAATTACTGTATTTACCCTGCTTATACCAAAGAAAACAGTGCATACCAAAGAAAAAGTGCTTGCATGAATTTCAGTACAGTAAATGTAGGGGTAGCATCGGTATTTTACATTCTAGCACTGCGGGACACAGTTCAGTGTATATATACACACACACAAAGAACCTTTGTGGTAACCCAGGGTAAAAGGTCCCAACAGTATTTATTTTGGTCAACCACTAAGTTTGTTTTATCCCCCTTTAGATCTCTCAGACACAAGGCAATAGAGAGAAAACACCTTCAAAGGCTAGATTTCAATACACTTTTATTGAATGCTTTAAGGTTCTTATTCCTAGTACGGTCCTTCCCTGGTCTGCACCCCCACCCAGCTTACCCATGTTTAACACAATACTTCTCACACACAGCACCTCACACTAGAAACCACAGCAAACTATTCAATATTCACTGCATTCACCTCTAGCAAAGAGCACAGCAGGCAGATATGGTTTCAGAGGGAAGGGGCGACACACACGAGAACAGAACCACATTCAAAACAACAGAAAAGAGAAAAAGAAAATAAAAAACAAATTAATGGTTCCTTTATTTTCTACCGAAATAAAGAAAAACAAAACTCAAATCCCCTGGCAGCACCCCATGTCCCTCGTGTCTTGGTACACAGTCCCAGACTACATGCTTTTCCTCCCCTGACTCGATCACGTCCATCCACCAAGGACTCCTCACAGCACTTCGAAAGTGACGTCTGTCCAACCCACCAGTCACGTCGATCGCTGGACCTTGTCCCTGGCGTCCTCCTCCCATCCAGCACAGCTTGAGCTTCTACAAAACACAATCGCATAAAGACCATAGCCCACTCTCTTACCCCTCGGCCCGGACTGGTCAGCACCCAAGCTTGTCACTTCCCTTAAGGCCGACTGGGGATCGTGGGAGATCTCTGTACTGGCTCGCTCCTCCGCGCCGTTGGGCAACTCCTGTCGATTTGTTCGTGTCATTCCCCCTCACTCTGCCCTGGTAATCCTTCTCCACCCGGCAACGGGGCTTCTACAAGAAAGAACAAAGGGACACCGCCCGTACCGCAACCCAGCTTGCCTTCACCACTGTCTCCAGTCCTAAGACTCGGACTCTGGTACCCTAGTGGTTCTTCTATCACAACTCCATCACTTCTATCACTAACTCCAAAGAGTCCACTTTGGTAGAGTATGTCTCAAAGTTCACTCTTGAAAAGGTAAAAACACAATCTGCATCGAGGGTTGTATCTGAGGTCGGCTGCCTCTCTTCTATGAGAAGCTGTAAAGCGCTCTCTCCACTTGAATAACTTAAATCACTTTAGGTTGAGAGATTTGGAGGGTAGTGACATGCTGAGCATGGGCGCTGGGGCAAACAGTGAACACATCAGAGCAAATGCAGTTTTCAACCCCACTGCCTCCACTTTAGGCTTGCTCATTATGCAGCGGAGCCTCTGTTGTGTGAAATAGCTAATGCTATGTTTAAAGTGTTTAAACTCAGCATTTCATTTTGCATAGCTATTTCTAGCAACAGGACATGAGCCCGCTTCCATACTCTCCATGCACTGGGAAATGGACAAACTCTGTCCATTTTCCTCCTGCGATATATTGCTTAGTGTTCATTCATGAATACTGCAAGCACACCCAGTGGGTCTAATGGCTCTCCTTTGCTCTTCTTGAACACATGCATGATTTCTCTATGACAGTGATTCCTGACTGTCTCTCTGAACTGCCCACTTTTGTGTTTTTCACCTTTTAAACAGAACCGATTCTGCTCATGAAGGACTTTGAAATTACAATTAAAATGGGTTTACAAAAACATCATACAGAATTCTCCAAAATCTCAACTTCAGGTCACGTCACTTTAGCTTTGACTCTGACTTTGACTTTGATGTGAATCTGTGGTACTTCATGTCAAGCCAGTGCCATTACACATCGGTGAAAGGAAATGAATAAAACTGTAATATTTTCAAAAAATCTTTTAAACACAGAAGGGAAAGCTGAAACACAACATAGGCAGTTGATTGTTGTTTATGAACTGAGGTGGAAATTAAGACTTTCACTCCAAAATACTGCATATCCATTTAGATATACATTTTGTATATACGTTTTTGAAAAGAATAACAGCTGAAATGGAAATGGAAAACATTTTTTTGTATTGGGACGCTTTACCATTAAACTAACAGACAGGCTACAGTCAGTGAGGGTGGGAAAACATGTCTCTCCCTCTATTTCTCTCTGCACTGGAGCTCCTCAGGGCTGTGTTGTAGGCCCCCTGCTGTACTCGCTGTACACGTATGACTGTGTAGCCACGTCAGATTCCACCTCCATCATCAAGTTTGTGGACGACACTGTTGTAGTAGGCCTGATCTCTGACAACACAGAGAAGGCTTGCCTGGAGGAGATTAGGAACCTGGAGAACTGGTGCCAGGAGAACAACCTCCTCCTAAATGTCAGCAAGACTAAGGAGCTGATCATGGACTTCAGCACGAGGCAGGTGAGGAACTACCAGCCCCTCTACATTGGCGGGACAACAGTGGAGAGAGTGGAGAGTTTCCAGTACCTGATTACAGATCCGGTCTATGTAATTATCTTCAATTTATGCACCTGCACTTTAACATCTGCAACATCTGGAACTGTGACTCTTATTCTGTGACTCTTATTCTGAAACTGTGACACTTATTCCACCCCATATAGTTCTTATATGTACGTCTTACATTCAGATAACACCTACACTTTATTATCCATAACTGCTATTACTGTGTCAACACAATCAGTCTTGTTGGTAATGCACCTGCACTTTATCTATTACTGTCATACTGTTTTTCTGGTCAGGCATTGCAAAAAGCATTTCACTGCATGTTGTACCATGTATGATGGTGTATGTGAGGTCAGACACTGGTGTTGGACGAGGAGGCCTGGCTCGCAATGTCCATTCCAGTTCATCCCAAAGGTGTTGAATGGGGTTGAGGTCGGGGCTCTGTGCAGGCCAGTCAAATTCTTCCACACCAAACTCATGCAACCATGTCTTTATGGAGCTTGCTTTGTGCACTGGTGCACAGTCATGCTGGAATAGAAAAGGTTCTTCCCCAAAATGTGTCCACAAAGTTGGAAGCATGTTGCTGTCCAAAATGTCTTGGTATGCTAAAACATTACTTCACTGGAAGTAAGGTGTCTAGCCCAAACCTTGAAAACAGGTGTGTCCCAATACTTTTGTCCATATAGTGTAGCACTCACTTAGCAGTAACCAGTAAACAAGCAAAGACTTTTTTTTCACTGAAAGTCATTTTTATATAGGGGAGTGCTTAGACCCACTGACACTATAGGAAACGTTTGAGATGATATAACCTTAACTGCTTTGGAAATGTTTGAAAAATGAGAAGAAACCACAGAAGGCATAATTGTTTAAGAAGTCGGATAAGCAAATAATATTCAATAGCTTAATCGAGTAATAATCGTTACTTTAACAGTGGGCCCTTTGCTGCCCCACCTAAGGCCAAAGCTGTAGGCTCTGAGCTTTACTGCCACCTCCAGACAGGACCCTGAACTGCCAGTGGATGGAGAAAACAGGTGGGAGGTTAGTAATATGTGGCATACTGTGTAATGGCTTGATAATAAATAGACGAGAGATGAGAGCATTACGTGATTATCTGGGGAGATGGGCTTGTGACTCACGTATTCACGAGTGTTCTCTATAATGGACCCCAGATCTAAGCAGAAATGTCCGTCCTAATGAAGGGCCATCATCATGAATACCGCTGGCTGTACTGTAGCGCTGATTTCTCTTCGAGCTCTAAATGCACTCTGAAGTGTGCCCATGGCAGGGCTGAGATCCAGAACATTACTGTAATGCAGGGTCTTAATGACCGGCCACTGCATGCACTGCAAGTCATGCAGTAATGCTCGTTTCTTTTGCTGCTGTTGCTTACGAGGTAAAGAGAGGATGAAAGGGGTCTCCGGTGCCTCTGTGTCCACCTGTCTGACCTCTACATGAAATGAGAGAGAGGGAGAGAGAGAGAGATGGTCAGACGCCTTCAGTCACTCGGTGTGGATAAAGACTTTAATCCAGCAGATAGTGCCTCTTCTACCGCTCGTCCATTACAGCAAGCTGATGGAGTCGCTCAGTCCCATCATTTCTGACCCCAGCACCCGCATACAATATGATCCTTCGCCAAAAAGCCTGAAGGGCAGGGAAGAAAGGAATAAACCAGGTTAACACGCTCTAGATTGTAACCCGTGTGATTCGATGATGTGTTATCCTTATTGGGAGAAATTACATTGTGATGAGTATTTAATGGGTACCATCAGTACTTCCAAAGCCTTGACCGGCAGCATGTTTATTTAAAAGGAGATTTATACAGTTGCTATATTGTTAGGATATGCCAGGAGTTATCATTTTGAATATCTGGATTTATAATTGATATTATTTTTAAGCATGAATTTATCAAACCTCCAAAAAATGAACTGTATAGCAAAAAAGTTATTTCATATTGCACACCACGCTGTCCAATTACACTTAATCCTTCACACGCTGTATAACTTCAGACTAGGTCATAAGAAGAATCTAATAGGATCAATATGCTGTAAGTGAAGAGGCTGTATTTTGATTATTCCCCTCATATCCTGCACAATAGTGGCTGCTTCAGTGACAAATATTGTGACAGCAGCCACCCAGAGTGTCTGTGTGCTGTCAGCGTAACTTTTCTGATGATTGGCCCGGCGAAGTTGCTGCGGGGGTGACCCTGCTGCACGGGGGCAGCATTTGAAAGGCAGATGAATGCAGATGAGAGCAGAAAGGTGGCCGAGGGCAGACGAAAAGTTCCAAAGATAACAGAGTCTTGCGTGGTGCATCTGGGTTTTCACAAGGATGCGTGTCCGTATAACGGGCTCTGTTTCGGTTCTCTCGTCTTGGGGGCAGCCCAAGGGGTGGTGTGCAGTCAATCAGCCTGAGAGCCCTAGAGCATAGGTTCATTTATTAAAGGACAGCAATCTCCGGAAGCATTTCCTCCAGTGCTTTGAAGAGGACAGTGACAACTTAACAATGCGTGAGGGAGACAGCTCATCAGTGCAGAGTACCTAATGAATACCATGACAGCTATATTGTAAACATCACAAAGAACAATTTAACTAGACTTTAATTAGAGAAAGTGCGAGAAGCCAGGCTGCAGTTTAAAGGCTTTCATGGACAGGGGTGTAATCTGATCTAAATATAAATGAGGAGTGAAAGAGGCTGTGCAGCTATTGAGACATTTCATGGGTCTTATGAATAAAACCAACATGTTTTTTTGAGAGCAGCACAAAATGATGTTTGTTTATTTGAGCTTGGGTTTGAAGTGGTTTCCTACTGTCTGTAACACTTAGCTAATTCTTTACTCTTCTAAGTGAGTAGAAAGTCATAAACCCTGTCGCTTGACCCTGGGGTACACCAAAATGGAACCTATACGCAAACTAAAATGTAAATAATCTCTATTTAAAGGGTTCACTTAGGTAACGTCCAATTTCCGTCCCCAAACATAAACATACATTAATTCAGCATTAATTACCCTCCATATACACACTTCTGTAGGATATGTTTTCACTCTAAAAGCAAGTGTAATAGGAGGGCAAAATGAAACAAATAACATAAGATTGTGTTCACTCACAATTGCATGTGTTTGGGGCTGCGTACAGCACTGGGAAAACATAAACTGTAAAATGCTGATGGCCCAGTTTCCCATATTAGTATTCCCATATTTTTTCATTTGACCATTTCTTGTGACAAGTATCTAGATTGTAACCTGATAGATTATAACCGCATGCTTTTACACTCGGTAGTCACATGCATGCCAAGTGAAGTGAAAGTGACCATTCTGTCATACGTCAACACACCACAGCACACAGTGTGAACAGCACGAAATTATTCCTCTGAATTTAACCTATTTACCAAGAGAAGCAGGGGGCAGCCAGGAACACAGCGCCTGGAGAAGCGGTGTGTGGGGACGGTACCTTGCTCAGGGTACCTCAGAGGTGCTTAGTAGTCTTGGGACTGGACCCCATGACTGATTGCAGGGCAAACGCCCTAACCACTAGGCTACCAGCTGCCCCAGTTAGACTATATGCAAATTAGCCCAAAAACAACAAGCTGTTGCTTGTGCTGTTCTGTATTTGTTCAATTATATTTCAAGCAAGGACGCTGGTAGCATTTTTAATGTGGGAGGGGACGTATCGGTCTATGTCTCGTCCAGGGGCGGGGGGGATATGTTCCTGCGTCCATGGGGGGATATTTTCCAGCGCCCATGGTTTCAAGAAAATCACAAATTTGCGTTCTTGCAAATTTTTTTGTGTCAATTTTAATCAAGTTTATGAAAAAGTATACAAAAGAAAATGCAAATTAGTCAATGTTTAAACAAGTACTATGATGAACAAATTCTTAAGGATGGCATCTCATGCGTGTGCTGCAGGACACGAGATAAGAGTGTGGCTCACTGTGCAATGATGGAAGGATTTTCTCCTTTATTTACTCCTGGTGGAGCAGTTTAAACATCCCACTGTCAGCTGTGCAGCATTGTAGAACAAACAATTCCCAGACATGAGCGGGCAGTGGCCATTTTACGAGGGCTGGAGCGACTGTCTCTTTCCTCATGAGCAAAACAAAAGGGAAAGATATCGTCCTGATATTGAGGTTTTGTTGCTGAATATGGCACAGTGAGATAAATGTATGTACACTGGTAGACCCAAAATTTGTCCTAAAGTGGTTGGAGCTACTTTTATCCTGGATGCATATCCACCTCTTTTTCATGTGGCTAATCCCTTCCTTGATATAATCCTGGCCACCAAAACACATGAAACGACTAGGTGTAAAAGACCATCTAAATTGGTAGAGACAGGGTTTATGTGTGATGCTTACTTTACCATTTAAGAATCACCATCCAGCCTACCTCTGTTGTGAATGACCAGAGATTTCAATCAAGGAATATTCCATGCTGGAATTTGCTTTGAGAGTGGTGTTAAAGGTTAGATGCTGTTCAAAGAGAAAGCAGCACGAAAGGAAAGTATTTCCTTCCAACATTCCACAGCCTGAGAAAAAAAAAAACTTTAACGTATAAAACAAACAAACAAAAAAGAAGCAAAGTAAATCTGAAATGATTTAATGAGAGCGGATTTTATTCGACTCTAGAATGAGCCGAAAGGCGTTCGCAAGCAGGAATACACTAGTGCCGCGCGCACACACTGTCACACTCCATCACATTCTCTAACGTACCGCCTTAGACATGAGCGTGCAACTCGGCCTGCGCGGGGCACAGAGCTGACAAACACAAATAAACAAAAAGAGTTACGCCTAACCAAGCTGGCTGAATGAGTCACTTAAAAGCTCTGAGGAGCGACGCTTCCATGCCATTCAGTGCTCATCCTCAGCCGCTCAGCTCCAATTGACAATTAGGCACAAACAGGCACACGCCAACTGATACACGTGGCCAAGGAACAAGTCCTGCGATTCATCTGATCACAGCCCAGGTGCAGCATCGGCATGAGGACCTGAATCAGTGGGCTGTTAGCTTCGAAGGTTTTCTGGCATAAGCTATGCTTTGTCACCTTGAAGCTAAATTCTTACCTCTGCATTGAGAGTAATAAACATCACAAGACTCATTATTTACTTGAAAAATGAAATGTTGGATTCACTTGGGGCCTAGTGGTTAAGGTATTCATCCTGCAATCAGACTGCTAGTGTCACCTCTAAGGAACCCTTGAGCAAGGTACTGTCCCCACACACTGGTCCCTGGGCGCTATGTTACTGGCTGCCCCCTGCTTCACTTGGTGAATGGGTTAAATGCAGAGAAGAATTTTGTGCTGTTCACACTGTGTGCTGTGGTGTGTTCATGTATGATTGAATGGTCATTTTACACTGAAAAAGGTTCTAGCAAGTGGTTTCTCGCACATGTGTTAAGAAGTTTCCAAGCTACTTGAATGAATAACACTTTCTACTTGACTCCTCCAAGGAACATTGTCTAGATCTGCCATCCCTAAATACAAGACAAACCCAGTCCAGGCTTTTCTTTTTTATGGTTCCCCACTGGTGGAATGAGCTGCCTAAGCCGACAAGAACAGTAGAAACCCTCTCTAGCTTCAAAAAAGACTCATCTGTTCAGAGAACATCTCTTCATCTTGCACTACTACTACATCAAGATTTTAGCACTTAGTACTCTCCTCTGCTTCTCACAATGTCCTAAAACTTGAGCGTTTCCTTGTATTGTAAGTCATAATGTAATGTAATAACGTAATGAATGCAATGAATTCAAGCTAACCTACAAATGTAATCTGAACACACTCCAATTATGGACTCTGTGTTACATCCAGGCTCTCTCTGTTATGCCCCTAACGGAGTCAGTCGCCCGAGTATTAGGGGGCACACAGTTCTGGGCACGGAGATATGACATCATGGGTTTTGTGTGTGTGTGTGTGTGTGTGTGTGTGTGTGGTCACCAGGAGCCTAGGCAACCCAGATGTAGCCAGGAGCTTCGTTTGCTCAGGTGCTGGGTTGCTAGGTACCTAACGACATGTCCACCTGTCTCAAATTTATGTTAAGTATGTGATTATTGTCCCCATTGTGTGATTGGATGTCTGCGTGTGTGTGTGTGGTTTAAAGCCCAGCCAAGCCAGAGATTCATTGCATGGTCACCTATTTTCATTGGTGTTGTGTTGGGGTAAAGCTGACAAGCTTCTAAAGAAAAAACTATATCGCTCTGGTGTGTTTGTAAACCGGCTCAGGTCGGCAAGAGAGAGAGAGAGCTACCAGTTCTATCTCCTACTCACTGTGAGCTCACAAGTGGAGTTAAGGGCTTGCCTTGCCCGTAAACTAGCATTCTGGAAGAACGTGCAAGGTTCTAACATAGATGGGTGTTTGTGTACTCCGCTTGCTTCTCTCCCTCTCTCTCTGTGCAAGTACAGGCGTGAGCATGAGAGAGTCGGCTTCACTGGAAGTGAGCATCCAAGCAGGCCACACGAAAGTCGTCCAGAGTGTAGGGTCTCCAGGACAGTGCGTGATTGGGCCAACGTAATGTTTATGTTTTCCCGGAGAGAAGGCCCTCCGGCGTTTCTGAAGTATTGTTTCAGTTTGTGTGTTTTGAGCCTGCTTGGCCTTGAGAACTGTTGGGTTATGTTAGATCTATGTCATTTAGTTAAGTTGTTATTGTACTGCTCAGCATCAGAGCCACATTCAGCTGCAGGGTACATGGTAACACACAGATACAGCCACCAACAATGAAGCAAAGAGGTCAACTAAAGAGTATAAGAAGGATAGTGATAGTGGGATAGAGAACATAAAGAGGGTGAGTAATATAAGCAGGGGTGGCAAGTATAAAAGGGCTAGTAGGGATAATCTCTCCTGCTTTTTAACAGAATAGAGTAAAGCGATATTCCTTACAAGTTTGCATTGACCAAACAAACACTTATGAAGTTAATTAGTACAGCCCATTAAAACAATTCAGTTGCATGCATAACCTGATTTCATGTGTGATGTTACAGATTTGAGGAACAGTAGGCTGGACCTTCTGATGGGAATGGGGTGTTTTTGAACTTAATAAATCTTGCCACCCATTTTCATTCCATCAAGTCAAATAGGTTTTATCGTAATTAATACCATACACACACAGTGCACAGTGAAATGACAGTAGATTCAACATATGTAGATTTTGTTCTCTTAAAAAATGTACTTCCAATGGATTAGCCATAATATATTTGTGTCTACGGCATTATCGTAGCCAGTGGAAGTTTAAAACTGACCAATGAACAATGTGAAAACCACATGCTAAAATCACACACTTGCTTGAAACCATATCAAGTTAAGCAATCTCAAACAGACTTGCTCAAACGGTGTATGGCATTTATCTATAAAATAAACAGGTACCACTTAACAACAAGATTACACTCATGAAGTGTTTATAATCAGGTTGTTAATTAGGTTTTAGACAATTTATAAATCATTATTTAGCAGTTATAAACTAGTTATAACATTGTCATACATGGATGCAGGCTCACTATTTGGCAAGTGATGGTTGTAGCATGTTAACAAAGATCTGATGAAATTGACATTTTAACATTCTGCCTGAGAAAGGGACTAAGCAACTAGCAAGATCTGAGATTGTGCCTGCATCAACGTATGACAACTGTTATAACCTGTTTATAACTGCTTATTAATGATTTACAAACTGTCTACGACCTAATTAACAACCTGATTATAAATCATTTGGTAGTCTTACTGTAAAGTGTAACCAATAAACATAAGTGCAGAAATTAAGCTGCTAGTCCTGTTTTTGGTTATGCACATTCAGTGCTAAGATTATTCTAAAACATTTTTAATATTTGTTCATTTGACTTATCCCCATTCCTTAAACAGTGCATCTGGAAGAGAGACATTTCATGATGTTGTGACTGAAGTGCTGAGCAGGCCTAGCTGTGGTGTATACTGTATGTGCATTCAAAGTTCATGTTTCTTCTCTGACAGGATGTCACTGATGACAATGTCTAAGGGGGCTTCATCTCAGCGTAGGCTGGGCTGGCATTTCTCCGCCGCTCTCTAGTGCTCTAAATGGCCTGGAACTAACGCTCGATTAAAAGAGCCAAATTAGTGTCTGCTTTAATTAGCCTTTCTATTCCAGCACTGAGGGATAGTGAGTGGAGTTTTTTTTCATCTCTCACACGTCCACCGGGTAAATAAATAATTATCACCTTATAAACAAATGCCTAATTCAGGAAGAAAATTAATGAAGGAGATTACTGCAACAAAAGGACAGGAAATAAGGGCTTCAGAAGCGAAAGGTGAGCGTTTGCTTGGATCATTTCCGCTAGAATTCTCAATTGTATTTGGATGCACAAATTGATAGACAATGTCTGATAATGACTTTGATAATGACTTCATGTACATGATTGCTAAGGTTATTAAGGCAGTCATGAGAATCATGGGCTGTTGGCAGTGTTCTTATGACTGCTGTTAGTGATGATTTGAAAAGGCTTGGCTGTATGGCTTGGTTATTTTTTATATCTGTGAAAGTGGTTTTTGCATAAGAAAGAGGGACAGAAAAAGAAATGGAAGATTGGTCGGAGAGGACAGTGCTAAACCATGTGAATTACATCTGATGATCAAATAAAACAAGTTCTGCTGCATTACAGATGTGGTTCTAGAGGTTAGAACTTTAATCTTGCCTGACATGTTTTTTTATTAAAATTTGGATTAAATATAAACCAACAGCGTTCTACTTTAATCCCACTAGACTTCACAGAAACCCCAAGGTTTTAATCTGGTCAAAACCCATCTATAGCCTTCTCTCTAAACCCAATTTTAGCTCAACATATTCTGTCTGTACCCAACTGTAGCTCAACACTACGGTCTGAAACTGACTACTGTCAATGAAAATTTTACCAACTTGACCATATTCTGAAAAAATGCTGTCCAAACGCAACTGTCCGTCAACAAAAATCTGTTTGGACCCAAGTCCAATCCATTTCTTGTTTTATTTTGTTAGTCCTTTACCTAAGTCAATCTTTCTGTCTGTGGATATACTTTCGGTCTAAAGTTAGTATAACTACATGTAAATTACATCTCAGCCGTCTGATTTGACCTCAGTTATGAGATCCTCAATGGGATAAAGGTTTCGCCTGTCATGGGTAGCATAAAAAAGATCATATTCTCAATGATGTGTATATGGTCTTGTTACTGTTTTGCAGTTTTGGATTACTTAGAATAATGATTGCACTGTAAGCTATAGCCTGATTTTAAGACATTGTGGGAGATACCATATTTGGAAAATTTACATGCCCCTGTTAAAAACAAGAAGTGTGATGGACTTCCACTACAACAAATGTTATAGTCATGACAACAATTCCACATCACTACATACAGCCATGGAAAATGATGTCACATAAGGGCCATGCCCATCCAGAGAGACGGCGCAGATGCAGACTTCCATTCTTAAGAGACCTTATTTTTGACTACAAAACAAAAGAAGGCACAAGGGCCAGTGCTCAAGAATAAGGACAAACTGATCGGACACAACTCAAGGTAGAGTGAGGGTGGACTGACAAAGTTAAACTAACACAGAAACAGCTTTATACAAAAGTGTACAAACCAAAACCCAATGAAAAGACAGACATAATTATAACTTGATTCCTGGCCGGCTAAGAACCATTATTCCTAACACCGACCAGGGATTAGACCATGCCCAAAATCAACATAAAAGTTCCTTTAAATCTAGTCCGCTGGCGGCCTCTAGCGGTTGTCAACTGGAGATGTTACAAACAATAAGAACCCAAACAAATTTTTTTTTTGGTTATTGGTTTTGTAATTTATGGGAGTGTGTCTGTGTAAAATGTGCATATCACTATTGTTTTATACAATATTGACCACACTTGGTTCAAAATTCCAAACAACAACTGTGTTTGTAAAAAATAATACATATAAATAATTCATTATACCTTTAAATTTTAAACTGTACAACACTTATATTATTTTACAATTGCAACAATTAAAATAGTAATATTACGTGCATATTACGGGGCAGATGGTAGCCTAGTGGTTAGGGCGTTTGCCCTGCGATCAAGAAGTCGAGGGTTAAATTCCCAAGGCTGCTAAGGTACTCTTGAGGAAGGTTTCCTTCCCACACACTGCTCCCCAGATGCTGTGTTCCTGGCTGCACGCTGCTTCACTTGGTGAATGGGTTAAATGCAGAGGAAGAATTTGGTGCTGTTCACACTGTGTGCTGTGGTGTGTTCATGTATGACAGAATTTTCACTTCGTAGTGTGTGCATTTGTGAGCTCTGTTTCATCCCATCAGTAAACTGAAGTATGAGTGAAGCTGCTGGAATACAACACACAGAAAAGCTGCCATACAAACACTATTGCACTTACAACAAATATGGAGGCATTTCATATTTTTTATACAGCTCACACTGCAATAGTTCATACGAGAATAGCAACCTGTGCATCTTACACATGCACACTGCCGTAAATTGTACAAACAATAAACAGAAAAAAAGGAAAAGTGGTCTTTTTTGTTTTTCCATGGCTGTATCAGTATTTGCTTTCAAGCAACATCTTAGTCTGCATTCATTCTGGATAAATTGTTTAGAATGCATTTTTAGAGCATTTTCAGATGTTGAGCTCTAATAATGTCAGACTTCAATAAAGGGTTACTGTATTTCAACTGGCATTTCTGTCTTTTAAGTTGGTGGTTTCTGATTTCTGCTCTAACCCACCTACCAGCTCTGGAAGGGCTTTTTATTTAGCTGATTAGTTGTGTTAGTTGTAAAAGAGCAGGGAAACCATCACACTGAGCAGGCAAAGTGTACCCCTGTACTGTGACTGGGAGCCATTCTTTAAAGCAACTAAGGAGACCAGAACTGTATATGGGAGTGTGTATGTGTGTGTGTGTGTGTGTGTGTGTGTGTGTGTGTGTGTGTGTGAGGAGGAGTGGTAATAAGTGTCTCTCAGTGCACTGAAGCTACCCGTATTATACCAGGCACACCTTCCAGCTGACTGACTTTAGCTGACCTTAAATCTGATGACTGAAGGCCAGTTGAATGGAGTAAATGGACTGAGTCTACTGAGTGTGTCTACCCGCAGAGATACATTCAGTTCAGCCCTCCAATGAATGGCCATGATCAGAATCAAAGTCAGAAAACTTTAATGATCCTAGAGGAAATTGCTTATGTAAAATACACCATGCTATTTTACACAAAATGTTATGGTCAGTAAGAAATGTGGATATAAATAGTACAGATGAATAAACAAAATTTCTGCCGAAATAGTGTACCAGTTAACACAAATGGGGGTCTGGAGATGTTCTCTATGCAGAGTCCGTTGCCAGTGGCAGCAAAACAGAAGAGCTATGGAATTTTATAGGACAAGGTCTGTAGGATGTGTGTGTATGTGTGTGATTACATATAAGCAGCCTAGCTTTGTTTCATGGGTTCAGGTCCTTGTTGACCTTGTTGACTTGAAAGAGTGTGTCTTTATCCTTCACAAAGCTGCGGTTGCCTGTCATGTGCACTCAGGACTAATGGAAGCTGATGGACGTGAGCACCTACAGGTCCTGAGGGACGCACACAGACACACATACACACGCAAGCACACACAAACATATACCAAGATAAGAGAAAAGCCTAGGGCTGTTTCACATCTTCACATGAAGCGACTCAGCCAAAATGAAGTGTCCTTATTCAGACAGGTCAGTGACTGCAAAGAAAAGCTGCAGGAAGGAGTTAACTATTGATCTAAGTGAATCCTATTAGAATGTGCACCAGTGTATGTGTATACAAATCTTTTTTTTCCATTTATTTATTTTTTATTTGTTTCCCCAAAAAAATTCATTACAGAAATATAATCAGGGGTCAGAAGGTTGAAACAAAAGCAAAAGCATTTTGCAATGGTTTAATTATGTTTGTGATTTCTCGTTCATACCTCATTTAAACTAGCAAAAAAAAAATCTGTCAAAATTCTACAATCCAAACTTTTAAATAATGACACTCACTCTTGTTAGAGAGTGACAAAATCCTCTTATAGGATGAGTATAAAACATTGCTAAATTTAAATAGATGTTAATGGAACAAGTTCCCAAGTTGTTTTGGAATATTTCTCAGATGTTTGAGATATGTTCTTGAAACCAGTGTAGACAGAAAAAACTTTCAAACAAGTATTTTCAAACTATGTCAATAAATAAAAACTGACAAAAATGGAAAAACAAGGCCTCATTCCAGCAGTGAAAAATTTTCATACCGTCTGTTAACATTGTTACAAAATATTGTTTATGCTATTGTGCATATTATCTTGTTTGACATAAAGAGAAAAAAATCCATGTTTTTGTCATTTCTCAATACTGAAGTGTGTGTGTGTGTGTGTGTGTGTGTGTGTATATATATATATACACACATACTTGCCTCTGGACCAAGAGGTCATGGGTTCGAATCCTACCTCCAGCACACCACCACTGGGTTCCTGAGCAAGAC
>JBBJLS010000028.1:10116858-10131229 GCA_037577275.1 Bryconaethiops microstoma | reverse complement strand
TAGAGACTGTTCATTTTTTTGTAAGTCAGCAAACCTACAAATTCAGCAGGGGATCAAATAATTATTTCCCCCACTGTGTGTGTGTGCATTTCACTACCAGTACGTACAATTTCTCTATGGCAAAAACAGAAATTATTTCCCCCACACACTGCACAATAAACTTTGTAATTAAATCTGTAATAGGAAAATGAAAGGAATACTTTTAATCCAGGCTTCTAATTCAGTCATTTATTTTATTTAACATTACACTGTAATGAGCTTGTTTCCAAAGCCATGCCCCTGGCTGTCCTGGCCACAAGAGTACTGAGCTTGGGTACACCTGTTGTAACATCCGCCTTATCTTTTCCAGTTTCTTAGCTTTTTGAAATGTTCTTTTGGTTTTTTTTCCTGTTTTGATGTCTATGTTGTTGTTTACATTCTCCATTTGCCTTTGTTTATGTATTTGTATTTCATGTGAGTATGTGTAGTTTTGGTCTTAACCCCACCTTATCTCTGCCCCCTTTTATACTGTTCAAATGTATCTTGTTCCTGTCTCCTCCCCTACGCAGGTGTTTCCCACTGTTTAGTCAGTGTACAGTATATACACCCCTTGTGTTTGTCTGTGTTTGTGGATTTTTTGTAAATTCTCGCTTTTTGTTCGCACTTGTGCCATTTTGTGTTTTTTACCCTTAGCGTCTGTTGTATTTTCTTTGTTAACCCTGGAATCCCATGTTTATGTTTGCGTTTCTTGTATTAAACATTTGAGGATATTGCAATTACACCTTGTCTGCCTTGACAGACACCCATCTGTATTCACCATTTTGGTTTGTTCTGTGTCCCCAATTAGTTTCACCTGCACCTTGTTTCCTCCTCCTTATTGAAGCCCAGCCGACCCAAATCTCATTGTCCATCCTCCCCCATTATGAGGAAATGTAACATCTTTGTAGTGGACATTTGCTATCCTCTGGGATTCTTGATGTTTGCTTCATGATGACCTCACTCGATGAAAATACACTTTATGCACCTCCTGCAGGATCCTGGAAAGACTTTACCTGTAAGAATTCTGTATCTAACGGTCGGGTTTCCCATATGGTCTAGCGCTTAGGGTTCCTGGATTTCACCCAGGTTTGACACCCAGAATGGAGAGTTCCTTCTTGGGGCAGCTGGGTGGACTTGTGGTTAGGGTATTGCCCATGCAATCAGAAGGTTGTGGGTTTGAATCCCAACTGCTAGTGTCATCACTGAGGTACCCTTAAGCAAGGTACCGTCCCCACACACTGCTCCCTGGGCACTGTGTTCCTGGCTGCCTGCTGCTGCACTTGGTGAATGGGTTAAATGCAGAGAAAGAATTTTGCGCTGTTCACACTGTGTGCGGTGGTGTGTTCATGTATGACAGAATGGTCACTTTCATTTAATGTTGGATGCCTTAGAGGTCAACTTGGGTGCAGTACTAACCAAGCACCATGGATGCACAGTAAACTCCACCCCTGCGCCTTCCTGATCAAGAAGATTTCAGAGGTGGAAACTACAAGCTGGCTGCCATCAAAGCAGTACTAGAGGAGTGTCTTTGACTTTAAAATTGCTTATTGTCCTTTTACCAAAATCAGCAAAGTGGATGCCTTGTTGTGGTGGTATGACCCTACAGCTGCACCAAATAAACCTAAGCCCATCATGCCCGCCTCTGTCTCAGTGGCTCCCATCACGTGTACTTTGGATGAGTTGATAGCCCGGTGGCCAGGCAACACTCCATGCCCCATGGTTGTCTCGCCACCTCAAAAAGCCCCCACGATTTGCCTGCAAAAAGTTCCTGCCTCTGTTGATACCCAGTAGCCTATGGATTTGTCAGTGTCAGGAGGCTGCACTATGGTTTTGGTGGCAGCAGACTGGTTTTCAAGGCACTGTCGGTTCATTCCCTCTTCCCGTCCCCTGCAGGTCACCGAGGTTCTATTTCAATCAGTGTTCTGGTGCTGCAACGTCCCAGAGGACACAGCCCCCAGTTCATAGAGTGTAAAGCCTTACCTGACCTAACTGACCTTCCTTGAATGCACTGATCAAGAGCTCAGCAGGTTATTCTGGGCATACTGCCATAGCCGGCAGTACGACTGGTCAGAGTTATTGGCATGGGCAGAGTGTGTACCAGGTTACAATACCTGGAAGACTGGGAGGGCCATGGTCCTGAGCCCAGACCTCATTACCAAATTCCACTCTATACCCATATAGGGTTTATGCTAACTGTTTGTAGCATGAGTTAGAGTCCCTTTGGTACCACATGTTCATTGATGGATATCATCTTAACTCTTGCACATGCATCTACTGCCTATGGACCCACAGCAATAATGACAGACATATTAATCAGCAACTACCATTAATTACTGGGTAACTGCTGTGTAAGTGATATGTGAATTATGTAGTTATGAGAGTGAGGAATGGTATGTTGGAACCACTGACACAGTTCTTAAAGTGGGTAATTAAGAATCATAGTTACTGCGTTTATAATAAACAAGGTCAGCAACAAATTTTTCCATCAACAGGAGCTTGATCGAGAAAGCTTAGCTGTCACCCTTAAACAACTCATCTGTCTCACTCTGTAGGGGAGTCATGATGAGGTAATGATGCAGAGCCAGACAGGCTCCTGTAATGGCTGACAGAAATTAGGAGCAGAGTGAGGTGAGCAAAGAGGTGTTAAACCAGAAAGTGAGCGAGTTGGAGGTGCAGAGACAGAGCAGTATGATGATGATGATGATGATGATGATGATGATGATGATGATGATGCTAGACTATGATTCCATCTGTAAAAAAATGAAAAGAAATTTGCTTGGGATCAGTTCTGTCTTAATTTTTTATTCTCTCACACTCTTTCTCTCCCTCTCTCGCCCTGTCTCTGTGCCTTCACGCTGCAGTCTATTTCTCTACCACTCTCTACCCATACAATAAAATAATATACTGAAAACATATTATAATATATACTGCTTATATTTTGGAATATAATGGTATCATGACTGTCATAAAATACAGTAAGTAAATAAGAAAATAAAAAGCACAATTTAACACACACCATAATGAGCACATAATGAAACTGTGGGCCATTCCTTATGACATTCATTTTGAGACGGGCACAGAATCGAAAATAAAATTTAAAAAATGGAAGCACAACGTTATGATACAACATGCGAGATACATTTCAAGGGAGGTCTCCAACTCTGTCTTTTTATCATCTGAGAGTATGCAAAGCTTAGAAAGATTGAGGACACATCCACT
This sequence comes from Bryconaethiops microstoma, assembly GCA_037577275.1. Taxonomy (NCBI): domain Eukaryota; kingdom Metazoa; phylum Chordata; class Actinopteri; order Characiformes; family Alestidae; genus Bryconaethiops; species Bryconaethiops microstoma. Next base: position 10,127,992 of record JBBJLS010000028.1, on the reverse strand, counting down.
TGCACAGCTGTGCCTGTCCTTAAGGGGTCAGATCATATAAAAGCATGGGTCGTGCAGGCTGCATACCCTCTCAGAACAGCCCGAGCAAGCGTGAGGTCACTGCTTGAGCCTCGCTGGGGTTGTTGAGACTGCATCAAAGTAGGAGGAACTCTTTGAAGTGACTGAATACCAGCTTGTAGTGAATCCAACTATGACAGTTTAGACTCACTCCTGCTGGTCCTTAACTCTTTCAGACAGAACTGGATGCTGGAAGGCTGCAGCGAGGACTTCTCTCCACTGACATTTTGAGTTGGACCGACTGGACCTCTGGGGCTCTTCTGAGTGGCTGTGGCCTTTTTCGAGGCTGCAGTCTGCTCCTCCAATGAAATAATTCAACACTAAGGTAATATACAATGACAAACACTCATACTAAGTTTATTGAAGACCTGGAATACTTACTACAATGCAATCCAATCACAATAGTTCAAAAGTCGTCCTGTTCTATAAACCCACTGCATAGCTGGACAGAATATCATGTTGCTTTTATATTACTAGCATTTCACTACCAGTACGTACAATTTCTCTATGGCAAAAACAGAAAATACCATGAACATGCCAGTATAACCTGAAAAATGAAAGAGCAGCCTGCAGAATTTTATACAAATAATAATAGCCACACACCTAATGCGGCCTAATCAGTAACTGTGAGCTAAGCAGAGTCTCCATTGTGGTTATAAAAGGCAGCAGGACAAAAGGTTACTATGTATCTCCTTACAATATTTACATAGGGACATGGTGCACAATGGCTACTTTTGAGTCAGTGTTAACATGATAGGAGTTTTCTGACATATCCATCTAGACTAGGAGAGAGCTTCTAAACGATATAAGGGGGACATTTGTGGACATTTAGCTACACTATACCTTTCACGAGATAATAGCATAGCGACACAGTGGGTATCGATGTCGTCTCGCACAAGAAGGTCCTGTGTTCGATTCCTGGCTGAGCAGCTGAGGGTCCTTTCTGTGTGGAGTTTGCATGCTTTTCCCATGTCCACATGGCAGCCCTGGTTATAGACAAGGAGATCAGAAAATGGATAATAGTAATACTAATCATTAACTAATTGTTGTTTCAACAACCTCAGAGGGGGGCTCTTCAGACCTATGGGATCTGCTGTTTGCATTTTGGGGAAACATTTGCGATTGTTCGGCCTGTAATGTGCATAATTTCCAATTCACTGTTGTGATCACTTTCCTTCACTAACAAAGGCCTGTGTGTGTTCTCACTGTGCCTGAGGGCTTTCACATGTCAAACAGAGAAACTTGGCAGTTGTTTTTTAGCAAAGGCAGCAGTTTCCTTCCCAAAAGTTTACTTAATATAAAATTTTTTGTTTTATTCAAAACGGTTAATGCTATTGAAGCTTCCGTTGGTATGTGTCTGTATTATATATTATATGTATTTGTGTATGTGTTTATGAATATATTTGATTTCTCAGTTCTCATATCTGTTCTACTTATGTTTTTAATGTAGGATTTTGTATTTGGTATGTCTTTAATTTCAATTAAAAAAAATAAAAATATTTAATCAACGATTGACCAGTGTTAGGCTAAATGCTGCTTTACACATGCACATGCGCGCACACACACGCACAAACAAGTTTCCTTTAAGGGTCTTAATGTACAATCCATCTTATCAGTGAGGGTCTTAATGACACCCCATTGTAAACTCCTAAAAGTTTGAATGACGGACTAGAAAGAGAGGCCCCTCAGCTGAAGCATTTTTGTATATAAGACATGCTAAATTGATTGAGAAGAAAGCCTGTCTGATAGATTAAAACTCTTGAACCTCTGCTGTGCCTCCACTATTCACCTCAAAGTTGTTTTTGGCTGTTTTCATCCAAGAACAACAAACAGGGTTGATTAAGATCCTTGACTGATTTTGGTTCAGTCATCATTTCAAAGAGCTAAATAATAAGATATGGCCACTCGAGCTCGTAGTGAGGGGTTTTAAAAGCAGCTGGAGGAGCCTCACTTTCAGGCTGCGCTCTTATCACGAAAGGATCAGATGGTGCTCTGCTCACTTGTAATTTGGGCCTTGTTTACCGACACATTGTGCCAATTAGCTTCTCTCTCAGGTAAGTCATCCAAGAGCTTCTGATGAAGGAAAGTAATTAAGGCTGCTCCTCAGCACCTGCCTCGTGCTCCCCTGCTGGCTCCGTTAATCACCTTTATCAGCCCGAACAGGAGACTCCGCGTGCTGGCCTCTCTCACACAGCCAAGCCACTGCTACAGGGCCTCATGGGACATCTCTGATAACATGCTATAGGCTACGTGTGTGTCAGACAATCATTCGGATCTAAAACGTTGGCAGGTCTTTTCTGATGTTATTTAGCTAAGCAAGGACATGTACCAAACTGTCTTTCTTAACATATAAATGCTGTGTAATAATTCTTGGTGTATTTTCCAATGCTTAAAGTGTCAAGGTTTTGCCTAAATTTTGACGCAACAATTTGCTCTTCTGAAAAGTTTTGTTTAAATATTCTTAAAACACCTGTAAGGTTTGGGTGATCATGAGTGCTGACATCACAAGGGGAAGTACTCTACATCCCAAGCTAATACTCTCGCAAATATTTACATATTTACATATGTGTAGCACGTGATATTGTGTCCCTCACCTGGTAAATCTTTAACATGTTATCGCAAACTGATAAGCAAACATTTACTTTAATTAATAAAAAAAATTAAAGCTAAGTGGCCTTGAACTTTCAATAAGCAGTGCATGTGGAAAAAATTATGTTTGAAGTAGACAAGCACACAGTGGTGGTTTGAGTACTTATCTGTGACTCAAGTACTCATTTGTGGCTTTGAGGTTTAACTTTTTGATACAGTTTACAGATGTGTTCATAAACATAGATTTGGCGAGAACATGGGTGACGTGTCTCCTTCAATGTTTGGAGGGGTAATAAAATATTTACTCTCTTCACTCCCTGGACATTGCTTTTTTATATTGTGATTACTTTTAGTCATTACATGTTGTGCCACTTTTCGAAATAGACTTTGGTTGCTCATTTGACAAGCTTTCAATTGAAGTAAAACTTGATCCTTTTCAGATGGATGGTAGTGGAGGAATGGATAGATGGATGAATGGATGGGTGGTCAAGCAAGGCAGGCAGGTAGTTGAATGGACAATAAAACAAGTCCAATAATCCAGAAAATTTTTTAGTAGGCAAGGTGGTTAAAAAAGGTACAAAGTACAAAAGTAAACTAAATATATCCAAATTCAAAGGCTTTGTAAAGCTTGTAATGGACTATATGCCACCAAGTCTCTAAACAAATTCCTTTGTTCTCTGCTTTTGAGGTCAAAGGTGAGCTGTGGCCATCTTAACGTCAAGGCTCTATCCCACTCTACCAAACTGAGAGTCCTATTCAAAATAAGGGTAACAACTAATGGATATGGGGGCTCCTGTAGCACATATTACTATTTTAGTTTAAACTCAAGAATGGCTCTTACATTATATTTGACCAATACATTTAAAAAAATCCTTCATCATATTTTTTAAACAAATATGGCTTAAACAGAGAGGATCTTCGGTTTATATTCTCCATCATATCTTCATATTCCTGTTCCCACAAGATGCAAAATGCAGTCCGTAAACAGTCAGTTTCTTTCATTTATCTTCATTACAGTACACTGAGCCAGATCCTCTTTTGTCAAATGTGTTAAACTAAGCAGACTACATGTGATAATGTAAGAGACTGCCAGCTTGGTACCCACTGAAGACTATAGATCTGCCCTGGGCAGCTGGTGGCCTAGTGGTTAGGGCCTAGTTCCCCCTGTGATCAGAAGGTCATGGGTTTGAATCCTAGAACTCCTAGTGGCATCTCTGAGATACCCTTGAGTAAGGTACCACCCCCACACACTGCTCCCTGGGCACTGTGTTCCTGGCTGCATGCTGCTTCACTTGAGTGAAAAAGTTAAAAGCAAATTTTGTGCTGTTTACACTGTGTGCTGTGGTATGTTCACGGACAACAAGTGGACACTTTACACTTATACACACACTAATACTTAATAAGACTAATGATTTTTTAGCTATAACTAGCTTGATTAGTAGGTATCGCAGACTAATGCTTACTAAACCTGGAAAAAGCATTGTCATTTAAAGGTGTACTTTGTATTTGTATGATACATACATACACATAGTATATGCCGAACATCCATTACATTAAAGCCAGCTGCCTAGTATTGTGTAGGTCCCACTTGCGCTGCCAAAACAGCTCTGACCTTTTGAGGTATGGACTCTACAAATCCTGTGAAGGTGTGCTGTGGTATCTGGCACCAAGACATTCACATCATATCCCTTATTTCCTATTAGTTGTGAGATGCGGCCTCCATGGATTAAATGTTTGTCCAGCACTCCCATAGACGCTCGAATTCAGATCTCAGGAATTCAGAGGTTAAGTCAACACCTAGAACTCTTTGTTATGTTCCTTAAGCCAGTGTGGCAGGGTGCATTTTCCTGCTCAAAAAAAGGACACTTCCATTAGGGAATTTGCTTCAACTCCTCAGTGGTTTAATGTTTTGGCTGATTGGTGTACAGTATCTAAGTAAAGTAAGACTGTCCCTTTCTGGACTAGAGTTATTTTTTAGCTCTGGAACCATTCATATGTAGAAATGTTAAACTGAATGTTTCTGATGCAAGAAAATTTGATACGTCTGTGCATTTGTTTAAAATATAATTTGCATATTGCAAGTTTAAAGGCACTTTATGTATGATATGCTTGATGCCAGTAATCAGTTTAACACATACTTTCTTTTCCAAGCTATTGTATGAAGCAGAATGCAAATTAAAATTTGACCTAAAGTTTATTTAAACACCTGAAAGGCCTGAGTGGACTTTGCCATTGCTCTCAAGGTAATGCTCTCACAAATATTTACACATCATATGATTTTGTTTTCTTTGCCTGGCAAGTCTTTAATGTTAATGTTAACAAGTAATTGCACTTCCATAAGGCAAACATTAATATTTGAAAAAAGAAACAAAGAGAATAAAATAAATAATGTAAGGACAAACACTTCACACTTATTTGTCATTTTTATTACTATTCAGTCCACTTTATTAGAATCATGACTGTTAGATTATTAAACTATTACACTAGACTGTTATTATTATTAGGCTATTAAAGATCACAACTGTTAGATGAAAGAATTCAGTTTGGGTCTTCAAAGTAAATGTCAAATAATTTTCTTGAAAAGATGTTAACATATTTGTTTTTACTTTTGAAGTATTAGAGTGACTTTCAGTAAAGAGTTTTGGCATAGAGATGCAGTTTTAAATCAGCATCTCTATGAGTATGACAAACATTCCATGCCAGTGTCTGTTAAATTCCTACCCAAGCACCTCATTTTGATCACCTGACTCAAATCTTATTTAATGAGAAAAAATATTAAAATAAACACTGCTGTAATAAAAACTCTCTTCTTGCAATGTGACCAGTTTGATGGTTAAACACTACTAGAAGTATGTCAAGGGTATCTATTGCCATGTTGTTTAAGAGTGAAAAAGAGATTTGTTTTCTTTGAATTATTCAAGTTCTGTAAACACTGCATCATTTCTCTTATCGGACGATGCTGTGAAATCAGCCTAGGCAGCAGGAGGTGTATATGATGTCTGGTACCTGGGGCCTGAAGATTTTCCAAGCAGTCTTTATTACTCTCTGAAGAATTTGCTGCTCCGCCTTTGTATAACTGTTGAGACACACTGAGCCACACATGTTAGCACACTTTCGATGGCACAGTGGAAGAATTTCACCTGAAGTGCTAGGGTAGCTTTGGTTTCTTCAACAGGAAAGGGGCGCTGTTGAGCTTTCCCAATTGCTGCGGTGGTATTGGAGCCTCAGGTGTTCCCCAGTCACTCTTCCACTATGTACAACATGTACAAATGTCTATATTTATATTTTTGCTTTAGTTGTAAAGTGTACTTTTTATTTTATCTTGTTTTGCTCTATTGCTTTTAATTTATTGTTTCGCTGCTCTTCTTTCTGCCATAACAGTGGGAGTAATAAAGTTTTATCTTATCTCTTATATAGAGTGGGGTGTGGCTGTGTTGTCGTGGCTTGCAAAACTCTTGATGTTCAGTGCTAGGTTGTGACTGATACAGGATACTGTCAGCTTTTACAGTTCACTCCTATAAACAGACTCACTGTTGTATGAGAGGAGTCCAAGCTGTGGTGTCATTTGCAAGTTTAAAGATAGAGTTAAAAGATGGGCGGATCGATATCTGTGTTGATCAGCCCAGTCTTAAAGCCTACATAGGCTACTGCAGTCAAGATCGTGTTTGGAGGTAAATAAACACAAGCACAGATGTTTTATCAAGTAACGTTGCTCTCTCTCTTTTTCTTTCATTTTGTGTCTTCATTTCACTAGTGTTGCAACTGTATGCCTTCACATGTGCCCTATGATTCATCGCAGGCTTTCTTCTCTGCTTCCTCCTCTCTTCTCAATTAGCGGTGGGTTTGTTACGAGCTGAGGGATCAGGCATCCTCCTTATAAAAGCGTCAACCTCTCGACGACTCCAACACACTGCTCTGACTCATGTCTCTTCTCATTAAATACTCCTAATGAATGCTCTCGCACTTCTTCTGAGGCTGCTGCCACGGTAACAGATGCTCGGTGGCGTCAGCACTGTGCGACGTTCAAAGAAGCCCTCGCCCGGCTCCCTCTACATTTCCTGACAAACAATGAAGCTGCAATTTGATTAAGAGGCAAGAAGGAAGTGTGCTGGAAAGGTCAGTGGGCCTCTGCCGGCACAGCTCCAGAGGAGGCAGTGGGCTGTTATGAGTCACGGGGGCTGTTGGAACAGGTGGCAGGGATTTGGCTGCCCTCTGTGTGCCAAGCAACTTGCACAGGGTCTTATCGGCTGGGGAGGCTTTAATTGAAAAGTAGGGCTTTTAAACTCTCTCTGCAGAACAATCTAGAATGACATTCTTGCACCCCCTAAAGGCACTGACACAACCAACACCAACTTTCTAATGTTAGCAGTTGTTTTAGAATATTTAGGAAAAAGTGAAATAAAAACACCGCAGTGAATGCAGGACTAGAACTGTGCGAGTGGAAAAGAATGTTCTAAAATATCACTAAATCATACACAAGTATGGCACATCAACCCAGGACACTGATTGACAGGCTAAATGCAGATTGCCAATGGCATTGCTACCAGCTCCCAACAAACATGCAGATATCACTGTTTGGAAAATATCCCTCCACCCCAAAGATTTAAACTGGTTCTGACACAAATTTTGACTGTCTGTCTTTGTTTTATGGACAATGTGTTTAGGCTTTTTTTTTAAATAAGCAAAACTAAACTAAATCAAAACTCCAGCATTACCAGAGAATATCTGCTTGCTCCATCCTCTGTTACACAAGCCAGGCATCACAGCCAAAAGTTTGTTGGTGTTGGCTGGGGTGAGGTGCTCTGGCTTTAAGTAATTAGGAAGCGGAAAAATTCCACCACTTACAATCTTCTGCAGAGTTTTCTGGATTTAACTGCATTTTCCACATTTGCTCTTGCTGAGTCAGAAAACCTGAAGTCTAAAAAAAGTTGCATATGACTACATTATCCCTTGATAATGTAGTCATATGCAACTAGTTTATATATTTTGTTAACTTTAAGTTAAAACAAGTTAGCACAAAAAATAGGACATCTCCCTGCATATTTCAGTTCATAATTTCAATAAATCCATCCATCAATTTTCTGACCTGCTTAATCCTTAAGTCAGAGTGAAAGGCAGAGAAACACCCTGAACAGGTCACCATTCCATAGCAGGGTTTCTATAAATCACAACTTATAAAAGTTTTGTATCAGATTGTGTGTAAATAAAGCTAGGCTGCTAGCAAATTAGCTTGATATGTACATAGTGTAGGCTTGTGGCTTGGTAATTAGCTTGTCAATGTAGCCTAGTTAACAACAGTACTTATATATGCTAACTACTATCACTTAAGTCTCTTCCCATGTTCACTGTCAAGAATTCTATGACCTTTCAAATTTGAGTTTAACCCTTGCTTTTCAGTCATTCAATGGCAGCTGGTGCTGCGAATAAGGTATGCTAAGAGAGACAGTCAGCTAGGTCAGGGCCAATACAGCACCAGACAGGTATATTAGTGATCAGAGGAAAAGCTAGACATTTTGATGGGTTGAAGCACCCCATAATTTCTTACCACAATCAATACCACAATTACATTTGTAAGTAGAAGACTTATGTTGACATTAAATATAGTAAAATAAAACAAAAATGTTTTTATTACCAAGTTGGTAACACTTTGTATTAACTCAATTAATATGCCTAATAACTGACCTTGTCACGTCTGCCCTGCCGGGGAAGTGAGGTGAGGCGCAAGGCGCAGGTTGCTTAGATGGATTTTATTTACAAAATGACACAGACTCTACCACACAACATAAATAGGCACGTGGGCCTAAAAACACCAAGCAGAACTAAGAAACACAAAAGAGACATAAGGAGCAGGGAACGTGAGGGTAAGTGTGAGGGATAACCAGCACCGGAAACATGAACTCTTGGAACCTAAATACACCAAAGACTCAAACCTAAACCAATTAGTAAACATGATCACTTAAACTGAAACATAGAACAGGTGACACATGTAACAAAGGACACAAACATACTCTTATTTAAAAATAAGAGACCCCAAAACCGAAAACCAACAATAACCCCATTGCGGCCTCTAGCGGCCGCTCTGTGGATGTCACAGACCTTTAATAGCTATGAACAAATAATCAGGTTTACTCCAAACTTTTCTTTTATAATGTAAAATTATCTAACTAAGGAAGACATATTTTACACAACTAGTTGTAACCCCACACATAACAAAAAATAACACATTTTGACATTGTCATTTCATGGTAACTAACGTAAACCCGCAAAGTGTCGGTTGTCATATAATTTTCTGAGGTGAGATGACATTAAATGGTCCAAAGCAGCCTATTCTGACAACTGATACTTACTGTAAGCCTTTATAAATGTTCATGTAGGTTTATGCCAGTTGTCATAAATGGTCACTAAGCGTTACGAATACTGGCCTTCAGTGAAGTCTTACCAAACATACACTTGAGTACATTGTAAATATACAGATGAACTGACATGAACTTGTATGAAATTTCATGCATTAAAATGTAACAAATAATTAATAAAGTATTAAAGTATTAACTATCAGCTTCTAGTTTAACAATGGTAGGAATGACACACCACCCCTAATGTGTGTCATTCTTACCATCCTATTTTTGTAGGACACCTCCTTGCTTGTGTCTGTAAATTCAGACAAAATGGCTGGTGAGCTGCTGTTATCCATCTGAAAAGATCTACCACTGTGTAGGTCATCTCAGCACTTGGGGCAGCAGATGGCTGATGTTAGAGCTACAGGTTAATGATCAGGGCGTCCCTGGCTCCAGGCCCAGTTACAGCGGGGGGAAGGAATTTCGGTGACCAGAAGGCGGCAGGTTCCTCTCTAGCTCCAGGGGTGCTACAACATATTACTTGCTGTGGGGCCTCGGACCCTCACTCATCCACCAGCTTCTCATTAATCAGAGGTTGTTCTCAGTGGATACACCTTGTTAATTAAGAGTGCGGCTATAAAAGCCCACATGGAGTCTGGCTTATTTGATGGGCTTCGGCACACCATTGGAGTCTCGTTCTGAGAACTGTTTTGAGAGGTCGGGAACCAGTAACTTACACACACACACACACACACACTGTGTGTGGTTTGATATACATGCATGGTAATATGGCAGTGTAATGTCAGTTCTAGCTTAATTAGCTTTTAAAATAGATGTAGTGAACTCTAGGCAAGAACCTTTAGCTAATAAATTACAGTCCAAAAACTCAGCAATAAAACGTGTCTACTAGTCTTTTATGATTGTAGTCTAGTGGGCATACTGACATTGGTTACTTAAATAGCTGGCGTGTGTGTGTGTGTGTGTGTGTGTGTATGCATATGTGTTTGTTTAGTGTAAGGACACAGGTGGTTCTGAAAGAGGCTCACGTTCAGCCCTGGTCAGACACAGAGGCTGCGACCTTGAGGCTTGAATGCTGTTAATGTGCAAACTACTTTTTATACCTTGAGACCAGACAGACTGTTGCCAAGCAACCACTGGCACTTCAGGGAATAAGGATCAGAGTGACCTTTCTGACTTTGCTGCTGTGGGATAGTGGGAGGTAGGGGTCAGTGTTCCACCAGCTTTTGGTCTTTAAGCCCACACTTTACATTTTACACATCAACTTCTTTTGTTCCTCCACAGCTGCACAGATACATGGACTTACATTTTATGTGAAATTCTGCACATAATGCTTTTTTCAATGAACACAGCTCAGGAAAAATTAATAAGAGGCCAGTGCAAAAATGTTAAGTTTCTCAGGTTTTATCTTTTATAGGTACAAGTATTGAACTGAACAGCTTTGCTTTAGTTTTTAAGAACTGCTGAGAATATTTCCCCTAATTTCCAATAAAAAATATTGTTATTTAAAGAATCATTTTTAACAAAATGACAATACAATCATAAAAGACTAGTTGACAATAAATTAAAATAAGAGAAATGATGCAGTGTTTACAGAACTTGAATAATTAAAAGAAAACAAATCTCTTTTTCACTCTTAAACAAAATGGCAATAATCATCTTTCACTTACTTCTAGTAGTGTTTTGCCGTCCAACTGGTTACATTGTGAGAGGAGAGTGTTGATTACAGCAGTGGTTTTATACTTTTCCTTATTAAATAAGATTTGATTCAGGTACCTCATAAAGAAGAATGAGGTTCTTGTGTAGGAATTTAACACACATTGGCATGAAATGGTTGTCATTCTCATAGAGATGCTGATTTAAAAATAAATTGCAGCAATCTCTTATTTTTTTCCAGAGCTGTATATAAAGGTACACTGTCCGTCCTTTTTCTTTGCATTGTTTGGGAGTCGGTTCACTAGGTAAGATGAGAAAAATGACAATGATTACACTGATTTACAACCCCAAATCAGAAAAAGTTGGGACAGGGTGGAAAATGTGAATAAAAAAATAAAGCAATAATTCACAAATGTCCCTTAACTTTTATTTCATTGCAGACAGTATGAACACAAGATAATTCATGTTTTTTTTGGTCA
>JBBJLS010000028.1:10096705-10111027 GCA_037577275.1 Bryconaethiops microstoma | reverse complement strand
TAAAAAAAAGAAAAGTATTTTAACAGGTAATTAAAGTCTGAGTTGCACAAGTTCTGGGGGGGGGGGATGTTGGTGGTGTGTGTGTGTCAGAGGGTACAGTTTTTATGCTTCAATTCCGGTTGAGGTGTCTGATGGCCTGAGGGAAGAAACTGTTCCCCATTCTAGCAGTAGTAAAATATACTTTATTCATGCACACCACAGCAGACACTAAACCAGGGGTGCCCAGCTCCAGTCTTGGAAAGCCAATGTAAAGTGGCCATTTGTCACATCTGAACACACCACAGCACTGCACACAGTGTGAACAGTGTGAAATTCTTTCTCTGCATTTATCCCATTCACCAAGTGAAGCAGTGGACAGAGCCTAGGGAGCATGGTGTGGTGATGATACCTTGCTCAAAGGTACCTCAGTGGTGCCACTGGCAGCCCTGGGATTAAAACCCAAACCCATGACCTTCCAATTACAGGGGCAACTTCCTAACCACCCTCTTTGTACAGTTTTTCCTGAATGCAGGACAGGTAGAAGGGACTGTAGTGCAACAACGTCTTGCCTATTGCTGTGATATATGTATACAATCACACACGCACACACACACACACACACACGCACGTATATATTAGGGGTGTCACTCGATTAAAAATTTTAATCTAATTAATTACAAGATCTGGGATTAATTTTTCTAGATTAATTGCAAGCATTTTAAAGTGGGAGTGTGCCGCACTCAGCGTCTCACGTGTTTCACTCATACGTCACCCCCTAATATAATAGTGTTCTGATGATTTATGCTGCCTTGTCGTAAAATGCTCCTTTTAAGTTTGTACAGTTCATACAGTTTACAGTCAGTTTATAACACTGATAATAATGAGAAATAGGCAAATAATATGCATAATCAGAGAAACAAATATTTTATTTAAATGAGAAGAGCCTGGATAGATAGATAGATCTTTAGAGGTGCATAGAGCCAGTTTATACAGTCAGGTTCTAACACTGAGAAATGCTACCATGAAACAGGGCACAGGCTACTGCAAATCGTGCCATGCTTCCAGCTTGTGGTGAAGTCTGGACAGTCCTGATGTTTCCTAGCTTCAGATAGCATTCTGCAAATTGCAGAAAAAAGCCATTTATAATCAGAATCAGAAAACTTTATTGATCCTAGAGGAAATTACTTATGTAATGATGGCTAAGACACAGACCCCAGAGTGGCGACACACACTCATATTAAAAGAGCTTTTAAGATATTAATCACCGTAGACCCGTGACCCGAATGCAAGATAGCACAGATAAACCAGCTTCCCTAATGCTAGGTAGCTCAGAATCCCAAGAGTGTGGAACTGTACATGCGCAGAAGAGCATGGGAGCACATCTCTATTGGTAGCATCTTTCGACAGAATCGGGTTAAAGTCATGTGGTGCGAATAGTCAGCGTTTTTTAACACATTATTTTTTCTGTGATTGGTGGATCGAATTTAACATGTTATTTCGACACCTAGTGTGTGTGTGTGTGTGTGTGTGTGTGTGTGTGTATATATATATATACTCTATTTACTACTGTTGAGCTTATTCAGTCATTTATTGCTGCATTGCTATTTTGTACCCTGTTGTGCTACATTTTCTCTTATCAGAAGGATATGAAGTAAAAGAAAAGTTAAAATGAGGAATAGTCGAGCTTCCTGCTGGGCTATCTGGAGCTTTTACTTTTTCTGCACTTGTCTGTTGCACTTAACATTTAACTTGTAATACTATAGTCTTAGATAAGAATACGTAAGAAGACCGTTACAGCTTTAACATTCACTGAATCAATACACAAGTGAAAAGGGGAAAAAAGCAGAAAAGCCTTCATCGTCTCTTTACATTTTGCTTCTTGGTCTGGAGCAAAGAATAGCTGGCAAACGCATTGTCCTGGCAATGCATCAATCAGAGACATTTCTCTCTAACTGTGAAGGTCTAGAGAGTAATATAAATTAGCCACATAAGAAACAGGAACTGTCATTCATGCGGTGAGTACTAACACCAGATGTTTAATGATCGAAGCCAATCTTCCCTGCCACGGGACTTCCAGCACAGAGCAGAGAGGATGATGGGATTGTGTGCTGAGGTGTCCCATGGGTACGACTCCTTTCTCCCTCTCAAGCCTGATATCGATTCAGTCATGCCGCTCTCACACACTTTGGGTCTTCCAGGCCCTCAGTTTGAGTAATTATTATCAAATTGTCTTAACTCAAAGCTCTCCACATGCTACTTCTCCCTCTCTTCTACACTTTTTGCTTCTTGCTTAACACTCGGCTGATGAAGGAGCCGCTGGCACAACTCGAGAAGAGATGTAGGCCTCCGAGGACCTGATTTACACTACTAAAAGTTTGTGTTTGTAAAACTTGACAGTGGCAGGGAAAAAAGTTCAAGCTCATCTGTTAACAAGGACCCTGCTGCATGTTTCAAATAGAACCTGTTGTCCATTTGTTTTTGCGGTCTGACTCACTTTAATGAATCTGTTTCTTCCAAAGTGGAGCAAAAAAGGGACATCGTCAACTCAAATTATGAATTCAGCATCTGCTGTGTGCTTTACCAAGTCTGAAAATAACTGAAGAGATTGCATGTGTAAATTAATTCCAGTGGGGCTCATCTATTGCACATTTCACACAGTTGCAGCTGTAACTGCAATTTTACTTTATCTTTAGTTTAAAATGATTATTTTACATAAAATGTGCACAAAAATTAAATATGCAGTTTATACATCATTCTCACTCATGAAACCTGATTATTTAAACAAACAAATAAACTATGAAGTAAAACAACTAAAAAGATTCAAAAAGCATGAACTACATCATTTTATACACATTTTATGTAATATTTTAAACTAAAGAGAGATTTCAGATTAAATAGTAAAATTACAGTAGTAAAATTACAGTAGTGAAATTACAGTAATCTCTTAAGCATGTAGACTGCTTTTTAAAAGCATGTAAGCTTTTAATAAGCAGTCTAAATGCTTAAAACACAAGAAAATGTGATCCTCTTTAATGCCTGTAGGTATTGCATATAATATTTTATGAAGTGAAGCAAAACATACTGGTCAGCAAGGTTCAGGCCACTTCTTATATAATGTAGTTATCCATTCTTTAAAAAAATTACATTCTTACTGAGGCTGTGGAATAAAAAAAAACAGTCAATTTATGACAACAGTTATTTTGTATGTGTTTACATATTGTCTGTTCTGCAATCCATAATGTGAATGTGCTTGATGCATGCAGCAGGTGGGTATAAGCCCCCACTGATAAAAGAGGAGCTTTTTAGAAACACTTGGTTCTCAAGTTTGCTTGCATGGAAACCAAAACTAATTGCACTGATCCAGATTCCACTCATAGAGTTTATAGCATATAATGAAGAGTGCATCCTAAAATAAATGTAATCAAAGGCCTTCAGAAAGAGGTGTCATTGTTAATATATGGAAAATTTAGTTTAATGTATTATAAATTCATGCCGGGCATTTCCATCTAGCCTTTGACGCGACAAGTTGAAGAGCAGAGAGGTCTCAGAATTCACACGAGAGAGTGCTTTTAAATTATCGAAAATATAAGAAAAATTTTCAGTACAAAATGTGTGAGCAACTCAGTCATTCGATTACTGCATTTGCTACTTTTTCTCATTCAACAGTTTTAAAGAGCAGTTAAACTTGTCAGCACACACAGATGATGTGTTTATTATGTTAGTACAGCATAGGAACTGCTACTACTAAATGTTCTTATTTTAAATATAGATTAGAATATTATAGAAAGTGGGAGTATGTGTTTTTACAGATGGAGGACACATCAGACGCATTTATGCTCATGAGGTTGAATAGGGTGTTTTTCAAGCATGTCCACAATGGCTCTTAAAGAACACAGTTGTGGGTGGAGCATGAATAAGCCAGTTGACTCTTATGGCCATTATACTTTGCCGTCCATTATATAACATTATAAATGTGACTTGGCCGAAAAGCTAAAATTTGAGATGTTAACAGTTTTTTTTTGTGTTGTTTTTTTGGAAAAGCTGCGTCTCATCAGCTCTACTCCCATCTGGGAAGTGCAACAGGTGCCTCAAGGCTCACACCAGTAGGCTCAGGAAGAGTTTCTGTCTTAATACAGTCACCATCCTAAACTCCCAAACCCAGTGAAACACATCTCTCTTATTGCACTTACTGGTGACATTTTTTTGTGCATATGTATATGTGCGCATATATGTGTATGAATGTGTGTTTTTATATGTATATATGTGGGTATGTATTAGGGCATTAACTCCGTCAATAAAGTCAAAGTCGAGTTGACAAGTCGTTTGATGACGTCATCACACAGACGCAGCGGAGGGACACAGGCGTCCAACAATGAGCAACTTTTATTAAAGTTCTCTGTAACATTAACACTCAACATGACAATTAAACAAAATAAAACATAGGCTAATACTTTGAATTCGAGTAAATTTAAGTGCACAACAGAAAGTGGAAACAGCTGTGATCTGCTGTTTTTCTTATCAGTCAGAGGCTTTTCTGTAAAGCTACTCCGCTCCTCTGGACTGGATGACTCCCTACAGTGCTAGCATCACCCATGTTAGCTAGCGGATGCCGTTTCAGATAGCCGTTCGTAATGCTAGTACTTTTGTTGTACTTTAACACCAACTTGCAGATTGTGCAGGTCACCATGCTGTTTGTGTGGTCTAGAGTGAAGTATCTCCATACACGTGATGTGTGTCTGTCACCTCTGCTTCCATGTCTCTCATACACTCCCCTCCACGTGCCAACGTTACTGCCCTTTTTATGAAGTGACTATAATAACTGGTTAAGTTAAGGAACGCATGTCAGCGTAAGCCAATCAGAGGTGGAGATTGCTTTGTGTACACAAGCGTGGACTCAGAAAGAGGAAAAAAAACACACAACTTGTGTTTTTCTCTCAGGGGTCATCGACTTCTGATTATGACGTCGACGCATCGACAAATCGGCTTTTCTGTTAATGCCCTAGTATGTATCTATATATATGTATATCTTTATATACAGTGCCTTGCAAAAGTATTCACCCCCCGGCATTCTCTCTGTCTTATTCCCTTACAACCTGGAATTTAAAAGGAATTTTGGGGGGTTTGTATTTTTTAATTTACACAACACAGTGACTGCTTTGCAGATGCAAGTTCATTTTTTTATTGTAAAACAAAAAGAAATAAGACAAAAAAAGAGAACCTGAGCATGCATAACTATTCACCCAGAATCAATACTTTGTACAGTCACCTTTTGCAGTGATTACAGTGACAACTCTCTTCGTGTACATCTCCATAAACTTGGCACATCTAGACACTGGTATTTTTGCCCATTCTTCATGGCAAAACTGCTCCAGCTCTTTCAAGTTGGATCGACGCTGCTTGTGTACAGCAATTTTTAAGTCATACCAGAGATTCTCAATTGGATTGACTGGGCCATTCCAGGACATTTACCTGTTTCTCTTTAAACCACTAGAGCGTTGCTTAAGCAGTGTGTTTACGGCTGTTGCCTTTCTGGAAGGTGAACCTCCGTCCCCGTCTCAAATCTCTGGAAGACTCAAACAGATTTCAAGAACTTCTCTATATTTTGCGCCATCCATCTTTCCTTCAGTTATGACCAGTTTCCCAGTCCCTGTCGATAAAAAGCATCCCTACAGCATGATGCTGCCCCTACGATGCTTCACTGTGGGGATGGTGCTCTCATGATGAGAAGTGTTAGGTTTGTGCCAGACATAGTGTTGTCCTTGATGCCCAAAAATTTCTATTTTAGTCTCATCTGACCACAGCACCTTCTTCCACATATTTGGAGAGTCTCCAATACACCTTTTGGCAAATTTCAAACGTTCTGCCTTATTTTCTTGGCCGCTCTTCCATGAAGTCCAGCTCTGTGCAGTGTGTTTCTATGGAAAGATACTCTCATCTCTGTGGTAGAGCTGCCCAGCTCCTTCAGGGTTATCTTTGGCCTCTTGGTTGCTGCATTGACTATTGCCCTCCTTTCCCGGTCTGTGAGTTTTGGTGGACGACCCTCTCCTGGCAGGTTTGCTATGGTGCCATAATCTTTTTGTTTCCAATAATGGATTTAATGGTGCTAGGGATGTTCAAGGTTTGTGATTTTTTTTTATAACCCAACCCTGATCTGTACTTCTCACAACTTTGTCTCTGACCTGTGTGAATAGTTCCTCGGTCTTCATACTGTCACTTACTTGATGGAAGCCCTTACTTACTCTGGGGGCTATCAGAACAGGTGATCTCAGCATATATACTGAGATCATTTGACGCTTACATTGCTCAAAGGTGGATCTTATTTAACTAATTAAGCGGCTTTTGAAGGTAGTGGTTAGGGGTTTAAAGCAAAGGGGTGAAAACATATGCACACACCACTTTTCAGTTTTACATTTTTTAGAATTATTTAAAACAAGTTTTTCCCCTTTTAACTTAATTAATCTGTAGTTTCTTTTCTAGGTCCATCACTTAAAATCAAATTGAAAATCCATTTAAATTCCAGGTTGTAAGGTAACAAAATGCCAAGGGGGTGAATACTTTTGCAAGGCACTGTAGCCTTGTACCTCCAGTGCAGAAACAAAGAGGAAACAAGCATGTTTTGTCTGATTACTTGCGTTTGTAGTAAGAGAAACTGTGTAAACAAAACTGATATTTAAACGCATACTATTTACCATTCAGTGCCAGTGTTAAGGCACAAGCAACTGTGATAAATACAAAAATTATATGTCTGTATAAGGCCATTAGTGTCAGTGTCACCAGTTTCAAGTGGAAATTACTGATGGCCACTGTAACGCCTGCCACGGCTCACAGCCGCTAAATGGCTCTGACAAACACACTTTAATACACAGTTAAAGTAAACTGTGTTAGGCCGTTGATAGTTTGCAGTCTCCCTTTTGTAGGCATCAAATCGCTAGGCCTTTATCACTGTATACCTACTGTTATGATGCTTCATAGGAGCTTGCTTCCTGCCAATCATGAATGACTTGGGGAGTCCTATGCATGTAAACAAAACTATCAAGTCTGATTTTAGAGGCATCCTGCCCTGTTCAGGAGCTGCCTCAGTACTTACACGGTACTAGCTGCTCACAAAGCAGCCCTGAGGCGCTCACAGAGGAATAGAGGCCTGTGACGTGCATATGTATTTATGAGTCCATTACGCACAAGGACATGACAGCATTTTAATATTGACATACTTTTAGCGTTTCCTTCCAGATTTATTTCTCAGGCCCTGCAGTGATTCACTGTGCAAAACGAGTAGCCATGACAAAACCTTATCAGATCAAGCCAAAAGGGTGGCAGCACCTGAGGCAGACACATAAAAAGTGCAGAATTGCTGAGTTTTGGGTTTTTTTTAATCATACATCTGTTTCTAATTTAATATCTGAAAATGACAACAATTATTCAAAATGCAGTGTACAGTGATTTCTGAGCTTCTGCTTTTAACAGCATGCTTTGAAGTTCCATAATTAGCTGCATCAGCTGAAATAGTGCACATACAATTGTCAGCACAAGACTTGGGCTCTGGATGCTCGGCATCCTTCTGTATCACTTCACCCTCCAAATCAAGACGACTTCATGTAGGGCACAATAAGCTACATCAAACAAACCATTGCCTCTTCCTTTCACATTATAGTTAATGAGAGCTAGACAATGCAGTTCAAAGGCTTTTTCAGGCCAAATTACCTTAATGCGCTAAAGCTGAGATCAACAGCAGCGATGCTGGCCATTGCTTGTTAACTCACGCAGACATTGAAATGGAGCAGATTAGTTTAAAGACTTATCTTTCATGTGACCCAACAAGACCCCATCAGTCTGGCTGAGGCAACTGAAACCATCCACCTAGCACTTTGCAGTGTCTCATCAAAGGGTGCTCAAACTGGAAGCACCTGATTACGCAGGCCATGAAACCCATCTGGCTTTCGGTGAGGACATTACCTGAGGACCACCTGCATCGCAAAATTCGAGAGCATCCCATCGATATAGAAATTAGAGTACTTGGCAGAGATGCCCTGTGAATTAAATTGTTCCTTCCCGTGGTTTAATAGTGCCTATCAGAAAGCCAGGGAGCGAACAGATTGCATGAAAACCAACAAACGCAACAGGAGTGAGTTAAAGCTACTGTACTTTATGGATCTAATTGCCTTAAATGAACCCCAACTCTCATTATGGTGTCAAATATGGAGAGGAAATAAATGAGTTGTTTTCCCACGCTCCACGGCGCCTCTGGGGCACAGTGTACCGATTACGGGCAAATGAAGTCACCCTCCATGGAGCACAGGGTTGGAATCAGCAGCAAGCGAAGCCCCCTGTCCCCCCGAGAATGCACTTGGCAGGTTCTGAAGATACCCTGTAATGACTGCCACCATGGTGCCAACACAGGCAGAGTACCCACGGGATTCTTCAAGAGTTTTACTTCAGAGCCTGCCCAAATCAAGTGCTTTTCATCACTCTAAGGAAGTGCATGAAGTACCTTATATGAATTCTAGAAGGCTGGGTATAGCTGCAGCTTCAGAAGTATGTAGTATGGAGCAGTTCAGAACTTCAGAAGTGATTTGAAAATACCTTGAGCATCTATTTGCATAGATTCAGGTTCAGATTCAACTTTATTGTCATTGTACAGGCACAACGAAATGCAATTAATATAAAAACAATAATATGGACACTATTTAAAATGTAAAGCAGTATAAGTATCCTCACAAGATGTACAATATACAGTACATACAGTGCCTTGCTAAAGTATTCACCCCCCTTAGCATGCTCACTATTTTGTTACCTTACAACCGGCAATTTAAATGTTTTGGGGTTTTTTTGTATTTGATCTTAAGTGATTTACCTAGAAAACAAACTACAGATTAATGAAATTAAAAGGGGAAAAAAACACCAATTCAACACCTCTACGTATGGGCTACCATCAAGCAAGTGACAGCATTAAGACTGAGGAACTTTCCACACAGGTCAGAGACAAAGCTATGAGAAGTACAGATCAGGGTTGGGTTATTAAAAAAAAAATCACAAACCCTGAACATCCCAATGAGCACCATTAAATCCATTATTAGAAAATGGAAAGATTATGGCACTATAGCAAACCTGTCAAGAGAGGGTCGTCCACCAAAACTCACAGACCGGGAAAGGAGGGCAATAATCAGAGCAGCAACCAAGAGGCCAAAGATAAAACTGAAGGAGCCGGGCAACTTTACTGGAGAGATGGGAGTATCTGTCCATAGGACCACTATAATTTGATTTAAAGATTGCTGTACACATGCTGCGTCCATCCAACTTGAAGGAGGTGGAGCAGTTTTGTCACAAAGAATGGGCAAAAATACCAGTGTCTAGATGCACCAAGCTTGTGGAGACGGGGGGGGGTGTGATGAATAGATATGCATGCTCAGGTTTTCTTTTTTTGTCTTATTTCTTGTTTGTTTCACAATAAAAAAAAATGAATTTGCATCTGCAAAGTGGTTGCTGTGTAAAGTGAAAGATATAAACTCCCCAAAATTACTTTTAAATTCCAGGTTGTAAAGGAATAGGAGACAATGCCAAGCGGGGTGAATACTTTTGCAAGGCACTGTATGTAGTTCAGTGCAAACGTATAAGCAAGTCTATTTGAGATTATTCAGATATTTTCAACACTTTTGCATAATTCATAGTAAACTGTCATTCAGTGATTTGTTGTGAATGGATTCATTATAGAGCCAGGAGTGCAAAAGGGCCAGTGAACTTTTTTATGTAATGTTGATAATGATAAATAATGATAAATCCAGTATATATACATATGTATTACTAGACGTCTTTGCTTTTTAATACCATGTATATACCAGTGTGCCATGAATGTATTTAAAAAGCATAGGTGGAATTTATTTAGGCCAAAAGCTTATCACAAAACTATCATAAAAACATTTCGGACATCAGGTTAATATTTTCACAACCATTTCATCTCACAGCTTTTTGTTATGTAGCTTTTAGAGGTATTAAACAACTTAATGTTTAGATGTTTACATGGTTTAGTTCTGCTGAACTGTTGAAAATTCAGTCTATTAACGATAGTTTGAGACAAGTATATGATTATAATATACTAATTAGTGTTGGGAGCTACATTAGCCTAATAGCAAACTCACAAGACAACAAACATGTCTTGGCTGATCAACTACATTTGGGGGTGAAAACTGAGGAGAACATTTTCCTTTAGTGTAAGATAAAGCATGAGTCAAATGTAAATAAAGGAGAAATCTAGGGAAATTCAATTTTTCCAAAGAGTGTTCTCAGGTTACCTTTGTTGCCTCAGAGAGGCCAGATGTGTCACTTTTCTTTTACTACTCTCAATCAGACAGATGGGGGGTAAAAAAAAAAGGTGCATACAGCTTAGATCCTGTCCCCTTTCCCACTTCCAACTTTGATCTCTCCTCTCTCTATGTTCGCCCCGCCCCCCCTCTGCCGATTCAGTACAAGAGTGACCCGTCTGCAGCAACAGCTGCCAGGCTGCCCTCCATCAAGAGTGTCACATGCCTCCCTGACAACTGTGACCAAGCGTGTGTCACCACGGCAACACACATCAGACAGGAGCCCACGATTACTGTGAAGCACAGAGGGATGGATGACACGCTGAGTGCCTTCCAATGTCAACCAAAATTGCTACAGGTAAAGACGTGTGCGAGGCGTACCTAACACGTTCCTCGCACTCTCGAATCTGAAATTAGCACGGCAAACTCATGCGAACAATGACAGGAGGCATCACATATTTTCAACTCCAGGGTGGCAGGAACGCAGCAGTTCTTGGCAGGGCCGTGATTCACTCATGCACAACCTGTCCATGAAGACACACTCTGAGACAGAAAGTTGCTCGCATCGTCAGCTTGCCATCATGGGTGAAGCACATTTACCAATGACGATACGTGCACTGAAGTGTGTTAATGGCAGACGATGCCCCGAATAAAACTGAAAAAGGCCTGACGCATAATGATTACCAGTAGGCTCCTACTCTGATAAAGAATTTTCTCCTAGTGAGGACTTTACCACTTTACTTTAAAGCCTGTGTGAGTTTATCATGATCTTGTTTTCTAAAAATAAACTGACATGGTTATGATGCTTTTTGAAGTAAAAAAAAAAAAAAAGAACCAGACTTGTCAACACAGAATGTATGTTGAATATAAATTATTGTGTAACTCCCTGTGCAATTGCATATGAATTTAAATAAGTACAAATAGAATAGCGTAGCAAAATGGGGGTCTCTTAACTTCCAAGGATTAAGGTGAACCCATTGTCTTGTAATCCCTATAAAAAAAGATGCTCTGGAGCAGATGTTCCTCAGCATCAGGTTGTGGATCAGTGGAACTGTGCTCTCTAGTCCATCACTTACCTTTTGGATGAGTTGGAGTGCTATTTCTGATTCAGTGTCCAACATCATTGTACAATAAAAAAGAGGAACATAAAAAAGAAACATAATAAAGAAATAAGTCAACTCAATAAAAACTGTCTCACATTCTTTTCTTTTTACGTGATGTTCAGTTGAGTTACATTGTTAAAGGCAGGCCAATTATGAACAGCAAAGTGTGAACAAACTTCTTATTAATATCCTTGATTTTAGAAGAAACAATGGATGAGCAGGTGTCCGGTTCCCAAATGGTTCCTGGATAGACATATGGTTCAATGAGGAAAAACCTTCAACTGGTATTGATCCTTTACATCATGATATGTCCAAACTTATTTTTAGAATCCTGATGTCGCTTCAGATTTACATTTCAAATAAACCAGAGCTTATTTGAATTCCACTTGTTTAATCAGCTGGGCTCAGCCGTCAAACAATATGTGCTCCACACCAACCTAGCAACCACAGCAGCCCTTTGCGGATAAGACTGAACACCCTTGTTTTATATTCAGTGGAAGTTCTTTAATGTTTAAACAGGTTCTGTGCATCTCATTCAAAAATTGCTTCTTTAAAGAACTATCCATTGAAAGCTTGTTGGGGAATGCAGACTGGTTCTTCTATTGCACTGCTTTTTAGCATGTTTAAGCAAGCTTGGGACCCCTGGGCTTCATAATGAGTGTGAAATATCACAGGTTAAGACCTCCGGTCAGGTATGTTATGCAAGTGTGCATTTGTGTGTGTGTGTGTGTGTGTGTGTGTGTGTGTGTGTGTGTGTGTGCGTGCATCCTTCCACCTCTCCCCCTGACCACTTAATCCACAGTTCAAACATACTCAGCCGCTGCAAAACATACAGCAGTTCACTGAGAGGGAGGAAAAAACGCCGAGCAACAAATATAAAAATTGCCCTCGGGCGCAGGTGGCACATGTGGATATTGGGGGGCAGACGGCCAGGGCAAAGTAGCTCTCAGCCTCCTGCGGCCTTGGATTTTTTTTTGCCCACTCCTCGGTCTACTTCAGTTTTGCCTTGCTTCTCCACTGCCTTTGTGCCAACACCTAACTCTGAGAAGTTTCCATTGATCTGCTTTTCTAAATCATCTTTGGTCACCGCTTGATTGATCAGACCAGAGTGGACCCAGCAGTAGGGGGGCCCACTTTGTTGGCGAGAGCTAACCTTGAAAGAGTGGTCAAGGTTAGAGCTTCAGCCGGACCTGGCCAACCTTCAGCTCTCAGCGGTGGGCTGGGCGGATGCTTGCATTTGATGTGATTGGCTCTGGGTGACCGCTGGCCTTCTGCTCGGAGATCATAAGTGCTTTGATTAATGCCTCACCTGGGATATCAGAGTGGACGGGGTTCTGGCAATCTCCCCCGACTGAATGCTCAAACAGTCCTCAGGTAAATGATTAAGTGCAGAGTTCAAAGGCCTGACCCATGCCACGTCCCCACGGAAACCTTTACTGTCATGAATATTCCATGCATATTCATCCACTTCGTCAGCTCTCGCTTTCTTCTCCTTTGATGGCAATCAAAGTCAGCGGGCCAGCCTGCTGTTCCGCCGAACATTAAGGAACCGCACCATATGCCACAAAAGGTCACATCTTGGCCGCACTGTCTTAAAGTTGCGTAAATGGGGATGTTACGAGTTCTTCTCTGATATGAAGTAGCAGTGGACTGTGTGTTCCAGAGAATGTGAATTCAGAACATCAAAGCGGAAGACGTGTGGTTTGGAGTCGCTTCTTTGTTTGATCATTACAGAAGTGCATTGGATGCAGGGTTCCATTATGTTGGACGACCTTCGACTACACCATGAGCAAAATATCTCTAGACTTTGAACAGAACATTGCTCAAAGTTGTACGCCTGGAATTTTGCTAGCGTCCCTCAGATATGGATGGACTTTTCGACAAGAATTTAATATGTGTAATGGATGACACAGGGTCACAGAGTTGGAAATTACTAGAAGAAACTAGGAACATCATATAAGCAAGACTTTAAGAACTAGTTTAAAGAAGAATGCTTACTCACAAAGTGTTTTCACTTTTTTAAACAAAAGAATTTAATATAGTAAATATATTTAAATATGTAAATATATTTGCATAACACTGTCTATTCAGCGTACAATAGTTTAATCTCAACCATTAATGGAATTATAAGGAGTGTATTGGTCCAGACTTCTTTTTGAAAGAAGTACAAAACAGGGCAGCCAATCAGAAGAGCTCATTTCCATATATTAGTCACAGTAGCAAAGCTGGTTAATTCTAAAGGCATAAAGAGAAATGGAAAATGGTCATCTGAAATAATAAAACCTGCAGTATTTGATGCATAAAACCACATAAAAATTGTAAGTGGACCTAAGAAATAAAACACAAGAAAAATTTTGGATTATAGGCCCTTTAAATCAAGTGGTCTGTATTGCCATTCCTCAGTGTACGCTGGATTGAAATTGTTCTTCGGTCCTATGGTGCAACCCAAACAGATTATTACCCCAACAGCAGCAGATTATTTCATTTAAAAAAATGTGAAAAAAGGCAAATGTAAGGATGAAGACAGCTCTGAGGAAAGACACACTGAAAGAGACACAGCAGGAGGGAAGGCAATGATGAGAGAGAAGAAAAATTATAATTAAATGATAACCGTTCAGAAGGTAACACACTATATTAAATTAAATATTATAATATTATATTTATATAATATTTATGCTCTCTGGAGGGAGGTTATTCTAAGTCAGTTGAAAAGAAACAACAAACATGTCAAAACACAGAGTAAGCCTCCTCTTATCCTATGGAAATGTGTGGAAAATATAAGGTTGATACAACAGTTATTTTTTTGTGTTTGCTGAAATAATATACAACCCCAAATCAGAAAAAGTTGGGACAGGGTGGAAAATATGAAAAAAAAATAAAGCAGTAATTCACAAATGTCCCTTAACTTTTATTTCATTGCAGACAGTATGAACACAAGATAATTC
>JBBJLS010000028.1:10079127-10092882 GCA_037577275.1 Bryconaethiops microstoma | reverse complement strand
CAAACATACATTCATGTTCACAGTGGATGTATGTACACAGTGTCCTCTTCCAGGCAGGTTCACTAGAGCTCTGTTTTTTTTAAACATTCTAACAGTGGTTATGAACAATTTTTGGCATTACAAACAACACATTTTTCTCAGAGCTGATGAACGACTAAGATATTGGGCTGTATTATCACTTCATGTTATGAACATGAAAAAAATTGGATTTAAAAAAGTGAAATATAAATGGAAACATTTTGTTTGTAAAAATTCCTGTAGGTACCAACAACTGCAACATGTGCATGCTTTGTTCATGAAAGGTTTTGTTTTCTCAGAGTAAATTTATTTCAGTTAATTACTTTCTACCAAGGTAGTCAATAATTATGGAGCTTTGTATATTTCTGTATATTTCCTAGCTCCAAAGAACCATTTTGCTACTGTTATTTTTAAGAGTGCAGCTGAAAGCTCGAGCTGTGTTCATTGTTAAAGGTGGAACTGCAAGTGTACACTGCATTAGAGATGCCTCTCCAGAATCCAAGTTTAAATCCAAGTTAACACCCTTGCTACAATACACCCACTACACATGGCAATTGAGAGACCAGTTGAACCTGGTATGTGTGGGGGAGGAAATCAGCAAACTGTGTTGGACACAGTTTACAGTTTTGCAAGTTTGAGTTGTAGTTTGAAAACCTTGTGTAAGTAGTACCTTAAAAACTCCTCTCAGCAGTGGTGCAAGTTTTCCTTCACATTTCCGAACTGGCTGGTGCGTTATGATTGGGGAGACTTAGACAGTGGATGGAAATTGGCAGTGACTAACACTGGAGAGATAATTGGGCAAACTTGAAAAAAGTAAAAAATAAAAATACGTGCCTCCAGCTGACATTTAAATGAGGCAGGCTGGACTACCGCGTCCCATCAGTGGGCCAGATGAGGCAAGGGGGCGTGAAGTTTCCAAATTCCCGCTGCTCTGGCAGCATTGATTTCGCTGTGCTTTAGCAAAAACAAGGGGAGCCGATGCGGACTGTGAGAAAGGCCATGGTGAGGAGAGCTGGGGTGCAGGACTGTGTGAAAATAGATAACCGATTAGTGCTAATGAAATGAGGTAGGGGTTGGGAGAGAGGGAGAGAGAGAGGGAGAGAGAGAGAGAGAAGGAGATCTAGCTCATTGAGAGCTTGCGGGCATGAGAGGGAGGAGAGACACTGACAAAAGAATCAATGTAGCATATTAGAGTAAGGCTCAGTCTGCCAGCTTGGGAAGCCAACACACACACACACACACACACACACCTACACACACACACACACACACACACACACACACACACTAATCACAACCTCATCTGCGTCCCACCTCAGCATAGACAGCAACTTTACCTTCCTGCTAATAAAAAATACATAATCTTTCAGCACCTGTCCACTGACTTTGATTACAAGTGTGTTTGGAGTGGGATTTCTGCTCTATCCAAATCCATATAAATTATTGTCCATGGTTATTTTGATATACGCTACAGATGCCACAAGTAGTGATAATAAAACATTCTTTAGTACTCCTTTAATCAGCCTGACCTCTGTACCATACATCATCAGAAAGAAACTGTCTCAGCTATGTCTCCTCATCTCCTACAATGCAGACACCCCTACAATGCAGGCACTCCTCAGTCTTCCAGAGCAAGTTTAGTTCTTAGAGTTCCATAAGAAGTCCCTGTTGTCTTTTATGCTGCAATCCATGCCCAATTCCACTCCATTCCCTCCTCTGGCAATTAGAAGCAAGTCAAGCGCCTCGATTGCACCAGGCCTTGTCTCCAAAAGAAGCTCTGAGCTGAAGATTTCTGTTCTCCAACACATGACTCACTGATGCCATTCCATCACCTCAATCAACAGAAACATCTAAAGGTTGCTGCACCCCCCACTGGTCTGCCTCTCTGAGGAACATTGTTTCAGATGTGAAAGACACTTAACTTCACACATATGGCATTTCACAAAGGGTGGCCTGAAAGCAGGAAATGTCAATGTGATGTAAAAGTCACAAGCAAATAAATTATAAAAAGAAAAAGTGATACGTTAATATAAAAGTAGAAAAATACATAAAGCATTAGCATAAATTCCAGACTGGTGCAGTATGTTCAGAACTGGACCATGAAGCAATGGAAGAAGATTTCCTGGGCTGATGAATCACCTTTCTTTTACATTATGTGGGTAATTCAATTTGAAATAAGGCTTGTTGTGTTTCTCTTGTTTTTGTACTTTGTAACTTTAAATTGGATGTTTGAGTTTAGTTCTGTTTTGTTGCCAATTCTTAAAGAAATTATTCCTGGAACATTATGTATATACACCTTTTCAGACCACAGCAATTTAGCTCCTCCCATTATGATTCTATGTTTGCGTTTACATCATTTTATCCCAAGTGACTTACATTTTTTTGTGTATCACAGCTGTATGGGATTGTAATGTCTGGAGTCTTGCCCAAGGACTCTTATTGGTGTAGTGTTGTACACAATAAAGAATCGAAAGAGAAGCCATATACATATTTACTTAAAAACACAGTAACAAAACATCTGGTTAGATTCTTAGGTATAAAGAGAGGTAGGGATTGGGTCAGGGAAGAATTAATTATGACTTTTTTGTCAGGATGCTGGGAATGTACACAGTCACAGACGGTGATAGAAGAAAGGTTTTATTAAAGATGAAGGGAACCAGACTGAAGCAATAACTAGAAATAAATAGATCGCCACAATAACTAGAAATAAATAGATAAATGGTGAACATGAAGACTGGTTCCAGGTGCATGCATGTGGGAGTGACCACGGGGCGTGGTTAGATTTTCGAAGACTGTGATCGATTTGACGTTCGCCATGATGTAGTGGGAAGTGTGTGTGTGTGCGGGGGGAGTGACCTAGGGCTGTGGCTAGAATCCCGGGGTCCACAATTGATTGGACAATTACGGTGGCACGGTGGGGGGCGTGGCTGTGGTGGTGGCTGGATACGTGACAGTCTTGATAATAAATCACACCTTGGGAGAAAAATGGAAAATGGAAAATATAGGATGTGCCCTGTAAACCATCAGCTGAGTGAAAAACAATGGTAAGGAGATGCAGACTGGGTTAAAGAACAGAAATCTATGGGAGAGAACAGCTTGGGCAAAATAAATTCTCTGTTTCTCTCTCTCTCTCTGCAAGTGTCTCCTCATTATCTATTTCATCCAGGCCAGTGTGCAGCAGATCTGAGCCCCAACATTGCTGTCACAAAAGCTTCATTTGTTCTGCTCCCTGCACCTGTGGATGACCAAAAACTCCAACAAAATAAACAACTGGAAGCCACAAAAGGATAGAAACAGACAAACAAACAAACGAATGCTGCTAATTATCATCCTCTATCTAAAAAGCTCAGTTCTGTAGATGCTGTTATAAAAAAGAACAAATGAGCACATCAGATCCAGACTGCATTGCTGCAACAGATTAACTATGGCTGTTGCTATTGATTATTGCTATTAGTTGTTACTGTTGATTACAGCGGACAACAGAGCATCAGAACCAGACCAATCAAAAGTAGTGGTCTGGTCTCATGCACGGGTGCACATATGTTGCTTACATAGGGATGAGAAAGCCCTGACCTCAACCCATTCAAGATTCAAAGATTCAAAGATTCAAAGCGTTTATTGTCATATGTACAGAAAAAAAAAAAGAAATTCTTTCTTTGCTGTCCACACACAAATGCCACGTTAGGTAAAGAGTTAATAACTAAAAAATAAAAATAAATAAGAATATAAGGAAATAAAAAAAATAAAAAATAATAATAAAGAAATATATATATATATATAAATATATAAATATATAGATACACCCAGGTTTCTCTGAGAGTCAAATCACTTAAGTAAAACCTCTCCAGCAAATCAGCAAACTATGCTGATTAGGAGAGATGAAAAATAAAGTTAATAAAATGGCTTTTCAAGCCATTTCTCAGCTCCTGTGACTCCAGAGAACCACAGTGAGTGATATTATCAACAACAACTTTAAGCAGAGCAATGAATCTTCAGAGAAGTCGCCAGGCTACTACAAAAGCCCAGCGATAACTTATCTGGGAAGTCACAGAAGAGCACAAATGAACTTCTGAAATAGAATTTTCACAGCCCTGTACACATCCATTCACTTTACTGCATTCTGCTTATTTAGTTAGGGACCATGTTAAAAACATTACAAATATAATCACATTTCCAACTCTTTCTTTTAACTTAATGAGTACAATTACAAAAAAAAATCTGCACAAGTTTTCAAATCAGTGATGACCTAAATCCATTCTGTAGTAAATGAATATTCAAAATGTGTAAAGAACCTCACCACAGAAATCTTTGTTACTCCCTCAAAGCTGGCATTTTAACCCCACGCATGTCCTTGGAGGACCCTTAGCCCTCAGGCACCAAACAGACATCTGACTACAAAATTAGCCTGTAAAGTTCATGTTGTATCTAGAATGTGTATGGCACCTACATTAATGTGATTTCCTACTAAAATTGTGATGGTTTGTTAATGCAAGGCTGTCCTGCTTACACCTGACAATACGCCATCTAAATCCACTATACACCAATCAGTAATAACATTTAAATCTTTTGTCTAACACTGTGTAGGTCTCACTTGCCCTACAAAACAGCTCTGACCAATCAAGGAATGAAGTCCACAAGACCTCTTAAGTTGTCCTGGGGTATCTGACACTAAGATATTAGCAGCAGATCCTCTGAGTCCTGTAAGTTGCAAATCGGGGCCTCCCTGGATCAGACTAGTTCATCCACTTCCTATCAGATGCTTGACTGAGTTGAGCTGTGGTCAGCTTGCCTTCTTTGCATAGTGCGTTCTGGTGTCATTTCTTCCCCAGGTTAGCAATGCATGGGCACCCAGCTGTCCACATGATGTAAAGAAAATGTGATTCATCTAGGTGTGTCGAATTAACACATTAATTTTGATCAATTAATCACGGAAAAAATAACGCATTAAAAAATTTAACTGATTAATTTCACCACGTAACTTTAACCCGGTGCGGTGTTCTGTCGAAATATGCTACCCATCGAGATGTGCTACCGTACCCTTCTGCGCATGTGCAGTTCCACAGTCTTGGTATTCAGTGCCATGCTCATAAATCTGTGCTACCCTGCACTGGGGACACTAAGCTTCAAGGGAGCATTTTTTGGCAGGGTAGCATGAACTGATAGACTCTGCTGTCAGTTTGCGCTATGGTAGCCCATCAGCGGGATTGCCAGGCACCTAACCACAAGTCCACCTGTTCTAGGTTCTAGTTGTAATTATGGTTAAGTGTTAGTGTAGTGTAATTGGCTAGTTGTGTGAGTGTGTGTGTTTATAGCCCTTTGTGTGGTCACCCTTATGGTTTTGGTATGAAAGGTATGAGTGTCATCACGTGAGTGTGTGTGGTGGTTAGGAGCCTAGGCAACCCAGGAGACATCACTCATACCTGTCCAGGGCTGCGTGCCACCTAATACTCCAGCAACGAGCAGTGTTGGAGGTGCGTCCGATATACTTCGGACGTGACACTCTGCTGTTGATTTGCGCTACGATAGCATTTTTCAACCAGGCAGCATAATTCATCGGAACACCCGTGCTTGTATGTACGTTGTCTTAAACCGCACCTTATAGACAGACTTAGTTCTATCATTGTTCTTGCTGAAGCATTTTTCCCTCAGCATATTAGGTCATATTTTTGATTGTTGTGACCATTACTGTACATGAAGAGTGCAAAAACAGTGTTTAAATTAAAGAGACGTTGAAAGTCTGTTATGTTGATTATTCATTCACTCATAGGCCAAAATTCATTTAAAGTTTTAAATACATTTATAGCAAAAATGTATGTGATTTATTCAGATTAATTAATCGGAGAGTTTGTAATTAATTAGATTAATTAAAGCAATCGTGTGACACCCCTAGATTCATCAGACCCGACCACCTTCTTCCACTGCTCCACCGCCCAGTGGCCAGACAGTGGCCACACAGAGCTGGTTCCATTGCATTCCACTATATCCACTATAAAGACAACAAAAAAGGTCTTGAAAGGTCAGGCACTAATATGGGGCAAGAGAATCTTGTTCACAGTCAATTAGCATAAAACAGAATAGCTAGATCACAACTATAATCAACAGACAACTGTTATGCTGTTCAGGAGCAAAGCACGTCTCAATTTGGACAAAAAGTTCTTGAAGTCAGGTAATGATAATGTGACCTTGTGTGGTTATGATAAAAAGTGACATTTGCGATTACATGATGCATGAAAATTATCACAGTTTATGGGTTTAGAACTGTGAAATAGCCTTCTATGCGTTCTATGTGTTCAGACATTTCTGTTGAAAAATTGCAGCAGTTATGTGTTCAAAGTGGTTGACCTGTGTAAATTCTATGCTTGTATGTCATCTGTATTATGGTACTTGTTTAAGGTATTCCCATGAATAATTATGTACAGAAACATGCATGATCCTTATATAGGGTTCAACAGAATACTAAAAAGAATACTCTCTCTGCTTCTCCTGCATGCTCTAATGTTACAAAATTGCTGAGTACTGTCAAAAAGACAGAATTCTTTTTTGAGTTGCATTTGTTATTTCTTTTGCAATAAACAAATATAATATTACAGACAAATGAAATTATAAAATTCTGCCTACTCCCCCAGCCCCACATAGACAGAGAGACAGAGGGGGGCAAACACAGCAAATTATGTGGCTTTTTGACAAAATTACAGACATTCAATATAAAACAAGTATAGACGGTGTATTTCCACCTCTCTCCTGTATTCTAATTATTTATATTTGAAATGTTTTTGCCCCATGTTGTACATATTTTTGGCCTTTATTAACAATCCTGTTTGACATTCTTTCACATGCAGCAACTTTTTCCAACATAGCTGTCCATTTCTCAAAGGACGGGATTCCTGATGACTTCCAATTTCTGAGCAGAATTTGTCTTGTAATAAGTACTGCAGTCTACATCCAGTCCTTCAAGGTTTTAGTTAATCTCAGCACGACCTTTGGATACCCAAAGACATACAATGTTGGACAAAAATCGAAACCCATCCCTCTTACATGTAATCATGAACTTTCCTCCAAAATAACTGTATTTGTAGACAACTCCAGAGCATGTAAAATAAAGGCAGTATTTTTTTTAGAGCTGGATTCCAATGTCAACTATCAGTATCTTGCCAGTAAATTATTGTCCACTATTTATTTTAATGTAGCTTTTGATCTTTTATCCTCAGACAAACAGCATTAAAGAGTAGAGATTTATAGAAACTCTGTTTTCAACAGCCAGTGTTTTTGGCTAATCAAAGTTTGCGCCATAATCGTTGTGTGTGCTGTTTTCTCCGTTGTTTACATGAGACGATATTTGTGCAGTGGTGGACATGGTCACAATAGGGCTGGTTTTAACCTTACTTACAGGGCCGTTTACATGTTTAGACATAAATGTACAGTTACACTCCCAATATATTGAGGAAGAGAGACATCAAATTGTATCAAAAAACGCTATTCTATATCCAGTGATTCTAGCAACATCTGAATACTTGCATTGAGCTTCCTTTCAGATCCATTTGCCTGGTTTTTGCCTGACCTGTAGCCTATCGTATCACTAAATATAATGGTAAAGCATGTGAATCTGTCAGAGAGAGAGAGAGACTTACCTGGAGAAAACAGTTAGCCGAGTCTAGCGTGACGGATGAACCCAATCGTGGATGTAGCATGAGAGAGTTGGTAGACCATTCCATTTTTCAGGAAGTGAGATCTTAGGTAGGTTACGGAAAGATGAAGGGGATCGGACTGCCACCTGTGGCACCTGTGTCTTGGCAGAGAGATTGCGATGAGCCTGTTCAAGAGCCGCGAGCTGATGACAGAGTCCAGCAACTTCTTGTTTCAGGTTTGCGATCTCCACAGCCGTGTTGCACAGAGCGGCAAAATCCACTGGGTTCACTGCATAAGGCTCAGTCGTTCTGTCACAGAGAGAGAGAGACTTACCTGGCCAAACAGTTAGCCCAGTGTAGTGTGGCGGATGAACTCTATCGCGGATGTAGCATGAGAGAATTGTTGGACCACGCACCTTGCTCTACGAGAGCTCCATTAGAGAGCAGAGATTCCCACCGGGAATCTGCGTTCTCAAACACACACAGAGAGTATAGAGTACAGATAAACGGGAGTACTCACGGTACCAGTGACAGATAAACGGGAGTACTCACAGTACCAGTTGGATGAGGGTCAAGGCGGACATGAGACTCAATGACTGAGCACTGGATCCTACCAGCTTCCTGTTATTATACCTCGTGATGTACATCACTTCTGGGACCCTGTGCACGTAACATGACTGGTGTGTGTGACAGAATCAACTTGACTACCAGATTAGTCAAAATAAGTTTTATTTTACTATTCAGACACTGCCACAGACCCCACTACTAATGTCGCTGATTTTGGATGAGACCCTTCTAGAACTGCTAATGACCTTTTTCAGGTTGTTGATTGGCCAGCATCACTGTATGGTTAGCTTCAGTGTGGACAGAGGTGTTTTTTTCAGACAGTGCTTTAAAAAAAAATTTTTTTTAGAACAAAGAGGGAAAATGTATGTTTTAAAAATACCCATGAAGCCCTAAGAGAACGGAGAAATGAATGATTGTTTGTAAGTTAGAATTAGCTATACGCAGCCTGGTGTGTTAATGCTAATTGCCTTTATAGCTAGCTAGTTAACATGGCTAACCTGGCTGACCAGAAATGTTAGATATGCCATTACTTCCACTCCTTACACTTACAGAATTTACGTAGGAACAAGTCAAGTAGGGTTTTCACGTCAAGTAGGGTTTTATTGTCATTTCTACCATATACACACAGCACATAGTGAAACAAAACAACATGCCTCAAGGACCATGGTGCAAAACAAGAGCAGAACAGAACAGTGAGGATAAATACAGTATTTTGACAGGTATTTTAAAAACCTTTTTAAGCCACAGGAAACGTGGATGTCTGGTTAGCAGGCTAGTTTATTCATTCACATTGTGAAAATAGTTTTTTTCTAACAAGAATATGGTGTCAACAAAAACACTAGATTATGTAAAAAAACAAGTTGAGTTTACACAGCAGTGTGTGCCTTGATGTGTG
Source organism: Bryconaethiops microstoma (assembly GCA_037577275.1). Classification (NCBI taxonomy): domain Eukaryota; kingdom Metazoa; phylum Chordata; class Actinopteri; order Characiformes; family Alestidae; genus Bryconaethiops; species Bryconaethiops microstoma. The sequence goes on along the minus strand of JBBJLS010000028.1, from coordinate 10,083,777 downwards.
TGTTTCTCCATAACATTGACTCCATCGGCTGACACAAGACAATAGAAAACATTAAAAAAGAAGCCCACTGTAAGATATTTAAACATCCTCGCTGGTTCTTATGTGTTGATCAAAGTCTATAAATGAACTGAAATATCTGAGAGATTAGTATAAAGTGGCCATTTTTGTCTTGTGTGGGGGGGTTGTGGAGAAGGTACCTTGCTCAAGGTGCCACTAGCAGCCCTGGGATTCAAACCTACAACCTTCCAATTGCAGGAGCAACTCCCTAACCACCAGGCCACCAGCTGGCAGTTTTATGACAATTACATCACTTACATCATTTATTGATAAATGATCATTTTTCGCCTAGTCCAAAACCAAAACAAAGGTCAATTAATAAAAAAATATAGCAGTGTAGCATAGAGATGCTGTGTCTATAAATGTCTACAAAAAGAAAAACATCTGCCTCCTGAACATTGATGAAATGCAATGGAATCTTTAAGCTTAATTTTCTCAGTTTTACGTTCACACTTTTGTCACTTCACTGAAGGTCAGTAGTCATAAAGATACATGATATGAACATAAACCCTTCAAGACATTTGACATAAACATTAATAAAGGATTATTCCGACAATCATAGCACTTCTTGAGGGGCATAAAAAAATGACTAAAGAATTCTTTATGACAACTGACATTAAATAGATGTTTCTGTAGGTTTATGTTAATTGATATAAAAAGTTGACACATCAGATGACATGAAAGTGAAGTGTTACCAACATAAAAACCCCAAAAACATCTACATTTTTTATGTGAACATTAACCCATTACTGGCATGTGGAAAGGGTTATGCAACATACAGTGTGTGAACTCACAACAAGCCTTGACCTTATGATAAGAAAGGGTTGCTGTGACCTCTTGCTCAAAATAGTGGACAAACCATTTCAGACAGTCCATTTCCACTAATGATATTGTCTTTAAAATCTAATTTGTTCCACCTCATAGACTACTATTTAAATTATGACTTGTTTCACATCAGTTAGAGTCTAATGGACATTAGCCCACCAGATAAAGGATGGTCAGAAAGTTGGAAATGACATTCATCTCTAAGGACATCTCCTGGCCTTTTTGCCCTCTGCTGTTTCGATCCAGACAAGCAGTTGCTTTGAAGCCCAGCGTGTTAGTATGCCAATACTGTTGTCTTCAGTCCTATTGCCTTTGCAAGAGACAGCATGTCACAGCTTTTGCTGCAGATGTGGCTAGTTTGTTGTCAGGCCAAACCCATGGATGAATGGTCTTGGTGAAATAGAACACCAAAGACACAATGCAGTGTAATAACGGTCATTTCTGTTGTTTCAGCTGTTGGTGAATGGTGCTCTCTCAGCATCACTTTCCCACCCTTAAAGCTGAACACTTATTCTGTTATAGTGTTAGCAGGAGTCCATGTGCCCTCGGTAAAAGTGATAGCTTACCAGTCATTCAATAAACACTAGCTTACTCTCTTAGGTAGGAACACACATACACACACACACACACACACACATATGGAGGACTAAACATGACATAATTATAAATAAATAAATGTGTGAACAAATAAGTAAATATATAAAGAAATACAATATGCCATGGATAATTGCTAAATGTATTCCTACTTTTGTTTAGTAACATATTTCAAGATTTATTTATTTCTGAATTTCTTCATTTATTTATTTTTGTGTAATCATATTTCTTTATTCATCTATTTTAGATTTTCCACATTTTTACATATATTTATATATTTTCATTTCTACATGTATTTATTTGTCTCTCTATGATGATAAGGTAGGCGGTCCCAGCCTTAGTAGAAACCATGATTGGGCCGCGGGGCGCCTCAGACAGAAGCAATCGATCTAATCAGCGTGATGCTTGCTTTTCAAAATAATCTGAAACTATGCAAATGGCTGACAACAGGAGACCGTTAGCAAATGTTCTGCGGGATTTAGCGGATCAGCTGGAAAATTGTAAATTTCTTGTGTTCACATTTGTCAACTAACCATTGTCATCATTAAAATTGTATTTTATTTATACGGCAATCTAAAGCTCTAAAGGACAGTGTGGTGTTCAAAACATTTTTCAGCAAGGGTTCAGTCCCGAAATGGCAGCCGGCAGGAGGAAGTGACATCACCGGCACCCGGCAAGGCAGGTAGCAGTAGCTACCACTAATGAGTAACTGCTGTTGCCACTAATGTCAGTCACTAGTGGCGCTTAACAGTGGCAGGTGCCGTTCTGATACAGTGCTTGCCGCGGTAGAGAGACACCTACCCACCGCTCCTGGAAGTAAACCAGAGATTCTGTGCATCAGCTAGACTGGAATACGTAATAAATTGAGCACTTGTTTAATGTTTGTATGACTACGAATGATGTTATTGTTGCTGATTGTAGAAAACAATGATTGTACTGTCGCTAGTGACGCTAAACAGTGACAGGAGCCGTTCGGGTACAGTGCTTGCCGCCGTAGAGGAGTGGCAGGTGCCGTTCTGATACAATGCCTGCCGCGGTAGAGAGACACCTACCCACCGCTTCTGGAAGTAAACCACAGATTCTGTGCACCCTTTGAGATACAAAATATTTCAGCATATTTATTAAACATTTGAGAAAACAATGATTGTACTGTTATTTGTGTATTATATGTATTCATTGTAACTAATGTGCTTAACCCTGTGAGACGCAAATACAGAATTTTTTTTTCTTCACCTGACAGATATTGATGTAGGGGACTTCTGATGCAAATAATGAAGATTTTGTCTTTTATGATGTTTTAGTACATTTTAGGGATAGGCTACATAATGTTGCGAGCTGGACCTAGGCTGAAATAATGATTTGTGACCATGTTAAGTTTTAAATAATTTACTATGTTTAATAAAATATTCTCAAAATTGACTGCATATAAAAAAATTCTAATAAATGTAATATGAAATACATGTTTCATTTACAAAATACTGTATTACATTTATGAAAGAAAACGTATAAAGTCCATTCTAAATTATTAAAACTTATGATTTATAAAGACAGATTGTTTAAGTGTCTAGGTTTATTAAGATTTTTTTTTATCAATTTGTTTAACTCTAGTGCTTAAAGTTTAAATTGTGTAAATCTCAATATGCAAGTCGCGTATTTGTATTCTATTTAGTTTGACCGCAATTTGTCATACAATTGAATTGTATAAAGTTGAAGTATTTACTCAAATATTTTTTCAGTGTAGCTTGGAGCAGAATTTGCACATAATTACACAACCCACGAGGAGCTGAACGGCTGGGACACAGGTGAAGTTCTTGTCCACAATGACCTTGTCGTTCTGATGTTCTAGAGCTGTGGAGATGAACATTCTAGAACATCACCTGACACTCAAAGCTCATATTTGGCTCTAAATTCGGCTACTGCAATATATATTGTAATATACATACAAACGCGTTTTCTTTGGTATTGGCTGTGTTGAATTTACAGCAATAAAAATACAGGGCTTTAAGAAGAACAAAACGAAAAACAATAGACCACTCAGTAAAATACTGAAAATATCAGCACTGTTATGATGCGGGAATGCTGGACCAATATACGGTTGCTTTGTGTTCTCTCAACTGTTATATTTTATTTGAAAATTTAGCTACATTTACGTTCATATTTATGTTACAAAATTAGTCAATTACATTTTTCTTAATAATTTAGTACTAAAATGCATGACATGTTTTAAATTGCCACAAAAAAAAGCAAAAAAATGTTGCTGTTTCCACGAATTTGCGGGGGTTAATAATTAGTCAGGTTCTAAGGCCAAGACTGAGGCCGTGACTTCGCGGGGAATGTATAATGTAAGTTCTGGTCACTCCCTTTGTGTAAACGAAGTTTTTGATGTCTAGCTTGATGTCTAAGTAGCTAGACATCAAAAACGTTATGCGAAATTCAAGCAATGGTCTTTTATCTTTACAATGTCTGTTGGAAGTGAGATATGAGAAACCATTGTAGCCAGTGGTCGCCAATTCACATCCTTTTAATAAGAGATGGGGGCTAGACATAAAAAATCTTAAGACAGGCATGTCCAAAGTCTGGCCCGCTGTCAGAATAAATAAATCATAAAACATTAAAATGTAATTCCTCATTCTAACGCTATCTGGCTCTGCATCCGTGCCGCAAACCCTCCACTCATTTCTGCAACTGCAAAGAATTACTGTTAGCAAGTTATATGTTTCTTGATCAATCTAAAATTGAATGTTTTGAAGGGTAACATCTGTCACTATTAACATTGATAAGGCTAAAGCACTCTAAAGAATTTGGAATATTCTTTTATTAAACTCTTGAATAGGATTTGGTTATAAATGTTATGTATCTGTAGATGTGACACAAACTCTTGCTTTCTGAAAGATCTTGTAAAAGACCAGGGCAAAATTCACTTGTTTTAAACTTTAATGATAACAGACCACTTTGTATTACTTATAACTCCTGTTTAAAATGTTCATGAGGCACAGATATTTATACTCGTGGAAATTTAAAGTATTCTATACAGTTTGTTCAATGTTATCTGACTCTTCAGATATGAATGAAAATCAGAATTGTGTTTTTTAAGTTCACATTTACATTTACGGCATTTAGCTGACGCTCTTATCCAGAGCGACGTACAACAGTGCTTAAGTAGTCTACATCTGT
>JBBJLS010000028.1:10044868-10075537 GCA_037577275.1 Bryconaethiops microstoma | reverse complement strand
CGACCTCTTCCTTCACCACGTCCTCCTCCTTCACCACGTCCTCCTCCTCCTCCTCCTCCTCCTCCTCCTCCCTGGTGTGCTAGACCCCCTTCTCCTCTCCCTCTTCCTTCACCTCATCTTCCTCCTCGACCTCCTCCTCCTCCTCTTCCTTTGCAGCTCTTTGGATCCTTTGTTTCAAACCTGAATGAGCTGACTTTGGCCCTTTTATCTATCCATCAAAGTTTCTGATTGGTGTGTGATAAATTTTGACTCCTAGTGTCTCCACTTGGTTAATTGTGTGCTAATTGAGCTCAAGCTGTGCTGACTTAAGTTAACATTATTGAATGCTAGTGCTTTCTAAATGACCACATGGTGTAAGCACTGAAAAATGTAGGGTTTTGTGTGTAGAGTTTTGCAGTAACAGTTCACCAAATCTGACTCATGTGTTAAAGCAGGGGAATAGTGTTTATAGTTCAGGGAAATGGGTGTGCTTTTTGAAAAATAGCATTATGGTTTTGAAATTTTAGTTCAAAAGATTGGTTATAGTGTTTTAGCAATCGAGAAAAACTGTAATATCAATTTCACACCAGCTCAGCATCCGCATGGCCTGGAGGAGGGCTTGATTCTGATAGCCTCTCCCGCCGTACGGATGAAGCCATGAGTAAACACGTTAGCACTTAGGCAGTCACTTTCCCCCTACTTCACACTTACTCATGCAGCTTCATGGCTGCACTCCCAGAGCTACCTCCAACAGAGAGATGTTTGTTTGTGTGTGTGTGTGTGTAAGAAAGAGAGAGAGAAAGTGAGCATGAGGGAATGAGAGCAAGTCAGGGAGAGAGAAAAAGAACAAAAGAAAGAAAGAAAGAAAGAAAGTGGAAGAACAAGAAATGGAGTGCAAACATAAGAAAGAAAATGTAAAATAAAGAAGTGAAAAACTAAAAGAAATTGTCGAAGAATGACAAAAGAAAGAAACGGTGATGGAAGACCGATGGACTGAAGGAAGAAAGAAAGGAAAAAATAACAGAGAAAGAAAGAAAGAATAAGACATAAGAAATGGAGTGCAAAAATAAGGACAAAAATGTGAAGAAATGAAAAACTGAAGGAAACGGCAGAAGAATGGCCAAAGAAACTAAGAGGAAGGAAGACAAGTGAAGAAAGAAGTGAAGAAAGAAGGAAAGAAAGAGGAAGAACAAGAAATCAAGTGCAAAAATAAGACCGGAAAGAAAAACTGAAACAAATAGCAAGACAAAGAAACAGGAAGAAAGACAGATTGAGTACATGAAGAAAGAAAGAAAGATGGAAAAAGAATGAAAAGCAGAACTCTGAACCATCCAGTGGAACCCAGAAAGCAGAGCTTTAACAGGCAGCTGAAGAGGCACGCACAAGAGTGACAGACCACGTAGAAAGAAAGAAAGAGGGAAGAACTGAAGGAAAGATAGGCTTTTTGAAAAATCCCGAATGTAGAGCGTAAAGAGACAGCTGAAGAGACGTGCAGGAGAATGATAGATCACATAGCTCATAGTACGAGTCAAGTTCAGCAGTCACAATTGTGGCGCTGTTTCCTCTGGAGGCCTGGCAGCAAAAGTTCTGCGCAGGCCCCAATGGCAGGCGCTTCACTGCTGCGACCCAGATACGGGCTAACTTAGTGGCATAGCTGCTTTAAAAGTGTCCTCCATTCACATTGACCCAGAATCTGACGGTCATTCTGCGGGTGGACAAAAGAGGACACTTCCTGTCTCGATGAGCCACAGCTCTACCTTCAGCAAAGGCCAGCAAAGCACAGAAAGCCAACACCCAAGTGCAATACCCAGAGGTGTGAGTGTGTGTGTGTGTGTGTGTGTGTTTTCACTCATTTCGTGGGGGAGGGAGTTTTAATCAAGAACTAAAAACCTAATGTGACAGCCAGCGCAACCTAGTAATTGACTTCCTCTCCGGAATAAGTGTTTCCATTAACAAACCCGCAAGGTCAATGATACGGCCCGAACCGCTATTTCTGGCTCCCTGTTTGAGTGAGACGGGGAGCTCACAAGGCTGATCTTGCTCGGGGCTTCATCCTTAGACGTTCCCGACGCGCAGATAAACAGATCCAACCGCATGCAGAACAAGACAGGAAACATCAGGTCCGAAAACGTCTGAGTTGGCACCGGCAGCCCTTTAATCTGAAACTGACGCGAGATCAGTCGCTGCGTGTCTGTCTTTGCCTGAGGGATGAAGGAGAGACAGCTCAAAGAGATGTCACTGGTGTCCAGTGCGTAGGAAACAGCATGCTGCTGGCTGAATACAGCAGATATGTTCTGCACAGAGAGGTTACAAAAACACAAACTAGCAAGAATGTAAGTCTTTGACCTCTCAGCAACTTCATTCGATTGCGAGTCTTCAGGAAACAATCCCATGCAACAAGAATTCTCAGATTTTACTGCTGTTCTATTTTAGTTAGAATTACACTGTATGGACAAAAGTATTGGGATGCCTGACCACTACACCAACAAGGACGTTAATAAAACTGCATTTAAATACATAAATGTTTTATGGAGTTGGTCTCCCTTTTGCAACTATAACAGCTTCCACTCTTCTTGGAAGGCTTTCCACGAGATTTCGGAATTTCTGTGAGAATTTGCCCCCATTTATTCTGTAGAGCATTCATGAGGTCAGACTCTGATATTGGATGAGAAGGCCTGGCTCACAATCTCCATTTCAGTTCATCCCAAAGGTGCTGGATGGGTTTGAGGTCAGGGCTCTGTGCAGGTCGGTCATGTTCTTCCACACCAAACTCATACAGCCACGTCTTTATGGACCTTGCTTTGTGCACCGGGGCACAGTCATGCTGGAATAGAAAAGGTTCTTCCGCAAAATGTGTCCACAAGAGTTGGAAGCATGGCGTTGTCCAAAATGTTTAGGTATGCTGAAGCATTAAGATTGCACTTCACTAGAAGTAATGGGCCTAGCCCAGACCCTGAAGAACAGGTGTGTCCCAATACTTTGTCCATATAGTGTATTTAAATAAAAGGACTGTAGGACTGCATGTAAGGAATTACTGGCATGGTAGAGGAACTGGAAACAATACACAAAGCACCTCCACATCTGTTCATTTTTAACTAATGGACTAATCATTCAAGAACATAGTCGACTATTTGACCAGTCATTACTGAAGGTTTGGGGCTTGCTAATGAAGGGTATGTGCAGAAAATCTCTGTTAATTTTATTTGTTCACTGTAGGTTTCAGCCTTAGGCATCCTTCTTACTGACGTGCACAGACTGTCGCAAATAATCTGCATGCTAAAGACACCACAGCTCTCAGAATCTCATCTCTCATCGCAAATTTAAACAGGATGTTTCCATCTAGGTTTGTACCTGTACTGGGTTTTCAAAATAAGATTCAAGATTCTTTATTTGACAAATACAGTTATTGCAAATACAACATGTTGTGAAAAAAAATAAAGAAAGGAAGAAAGAAAGAAAGAAAGAAAGAAAGTTGAAGAACAAGTAAAAGGGTGCAAAAATAAGAAAGAAAATGTAAAACAAAGAAGTGAAAAAATGAATGAAATGGCAAGAGAATGACCAAAAAAGAAACTGAAAACAGTGCAGTGCAGTGGATAAAGAAAGATAGAAAGAAAGAAAGAAATAAGCACAGAAAGAAGGTTAAATGAAAGGAATAGGAAGAACAACAAATGGGGAAGCAAAAATAGGAAAGAAAATGTGAAAGAAAGAAATGAAAAATTGAACACAATGGCAAAAGAATTACTGAAGAAAAAGCAAAGAAAGAAAGAAAGAAAGAAGGAAAGCAGGAACCTAGAGGTATGTGTAGAAAACCTTTGTCTGCTGTATTTCTGTAGGTTTCAGCCTGAGGCATCTTTCCTTAGTGATATAAACTGCACACTAACCCCTCACTGCAAATTCAAACTGGATGTTTCTATACCTGTACCTGTCAACACTAAAAAGTGTAAAGAAGAGTAAACAAAGTATAAACAAACATTTGTAAATGTACAGCATAGAGTATGTACTGTAAAGTGCACCATGCTAGTTATTAACCAACAAGGTGGCGCTATGAGAGATTAGAAAATAAGAAAAGATATGGGACAATATTTAAAACGGGAATTAAACCAGGAGAGCTGACAGGTCTGCCAATGAACGATTAAACACCATAAACACCAATGACCATTGAAGATAAAATGCTAGTAGTAAACAGATGACCTTTCTTCACATCAGTGATCTTTGAGAGAGTGATCTAGACCTGATCACTGAACCAGAAAAAAAATGATGCTGTCTCTTTTACAGTTATGTTAAACACTAAAGCTGTTATTAGTTAGTTTACATGTCAATCAGACAGCCCAGTCTTACCAGAAACCCACCAAACCTGGTTCACAAGACTATTTTAGCACATTTATTTTGAATGTTTAATACATGCAAATATTTTAAATGATTTTGTGTTTAAAAAATAACTTGAGAATTAAATTTTGACCAAAAGGTAGGGGGCATATAGACTATTAAAACAATAAAACATTATAAAAGTTATAGTAATTAGTTGTGTTCCGCTGTAACTAAAGTGCTCTGAATTACATTCATTTACAGCACTGCTCCATCCACACTCTGCAGCCAGATCCATGTTAGAGCAGAGTTTAGTTTACATCTCAGCCTCCAACACACTTAGTTACACACACACACACACACACACAAACACACACACACACACAGTGCTCCATCCCAGAGCTCCCTGGTCCATTGGGGGATAAAAGAAATCCCTAGCAGTAAGGACTTGGAATGGGAGCGGTCAGACGTGGTTAATAAATGACGCCCTAAAAGCAGCACAGCAAACCCTTCCCTCGGTCTCCTCATTGAGCCTTAACTAATAACACAGCTAGCAGCAGCCTGTTGCTAGGTAACCTGCCTGCAGCATGTTCTCTCTCTCTCTCTCTTTCTTTCTCTTTCTCTCTCTCTCTATTTCTCTCTCTCTCTCTCTCTCGCTCTCTCTCTCTCTCTCTCTCTCTCTCTCTCTATCTATCTATCTATCTATCTATCTATCTCTCTACTGATGGAGGTTCTGGGTCCTCAGTAACCAACAGCTCCTTGTTTGCCCTGTCTGATTTCCCATCTCTCTGTCTCTCTTTCTCTGGACGCAGCGGGGAGAGGAGGTTGTTTTATGAGTTTAATCTTACAGAGAGGTGTCAGACTGTCTACACTCCTCCATAACTGCGGTCCTCTGCTTTTCAACCCACGGGAGTCACAAAATGGCAGCATTATCTGCCAGCAGAGGAGTAGCCGCAGGCTAGTTATGTGGGATGGGCCTCAATGACAGAATTGATTGCATTTAATAAAAAGTATCACATATAATCAAACTGAATGTGACAGAGTTTGATTTATCATCAAACTATTCAAAAACGTGCTTTTGTTCGCCTTTTGACTGTTTGTCTGTATGTTAGGCCTCAGCCAATGAGGCCGATGTACTTTAATCAATCTGTTTACTTTAACACTATGTGGACAAAAGTATTGGGATGGACATTGCATTCAAATACATAGTCTTTAATATGGACTTGGTCCCCCCTTTGCAGCTATAACAGCCTCCACTTTTCTTGGAAGGTTTTCCACAAGATTTTGGAGTTTCTGTGAGAATTTGTGCCCATTCACTCTGCAGAGCATTTATGAGGTCAGACACTGATTTTGGAAGAGAAGACCTGGCTCACAATCTCTGTTCCAGTTCATTCCAAAGGTGTTGGATGGGGTTGAGGTCAGGTCTCTGTGCGGGCCAGTCAAGTTCTTCCACACCGAACTCATCCAACTGTATCTTCATGGACCTTACTTTGTGCACTGGGACACATTCATGCTGGAATAGAAAAGGTTCTTCCCCAAACTGTGTCCACAAAGTTGGAAGCATGCCATTGTCCAAAATGTCTTGGTATGCTGAAGCATTAAGATTGTCCTGGAAGGAAGGAGCCTAGCCCAAACCCTGAAAAACAGGTGTGTCCCAATACTTTTGTCCATATATTATCTATCACACACCCTGCAGCTGATTCCTTTGAAGATGCTGGAGTGTTGAGATTCCTCTAGAATATTCAGGTGTTCAAATGAATATCTAGGGCTTCTCCACCAGAAGTCCTAGAGCGTGAGGTGAGGGGTCATGTGAGGCCTCAGCCCTCATCTTCACCTCTGTATCAGGAAGCAAATGTCCAGGGTTGTGGTTCAGGGCAGTGGAGCCTTGTTCACAGTGCTGTTTCCATTTGCCTGAAAGGTGAAGAAGAAGGTGATAAAGCCGCCTTCACACTTTTCTGAAGGAAATATTTTGTCTAAAATCAAAGCACACACACAGGTCAGAGAGTTCAGGACCTGACTCACTTATTAACTAAGTGGATTCACTCAACACAACATTATTTTCAATACAGTATGTTCAATTCCAATACAGTGAAATTCAGCACAAAAATGTGCTTTTTAAATAGTATACAGGCACTTTTTTTCACATGTCCAATAGAACTTTTCATCTAAACTTATCTTTAAAAAAACTGTACACTAAAATCCGCATTTATTAGTAATATAAATATACATAAAGAGCTTTAGTGCATACTAAAGCTCTTCGAAGAGTTCCGCCACTGGCTGGTTCAACTTTGACCAAATTTTATATTTCGGTGTTATGTTTCACAATGTGTGTGTGTGTGTGTGTGTGTGTGTGGGGGGGGGGGGGGTTGGTTAAGTAATGTTATTGAAAATTGTTCTTAACTTTAATATAAATGATTTTTTGTTATTTTGGGCCACTGGTGTATTTGCTATGAAGTGTTCATACAATTTAAAAGACAGATGATGCGTTCAAACAGTGTAAAAACAAACAAAAAATGGAAAAAGGAATTCACAAGATTTTGATTTGACAGCAGCGATGTGCAATTTGTATGAGTGCTATCATTCCTATGGTCTTGAACTCAGTTCACAGCAAATACTCTCGCATTCAAACCTTATCTTGGCACGCTGCCAAGAAATGAAAATGCCTGCAGAAAACAAGCACACTGATATGCCCTCTGCCCCACAATGCGCTGTATTCACAGTTTACCCAGCAGACTCGCCTGAAAACTTGGCTGGTGCCTGCGCTCTGGCAATGGTCTCAGGAGGAAATGGCAGCCAGGCTCATTGGTAGTGCAAGTGCATCATAACGATGGGCTACTGCGGCACCTGCAACCCTCAGCTACAATCACTGTTTTCATCTCTCTTTGCAGTCAAGAACTGCTCCTACTTCAAACACTTCACATCAGGGGAGGAGGCCGAAGTTTTCGAAGTCAAGACCCAAAAAGGTAAGTGGCCCTCGACTTCAATCTCGCCTTATGGCGCAATATGGACACATCAAAGTGGGAGAAAGCCCCCTCGCACTGACCTGAGACTAATTCCACCATCTCTTCCTTCCATGCTTAAGGTTAGGCATTGAAGAGAGAAGGCTGATCTTAGAACAGCATAAAAACAGAAGCGTTTACCCAAAACTGTCAAAGCGGAAGATTTAGAAACGAAGAAGGGCTGAAGTGCATACTAAAGCTCTTCAAAGAGTTCTGCCACCAGCTCGGTTCAATATTAGATCCTCACACACTTTCCTGTGTGTGGGCAAAGGAGTATATAGCCATGATTAAATATCTGCAGTAATGGACAAACCTATTCATTCTACACTGGTGCGTTTCTCCATGTCTCGACAAGCTCCTTAGACCAAGTCATGGAAGACCAAGTCATGGAAGACCAAATCATGGAAGACCAAATTTTATATTTCAATGTTATGTTTCACAACATACCATTCACTCTCCAGGCAATAGAGTCTGTAAATGTTACCCAAGTTGTAGAAGTAGCCTGTTTTGAATTCACTGGTTTCACAACAAAACAATGCATATCCGGGTATCAGCATATTCAGCCTTCATCAGGATAGTTCCGCTCTTTCACTTTAAAGTTTCAAGGATTGCTCCAGTCTGAGTTGTTTTTTGAATAGGAAGGAAAAAAAACCCAGCCAATCAGAATGTGGTATTAAATGTAATTTACATAAATCAGTCTTCCAGGACCAGTAACAAGTAAAGAAAGCTTGGAAAGTGTCCATTAAAAAGGAATGACCAAAGACCAACAGCTCATACAAATGTCATAAGAGAAGAAATGTCAGATGTGGCCCATTTAAATCCCCCTTCCATTATATAGCATCCTTAAAGTTTAAAGGGAAAAATAAAAAGCAATACCCTTCTAGCAATCACTTGGCACTTGGCCGCAATTTCTGGAAGTGGCTCTTTTCCATCTTCCCAGCCACAGCGTAGCCGTTTGACCTATACGTTAGATGTCTTGGGGCAGGTCGGACAGGAGGCAGGGTGATCCGGCAGCTAAAGACTGTCTCTAGAATGACTGGAGTTACTCAAGCGGAGAGGATCCTGGCTATTTCACGCTCCACACTCCAGAGCAGCCGCAGAGTTAAGGAGCAAAAAGACTCTCCTTATCTCAATCTGACGACACGACGGATGCAGAACATGACTCATTGTCAGGCACTTTACGAGCTCTCATCACTTTCTAGAAATGTCAATAGCCTTTCTAACAATCAATACGTCTGTAGCCTATTACTAATTAATGAAACATTAAATGCAACAGCAGCCTGGAGGTCAGAATGATTAGTGCTTTAATGTGAATTAGTGTGCTAATTGAAGCTGTTCCCATGTAATGAAGCCTGGTCAGTATAACACAATTTGTGGAAAGGGATTATGGTTGTACGCTCATGAATGACCATTTATCAAGATGTGCAAACCACTGGGTTCTACTCTGACCATAAGATGATGAATACTTGTATTCTTAAAAAATAAAGGTAATCTGTTCAACTAAATTGAACAGATTACATTACCTTTAGATTATATGGAAGTTCTTCACACTGGATCTGGCGTGTTCTTCAACACACCAGATCCAGCTCATAAAAGGCTGCACCATCATTCCTGAGTAGGTGTGTTGACTCAAGGAATACCTAAAACTGTGCAGTGCTGGAGATCTTTAGTAGCAGGATTAAGTAACAAAGAATTGAAAGTGCACCAATACAAAGAACACCTTTCGATCAAGGGTGCCAGAAAGACCACAGGCTGAGACTGACTGCTTGTATATACATAGTACAAACATTATATATGTACAAATAATATTTATATACATACATTAATATTTATCTTGTATATTATATTGTTTAGTATATTGTTCATTGTGTCTTTACATATTGTTGTTGTTTTATACTGTTGTGCTTGAGAGACACCATCAATTGGAATCAAATTCCTTGTATGTGCTCGCTTACATACATGGCCAATAAACACAATACTGATTCTGATTCTGATATTGTTTTTCAGAATACAACATCTCAGCAGCTGCCATAGCCATCTTCAGCCTGGCCTTCATGGCCTTGGGCAGTCTGTGTCTCCTGGGTTCCTTCGGGAAGGGCAGGGACTACCTGCTACGGCCCGCTGGCATGTTCTTCGCTTTTGCAGGTGAGATCAGAGCTTGATGAAATTCTCAAAGCATATCCTTTTAGTACTCCATGTCAGTTAGTGAACTAACTGTTAGTCAAAACAGTCATCTAGAAAAAAGGACAAATGTGTGGACAAAAAAGTTGTTATTTACCTTTTCGGGAGTTTCAGCATTATCTCATGTATCAGTACGAGGTCATGGAGGTCAATCCTTGAATGCTCCATTGCTTAGAAGACATAAGAGGCCTGAGCAGTGTTATATGATGTGCACTGATTGATAATCTGCGAACCTAAGAAACCACAGCAAAAACCACTGGGTTTCCTTTACCTCGAACCTCCCTTCAGGTCTCTGCATCGTCATTTCAGTGGAGGTCATGAGGCAGTCCGTCAAACGCATGATTGACAGCGATGAAACCATCTGGATCGAGTACTACTACTCGTGGTCGTTCGCCTGCGCCTGCGCGGCCTTCATCCTCCTCTTCCTCAGCGGTATCAGTCTGCTCATCATCTCCATGCCTCACATGCCGCGGAACCCCTGGGAGACATGCATGGACGCCGAGCCTGAGCCCATGGACTAACAGAGCGCCTAGTAAGAACACGACACTGACAGAGGTGTGACGTTAGTGGCACAATCAAGAAACAAAATGCTGCATGTCAGGAACACTTCACTTAGACAGCAGGGAGTTTGTAATTGTTATACAAATTGTATATATAATTGATTTTGTATGCTGTTATTGCGTTGTCTAAAAGCAATTGCATGAACTGTTTAACACACCCTTTATTAGGTACACATACACTACATGGACAAAAGTACTGGGATGCCTGACCATTACACCAACAAGAGCTTTAATGATAGACTTTAATATGGAGGCCAGTCAAGTTCTTCCACACCGAACTCATCCAACCATGTCTTTATGGACCTTGCTCTGTGCACTGGGGAACAGTCATGCAAGGGCCTTTTCTCCAAACTGTGTCCACCAAGTTGGAAGGTTGGCGTTGTCCAAAATGTCTTGGTCTGCTGAAGCATTAAGATTGCCCTTCACTTGAAGTGAGGGGTCTAGCTCTGAATTAAGAGGTGTGACCCAATACTTTTGTCCGTATAGTGTACCTTGTACCTACACTCATGAGGCACCTTTCCATAGGCATACAGGAACTGTGCTGTACCTAAGCCGTACAAGGGTGGCACAGAAACAGTCTGGTAACAGCCTGGTAACAGTGTTTCACACATTTGTCTTCCCACAGTTTGTTCCTGTACCAGTGAAAAGTTTTTCTGTCAGAGCTGCTTTTATTGTGATCTTTTATTATTTATAAAAGTCTTTTTATTTTTTCTTGGCATTAGTTTTTCTTGGCAACAAATACCTAACCCAGCTAATCTGTTTGCGATATCCTGGTACACCTTTTCTTATAGTGTTAAAGATATATTTGTTAGTATCATAGAAAACTGACTTTCCAGTTGTTAGTATGTATCTCTATTATTGTATTTTTGCATGGTCAGTAAAACAATGGCCCTTTTCCACGTTGTGATGACAACATTTCGACCAATCAGAAAGCAGTGGTCAGCCTGGCTGCGGCCTTCTTTTGGCTCGAGTACGGGTTGCTTTATTTGTAACAAAAGAACATTTGTTCATGAAATGTAATTGTTCCTTGTGCCTGTAGAAAAGTGCCAATAGTTGCACTATTGACTGCACCCTGTCTGTTACAGTCCCATCTGGTTCATCCCTCAATGGAAAGTGACCACCGTAGGATCACTACTGACCAGATATTATTTAAGTGGTGGACCAATCAGCATGAGCATCTGTAGGGGCATGTTTGTGTGTGTTGAGCCATCAGGTGCAGCAGTGTTGTTGGATTTTTCAAATTCTTCAGTGTCATTGTTGGGTTGAAATTAGTTGCCAACCAAATATACCCAGCCAGCAGTGGTCCCATGGTCAGACATTGACCTCTGATGAAGGCATAGAGGATGACTAACAGATTGCTCATGGAAAAAGATGAGCTGTCGTCTCTAACTGCACTCTAAAGTGGCCAGTAAGTGCAGAGTGTCAAAACATCGGAGCATCGCAGGCGAGCCTGATGCACTCATACCAGCGCCACACACGCACTACCATGCCACTCCTGCGTCAGTGTTACTGCTGTGCTGAGATGGGTCCACCACTCCAATATCTGGTCAGTGTTCCCTTTCCACTAAAGGGGGCTGATCACTCTAGTCAGTGATTGTATAATGAACAAATGCACCTATATTTTTCTGATGAAGTGGTCAATAAGTGTAGGCACAAAGTACACTATGTCCAAAAGCTTTCAAATGTGCCCTTTGATTAATTGTTTAAAAGGGTGTTCCACACACAGCTTGTAAAATCTACATGATTTCCCTCTGGAGCAGCAGGTGTCCACAAACCTTTGGACATTTAGTGTAGTTGTACTTTAAATTAAGAAGAAAAAAAAAACCTTTTAGAAACATTCCACCCAACTTTGCAACTTCCAAGACATGCAAACACCCACACTTTCCAGTGTAGACAGAATCCATTCATTATGAACAGTAGGTGGAATGTTTCTGCAGTACTGGCACTCTAGGTGAAGTGTAACTGAGGATGCAAGCGTGCATTTTCTTTCCTCTTTGACGTCTTTCTTTACGAAACATTCTTTTAAGATATTTTAGTAACGATTTGTAATTTAGGATTGTCTTAAGGTTCTTCTGTACAAATGCACCACCATATAACATGACAACAAAAGCCTACTGTAGAATTAGATCTTTACGTAAGACAATGTCCCGTCTGAGGTATTAGGACATAAAAAAGGAGTTGTCTTAAAACAGCTAGTGTATATAAGCACATCATGCACCATAACTGCTTTACAGGTTGTAGATTTTAGTGACTCATTCACCAGAACAGAATAATGCCTGGTGTTTTCCAGCAAGCCAGACTCCGCGCAAAAAAAAGCCACACATTTGACGGCTGAGGTTGGTGACCGGTTCATGTCTCCTTTCTGTTATGAATGAAACAGTACAGCTAAAAAGTCATGACTCTCAAAGCAGAGCTGTTCACAACAGTCACCTCTATAAACGCATGTTATTTCTGACAAGAAATAACATGATAAATTTTAATGTTCTACCACTGCCCCATGTCAGTCAAAACAAAGTTTGCTTGTTTGGGTTTGTACTAACGCTACTAGGCTCTGCATGATTAAATCACATACTAGCCACAAACTGCATCCAGTTCTTAAGTAGCCTTCTAAAGCAAACTTGCTTATGTGGTTGCTGACACGGTTATCTGGGGGAAAAAAAGGACACAGGTGGCTAAAAACACCTCCACAAAGCCTGAAATGTGCCCATGCTTTAGTCCTGTTTTATAGAAGAAATGTCCTATGGGTTTGGTTGGGGTTTAAGGAATGAAACAATAAAAATGTTCCATAGTTTTAGAAACCATATATAAGCCCGAGACTTCATCCACGTGTCTTCAGACTACATGAAGGTAGCTTGCTAGCTATATTAGCATCGTAGCTCACTATAAAAAAATAAGCAAACTTCAGAAGTCAAACAAATTAACCAGAGGATGGGTTCCCCTTTTGAGCCTTGGTTCCTCCTGAGGTTTGGGGAGTTTTTTATAACCTCTGTCACCTTTGGCTTGCTCCCTTGGGACATTAGTTGTAAAAAGCACGACATAATTAAAATAGGACTGAATTGAATTGTAAAGTGACAATACTTGCAACATGGTAAATGCTAATTTGAGCACCCTTTGGATTACCTACAAATTGCTCAAGGTTTTTTATTTTATTTTATTTTTTTTACAAGGACAGGATCCATGCAAACCATGGACCCTAACAAACATTAAATGTAGCACAAACGCACCTTTCAACTTGTTTGTTGATGTTAACATCTCAATCAAGGCAAATTAACCTTTGCCCAGTTAAGCATAGTCCCAAGTGAGCAACTTTGCATTATACAGTGACTGTTATTGTATAGAAAAGATTCTGAAAACTCTCTTCCATCAGAGCTTTATTCGCACCAAGTGGTGCCACACAAACAGAGGCAGGTTGACTGTGGTATGGAAAATGAAGCACACAGCATTCAACTCTTTTATTCCTTTATTCTTATGTACAGTTTGAGAAAAGTTTGTCTACAGCTATACAACTTTTTATAATATTTTTTGTCTGAGTTGGTTCACCACTCAGCTGCTGGCACAAGAACACACCGATAATGATTAAGGAATTCATGATAAAAAAATAGCCAGCTGGGGGAGGGAAAAAAATCACTTCAACAAGTTTACTTCTGATAGTAGATGCAAAGAGAGCAGACATAATTAGAGGAAAAGAAAGACGGGCAGCTAAGTGGTCAACCAATTCATTGTGTTTTTAAAAATCTTTTTTTTTTGTTGTTTTCATATTTTTGTGTGTGTTTTTCTTCAACATTTTGGTATTTCTTGATATATATGCTGATTTCTGTTTGTAAAACCACAGATGTCAAACTGTAAAAGAACCAACTAACTAAAGTAAGTAAAAAATAATAAAACGCAAAAAGTCTAACTATCCGACAAAATCAAAAGACATTTTTTTTATTGTTGAGTTTTTTTTTGATTGTTATTCTATTTTTTTAAGCCTTTTCACTTAAACAGGTGTATATAATTCATATATATTCACTTATTTAAAATACGAGTAATACCCATTGCTACTATTTGAACTCCCTATGCTAAGGTCTTTTAACAGAGAGATGGGGTCGCTGTTCTTTTTGACCTGCTCGGGCAGTGGCCGGGGTTTCGGGGGGGCTCGGAGGGCGCTGGCGTAGGACATGGTGGGGGGCTTGGAGTGAGTAGAGGCCTGGGGAGCTCCTGGGCTGGTGTTGCCTCCTCCTCCGGGGTCCGGAGGCGTCTGCTTGCTGGGCATGAGGGGTGGGAACTGTCCATGGTGCTGGAGAGACGTGAGACTAGTGGGATGGGGTGGCTGCTGCAGACAATCGGCCTGACTGTGCTCCTCTGCCGGGGTCATCGTCTTAGAAACTGAAAGAGGACCAGAACGCACTGTTAGAGGTAATGCTGAACTCTTCAGCTAGGGTTTAGTTGTAAAACTTAGCACAATGATTAACCGAGTTTTGCTTTTGTATTTCAGTGCTTTAACAAAATCTCTTTAACTCCACAAAACTGTTAACTTTTTTTTTTTATTGCCCCATGTCACATCAAGAACAAAGGATTCTCCTGAGATCTTCCATTAAACGGTAATGACTTTTGCCTGGCTCGAAAATGCCTTCAGGGTTTACATTACACGACCATGTACCAGTGGGCACAGAAAAATAAAGATTACCAATATGCATCACCTCCCCTTTATTCCATTCCCTTGTAAATAAAAAAAAACCCTGATAATCACAAAGATTGCACTGTGTGAAATGTTGAATAAAGTAATCTATAATCAGTTTCTTATACTATTTTTAAATGTGGCTTCATGGGCTATTTTTTGTCTGATCAAACTTATAACTTATCAGAAATAAATATCTTGACTTATCATCTTGTGTGAGTTGTGTTATAATATTGTGATAGATTTTAGCCCCTCCATACACCGCAAATGGTAATGAGTATAGTAAAGTTGTAAGACAGCTCACTTATTTTAGAACAAAATAACTTGGTCAAATAATATAATTTTAATAATATAATAGTCTTTATTAAAACAGTCCAATTGTTAATTATTAAGAGTGAGGAGACTTTTTTCAACTTGGCACTTGAACCCATCTTACATCAATATGCTATATACTATGTTTTAAAAAAAACAAAACAAAACAAAAAAACCTACCTAAAATGTCCCTGTGAGGGACAAGGTGGCTTGCTCCATTGCATGGAATGTTGTGGAGAGGAGCAGTGCCCGGGTTTGGGCCGGGGCCGCTGGTGCCAGGCCACAGGTCTGTTGGGGGGTATCTGTAGGAGGGCGTGGGGTGGTCCTGAGGGTCCTTACACTGGACCACGCTCTCTGGGTATGGCTGAGGAGAGCTGGAAGAGATGCGCCTCTGGTACAGTGGCCGACCGGGCCCTCGTGGTTCATACTGAGGGGGAGGGAGACAATGAGCAATTTAGAAAAGTGTAGAGAAAAAGGAGGAGCAAGTTTGATTAATCATTTTTGTAGGGGAGCAAAATACATTGATATCCATTTTTCTATTCATTAACAAATTGGGGAAACTGGTCCAACATGGGCAGAACACCACTGCTATATCTATAACAGTTCTTAAGCAGGCCTTTCATCCTCCATTGTACATAGGACACAGTGTAACTACATAAATGTGCAAATATTTAGAATTGTCATGTGATGTAGCAATGTCATAGCAGAGTAAAATTAATCAATCAATGATCTTTAACCTGTTGCTGCACATTATAATAGGATTATAACAGAACTTTTTTAAATGCACAAAAGCAAAATGACCGGTGACTGCTACCAGTTCAGGTTTTGTGAAATGTTTATCATGCCAGAAATTTCATATAATTACTGTGGATTTGCCAGTGATGACACTAGCAGTGCTGAGAGTGCCTAAACACCAGGTCACCAGCTGCCCCAGTACACAAATTGCTGACTCCTTATGAGTATCAGCCAATACTAAGAAGTTTTGGTACAACTACTGGCATTGAAAATGAAGCAATCTTGCACCATCTCTTAACACTACAACTATCAAAAAGAGCCTCACCTCTTCTACACTGTGCAGGGTGCTCTGTTGAACCTGGAGCTGCTGCTGCTGCTGCTGTTGTTTCTGCTGCTGGTGCTGCAGCTGACCAAGGGGTCCCTGCTCCTGCCGGGGGCCCATGGACCGCAGGCCGAAGGGCAGAGGTGGGCCCAGCACCTGGCTCTGCTGTAGGCCAGCATGGGGCCAGTGAGCCTCTGGGAGGAGGTACTTGATAGGCAGGGGGCCGGCTGTGTGCTCAGGGGGCAGGGAGAAGGCGGCTTGGTTGAAAGCCTGATGCTGGTGGAAGGGTGGCATGGTGGAGGGAAGATCGCGGCTGGTCTCTGGGTAAGGAAAGGCCCCTGGGGCAGGGGTGTGATTGTGGGTGCTTGTGGAGGTGGAGGAGGGTGAGGGCAGTTCTCCTGGGCTACGGGGCTGCTGGACCTGCCTATACTGCAGCAGACGTGACTGAGGGGGCGGCATGTCAGCAGCTTCCCGTTGCTCGAACGGTTCCTGAGGGAGCATCTCTCGCAGCAGACCAGGATACCTTCAGTCAGAGAGCATGAGATGAGACTACATTAGGATCTCCTTATTCATATCAAGATCACTCTGGATAAAATGCGCTTTATAACTTTAGCATTAACGGACTGAGTCAAACTGCTGTAGCAAAGACAACTGTCAAAAATAAACATAGAAACCAGCATTATTACCTCAGTTAATAAAGAACTGTTTAACTATTGTACATGTATATAGTCTGCAAATAAAACTAGCGCAAAATCAGACGGATACCAATATCTCTGACAAAATGTATACTTATTGAGCCACAATTTGTTCAAATGCCTTCTCTGTCTCGTGTTTTAAACAAAAACTAATACCACCATGTAAACCTCAATGTGAATGTCCTGCTTTGCCTGTAACAACGATGGAGTTCTGACTCACCTGGGCATAGGTGCTCGAGGGTCTTCCTCAGCAGTGGGGCCCAAGCCCCAGTTGGCCCGAAGAAGCTGCTGCGGGAGCCGCAGGCCTGGTTGGCTGAGATGAGCCAGCTGTTGAGCCAAAGGGAAGGGAGGTCCAGCGCCTGGCATGAAGGGCCCGGGCTCATTCCACTGTCCTAGACGAGCCGCCTGCTGTTGTTGCTGCTGCTGCTGGGGACCCAGAGCATCTAGGCCCGAACAGCTCTGGCCATCTAAAACAGCAACAAATAGCTTTCAGTGCGAGTGTGGGTGTGTGTTTGAGAACACGTGTTTAAAACAGGGGTGCTCGAGGTTCCGGAGGACTGGTGTCCAGCACAGCTTGTTGATTTCTCTGCTTCCAAACTGAGTTTGGCACCCATTTAAAATCTTAGATGAAATGGTACGATGGAAGTATGAGACTGTGTGGTATTAAAAACCAACTCAAATAAATATAAAATTATAAAAATATTATTAAAAATTAAATTTAAATAAAGTAGTATTCCAGGTATACCCAAAGTATCTCCCAGCAGTGAGTCCAAGCTTTCCTCCCCAAAACTGTTGAGGCGCATGGGCTGCTGATGTGGCTGGGGCTGTGGCTGAGGATGAGGTGGTAGGCCTCTCACTACACTCTTCAGCTCCTCAGGCATAGCCCCCACAAGGCCTTCCCCTCCTTCCAGTCCCTCCAGGCCGGGGGACTGCAGGCTACGCTGGCCCAGCGGGTGGCCGCTGAAGAAAGAGGGTGGGAAGGTGGGCTGAGGGTGTTGTGGGTGCATTGGCCCTGGGTGTTGAGCCTGCATGCGGAGAGGGGGTCTGGGGAGGCCGTACTGCTGTGGAAAGGGGCCGGGGGCAGGATGAGGAGCAAAACCAGGGTGGGGAGGAGCCAGGTGAAAGTTGAGTGAGCGCTGGGCTGGCGGTTCTTTTCGCAGGAGGCGGCTGGCAGGAAAGCCAAGGCCAGCATGGGTCTCTGGGCTTTTGTTCTGAACCGGCTCCGGCTCTCCCTGGAAATGAGAGTACCCCAGATTACACTCATAAGCAGTAAGAACCATGATTTAATGTAGCGGTTACATCACTGTGGTAAGTGTCAAAACAGCATGGCCAAGATTCATAAAGTCTAACAGTAAATAACAGCACTTAACACATTACCTACACACAGACCACAGTGATTTCAGCCCATACCAGTACTGAGTATCACACTGGCAAACCCTTAATTCTAATAAAATTATCAAAACGACATTATCTAGCAATTGTAACATACTTCTTGTCTATGCAGACTGCTTGGTTTTTAAGTATGAAAACTACAAAAATGAGCATTAGGCATTTATTATACAAATTCTCAGCTATAAAATAATGGACAGATACCTGTTTCTCCTTCAGTTCGGGGGCTTTCCTTTCAGGTGTCAGCAGCCTGCTATGCTCCACTTTTCCATTAATGTCAACCTTGCCTGTGTTGAACATCACAGTAGTACATTAGAGCCACAGAACATCACAAATAGCACACTGAGAAAGCTCCCCCACCTTATCAACCCTGCTTTGATAGGGATGCTTACCAAATTAATCAAACAGCGTCAAGCTCTTTCCCAAACACAAAATGAAGCAAAACACAACAGAACGTTTTGAGAGCACAGATGCATTAAAAAAAAAAAAAGCTTTCCAGCTGCAGCCAGGATTTTCCATTTTAATGGCAAGATTTTGGAAAATGAGCAATTATGATGAACATTTATGCACTTTTGCATAAAAACAATGTTGTACACTTCAGAAATCCAAATCTGAGATTATAGTAAAGCAAAACGCTGCTGTCAGATCATCAGATAGCCTACACTCTGCAGCTTTTTGGATATTTTAAGCAGGCTACAGCTCCATGCACTGAAAGCTCACTCAAAGCGAGTACCTTATGTAAGCCACATTATTACGCCCCCCTTCAACACGCATCCACAGCTCAGACCACACAAGCTCATTTACAGTAAGTATCTACAAACTCTGGTGCAGCAATTTTGGCAGCTCATGTAATCTATTCTTTCAGCTCTTTTCTTTCATGTCTGGCCAAGAAAATGCAATAACTAACCTACAGGTTTGGGGTTAAGTGAGGGAAAAATATTCAGACACCTTAATTTAACCTCATTAACACTTTGTCGTAATGTCCTGATGTGTCTACACTAAGAAGCAGTTCATTTTCTGCACCCGTGTTGTGTACCCGTGATGGACTTTTCAATGAGACTTAAGTTAATCGGTGGTCCTGCAAGCAATTTCAGCTCTCTTGAAAAAAAATAAAAAAATCACCCAAGTAATTTTAGCTGCATGTTTGGGTCGTCATCTTCTTCCCTTTCTTTACTGATTGAATCAGAGAGATAGAAATTTATCTTCCTGATGTTTTGTTCCATTCACCATTCCGTAACAATTTGATTTTTTTTTTAAATACTGGTTTACATTTACAGCATTTATTTACAGCATTTTCACTGATGAATACATATGTTTTATAAACACTGGAAGCGACTTAAAACTTGAATACTTGTTTCGATTCACTGTATAATGAAAAAGCAAGTTCCTAAAGAATAGCTGCAACTGAGAATATAGTACCATTGCCACTGGGTTCCTGTAGCAGCTCCTTGTCACTGGGTGGCACTTGGGTGAGGCCGATTGGAGAGGGCTGGCTCAAGCCATACAGAACCGGAGATGCACGACTGGCTGCTGGCCGCAGGTTCAGGTTGTAGGCTGCCATGGCTGCCTGGTGGCTCATGATGCGGGGGTCCATTGGAAAACGACTCTGATACCCTGGCCATGGCAACTGAGAAATGACAGAAAGGAAAAAGAGAGACCAAATTTCAAGACGAAGACACAAACATGCATTTGCAATTAACCAAGCCAGACAATTCACAAATGATCAGCTGCTGCCAGGTGGGAGAAGCTTGGCAAAAACATGTTTGTACACTGTGTGTTCAACTCAGTTTTAGTTTAAAATAAACTGACATTTAAAGTGAGCTACTTTCCATATAAACCGACACTTAAAGTGAGCTACTTTCCAATACTTTCCATATCTGTGAAAAATCACAGAGTTACTACAAACTGGTTGATTAGGTTGAATGAAATCTTTGATAATGCTCTGTACAGTTTGTCCAGTCCAACAACAACAACAACAACAACAACAACTGCTGAGAAAGAAAACTGTTGTGGGTAGAGCATGGTGAGACAGAGCAGACAGACTGAACAGACAGCTAATTAAGACAGAAAAATAAAACATTTTCAAAAAATGTGTTCTAAAAGGCTTAATTGGATGAGCCAGGAATGGAAAAAGAATTTTACTAAAATCCTGTTATAAAGGTTATCCACTAAACCTTATTATGTATTAGCATCTACTGCTGCCTCAGGGGCCGCTGATATTTTCTCCACTTTTTTGGTCATCACAAACATCTGTCATAAAGCTTGTTGGCATATTTAAGGACGTACACTGATGATATATTTGCCAACAACCTCATGAGCTGTCAGTCAAACGCAGAAGCAGAACGAGGAGTGAACGGAAGGTGGTGGGAAGACTCCAATCATTGTTTACATGACAGACATACAGAGGCCTGTGGTTCATTAACACGGGCCAAACATCTATCGGAGAGACAACTGCCCACTGTGACTAACCAGGAGATAGAGACGCGTTACCAGCACGTGGACGTACATCAATATTGAAGCAAAAAAGTCCATTAGAATCCTTCTTTCTGTGCTACTCCTGTTCCAGCACGGGATCAAAAGCAATTTATCTACAAAGCATTACTTAAACCCTGAGAGCTTTAACCCTTGAAGGTGATGTATATGTAGATGTATTGAACACTAACTGGCCACATGTGAAGATGAGCACTCTGAAGTGTGAGGATGAGCTGTCCAGCACTCACCGGCAGGGGCATGGGCATGACCATGTTGCCCCCATAAACAGCGGGCACATAAAGTATACTGGCTCCGGTGTGAGGGTCGATGCGCTGGACTGGGCTCGGGGATTTGCCGGTGGCTGGCGCTCCTCCTCCAGGTGGGGTAAAAGCCTGGATGGGATTTCCCATCAACACGGCAGCACTGGGCTGAACTGCAGACACAAGTCATTAATGAGAAGACTCAGAGAAGCCATTACACAAACCTTCAAAGCATGCAGTAATCAGTGCATGTTGGTAATGGCTGCAGCTGTTATTTGACAAGAGCATGCACAACGCTATTAGGGGTGTAAACAATTTCCATTTAAATCTCATCAATGAGTCGGTTACAAGAATGGAAACCAAGCAGTTCTGTTTGTGTCTCAGACTAAACAAACAATTCAATGTTTTTCATCATGCTTTCCATCTGCCACATCTGTACTGTACCATGAGTTACCAGAGAAACTGATATGTTTCTCTGTAGTGCACCATGTAGCTTAATACAGTGTAATATGTACTTTTTATTATGGTAAACAGGTTCACAGTAGTTTTAGTCATCATCTCATATATCCCAATAGCAAAGTCATTTCCACAGCACTCTGTCACATTTCCCCAGTATTTACACTGTTTTATATGGTTGTATGTTTATTTATTTTTTAATTTTAGTTTACTGACTTGTGTCACAGAATCCACACATTTAAACAGCACTAAGGAAAGAATACAGTCTGTTCACATTAAAAGCTAGACGGGCTAAAGCACAGCCTCCACATGGTACGATTAGGTTTAACATGGGGTTGCAACTAAGCATCCTAAATTAAACAGAATAAGATCATTTACAGCATTGACTCAAAATTCCATATCAAGCATTTTACAAATACATATTTTGCATAAATGTTTACTGCTGGAATTTAGACACAGCCTAATAGCCCAGTGACTTACATTACAAATCAGTGAAAGCACAGAAAAATGTGATGAAATGGTTGTCTGTGGTAATCAGCTAAGCACTACAGATGAGGAACTGTAAGAGATTAAACTGACAAACAGCAGAGTGTTTCTTTAATGGCTACTTCACATCTCGCCACCTCTTCCCTGCTGCTGCTTCTTGGGTAGAAATAAGCACAGTTAAAAAGAACCATTCTATAATAACTTTTGATCTGCACAACGCATTAAGGATCAGCAAGCTGACATTTGAAAATGTGTATTGTGTCATACATTCAGACAATGAATGAAAACAATGAAATCAACTTGACTTTTGAGGTTTATTCAATTTAACAGTATGTTCATTGTGACCGCTCCAGCTAACAAGGTCTCAGGATCAGCCCATTACCATGTCTACACATGAGCACAGGGACAAATACACACATACTGATGTGCACACACACACACACACAAACACACACACACACACACACACACACACACACAATTACTGACACGCAACTCAATCCAGGGCAGTAATTCTCAGTGAATTGCAGCAAGTGCCACATAACGCAGGACTCATGTTTTGATTGGGAGAGAAGTGGGGCTTGAAGGAAGCTGGACCCACTTGACTGGTCTCAACACTCTTTGACTCCCTCTGCGTGAGTGACTGCAAAACTGAAGCCCCTCTCTCCCTTCTCTCTTTTTGTGCTTCAGTGACCACTCAAGCGGTGAACCTCAAACTAATAACCTCGACTCAAAGCAACAGCGGTTGCAAACCATACCAATGTGCCCATACGCTCCTATCAGAGGGCAAAGAAAGGGAAAAATACTTCCCCTAACCGGCTGCTGATACCCTTCCTGACCTCACACAAAAAGCACACTTGCTGACACTTCCAGGCACCCACCAGGAGAAACTGAAAGAGATAGATAAACAAAAATGCTATTTCTACACCCACCGCTGCCTCAAGAGCCATACGGCCACTGACTCGCCAGCATGGCATTGAATTGGTCACAAAAGCCACAACAGGGAACATGGATAACAGCAGGCATGGCTATGGAGACTGTAAATAAATGCAGAAACGCCCTAGCTGTGGCAGTCAAAGTCACTACATACCATCTTGACTGCATTTACTCACATGATGACATCTTTAGAAGAATGTACTTAATTTACAAGTAAGCTGTGAATTCACTGAAAAAAAAAAAAAGTTATAGAGTATAAATGCAGAATAAACACACCCCTACTGCTGATATCCATTAACATCCCTAATACAAAAATAGGCAGGCTGAACAGAGGTATGCAGATGGCTCAATAACATCGAAACGAAAGGATGAGAGGTCAACGAGAGACTTACCAAAGCCTTCGGAAGGGAAGTGTTCTGCATGATTGGCAAGCTGTCCTTTTGCCTAAAGAGAAAATAAGAGGAGGGGGAAGAATTTAGTTATGGAGAGAAAACAGGCATCTGGCCCTGTGTCCTGTATCTGCCATAGCACAGGGCTTAGGGTTAGATATGGGCTGGG
This sequence comes from Bryconaethiops microstoma, assembly GCA_037577275.1. Lineage (NCBI taxonomy): Eukaryota > Metazoa > Chordata > Actinopteri > Characiformes > Alestidae > Bryconaethiops > Bryconaethiops microstoma. The sequence continues at coordinate 10,052,232 of JBBJLS010000028.1, read as the reverse complement.
GGGGTTTTGTACATCCAGCCTGCTGTAAACACTGAGTTAAAAGACCACACAGCTGAAATGTCCAGCAGGTCCATTTTAGCACACAGCTAAGTAATATTCAGAAGCATTTTATACACAAATGGACAAATCTTTTTTCCACAAGGTTAGGTAAACTCTGACAGGTCTGGAGAGGGAAAGTGAGCTAGATGTGGGTGAAGAAAGAAGTCCTGAGGTTATAGAGACAGCATAAGAGAAGGAAAATGATGACAAGGGCTGCTGGCCATGCAGAGAATCTTTCTTTGGCTTACAAGGCAGAACAATCTCTTTTTTCACCGTGTAATTGCACTGAGGTATCATACAGACTTTGGCACCTTGCTTTTGCAATGCTGGTAACGATGTCCCAAATCAGAGCTCATTGATGTAATCCCACAGGAAAATACGCCTTTTCATGATGGATCAATGTCATTTGTGTGCATACAGAATGACACTCAAACGACATCAGCAGCCAATTCAGCAGCTGAGCTAGTCCGAGTCCTAGCGGCTCTGAAATGTTGCCATTCAGGGGTCAGCTCGATTGCTGTTAATGTGACTCGCTGTTAAAGGGAAGATTACAGAATATGGAATTTGTCATTTCAATACCACATGATTAGCAGTATGTGTAAGAATGTTCTATTTAAAGCGAGAGGACAAAATTGACATCTATTTAAAAGAGATGCCAAACAATTAAAATAATTGAAAACAGCTTCTTATTTTCATCACTGACACTCAGGGATCCATTTTCCACCCAACAGGCGTTTATCATGCATATCACATATATTACCAGTCACATGTTTTTGTATGCTGAGTATGATCACCATTTGAGTACCTTTATTAGCCAGAATGTGTCATCCATCACTTCTGACAAATAAAGTCACCAAATACATTTATAATGTGGATCACCAGACAACTTTTTTTTTCTTTTTTTTTTCTGAGCGATTAAATGACAGGCAATGACATGAAACAGTTTACTAGTGCATTTAAAGGAGAGCCTAGAATTAGCCTCAGCATCACCACACAACCAGTAAATAGGATGTCAGACATGAACTATGACACATTTGACATTCCATGTTAAAAAGGAAACTTGTTTTGACATATTTTCACTAGTTTTGACTGGTAGTGCAGGCCACTAATATATTTTCTGAAATAAACAAAGCTCACAGTGTGTGTGTGTATGTGAAAATGCTCTTTATTGATTCATTCACACTTTGCACTGAAAATCTGTTACCTATTTAAATAACAATCAGTGTGTTTTATTGAAGCTAAAACTGGATGATTTAGAAATTGTCCCTTTCCAAAATGTTTGTAACTTTGGGAGTTGCAAAGTTATTTCCATTTGGTAACGGACAAAAGTAATGGATGTGTTGGTTATTTGTGAATTACACCCCTTTTTCTACTGGAGACAATTACTATGTTCAAAGGCCACTCTGAAAACTTTTAAGAACTGCGTCTATGTTGGTACAATGGAGCTTGTTTCAGAGGGTTATTAATACAGTAGTTGTCCATTATACCCCCCTCCTCTTTAACCATTCACGCTTTTCATTTAGAAAAGTTGGCTTTCAAAACGAACAGTCTCCATGGCAACGGAGCACATTAATCACGGAATCAAATCACCTCAAATAGAAAGGTTTGAGCTATTAGAGAGCTCTCAGGAGGAATAACTGCCAGTAAATCCACCAAAACCAACAAACAGGAGGACAGTTGTGTGGAGTTGTGTGACTTGCGTACAAAACAGCACTGCACACACCTTGTTTATTCAAGGAAGTGGATGTACGTGAATTAAAATGACAAACAATAAAAGTAACACTGAGAAGACTAAAAAATATTCATGCATTTCTTGTGCTATTAAGTTCAATAACATTGTCATTTACTAAGTCTATAATGCAACAAGGAAGCCAACCAAGTTACCATGTTAAAAGTGACATAATTGCCAAGTCAACCTTAATCTAACGAAATAATGAATTCAGCAGTAAAGAAATGAACGGGAAAATGAGAACAAAACAAAACAAGACAAGTGATGGATGATAAAATGGGCAGAGAGTGAGAGTGAGAGCAAAACTCAGAGGATGGAGATAAGAGACAAGGATGCAGGGAGGAAAAAGGATAGTGAGGCAGATGGAGACAGGTAGAGAGGGAGGGAACTCTCTTCAGTCATCTTCTCTGGCATGTTTACCTGCCACCCCCTAAGGGAGTGAGATTGACTGGCATATTATTCGTCTGAGGTCTCGCTCCTGTTCGCTCATACTCAGATGGATGCTCCCCACCGCCCAGTCGAGCCCAAGCACTTTTATTAATGTCACACACAAAGAGCATGAGCACGATTCCTCTCTCTTCAGTGCCTACCCGTGATTAGAGCTGCTGCTGTTCAACATAACCCCCTACTAACCATACACTACTACAGCCAAGCTTTACACACTACGCACCTTACACTGCAACAGCCAAGCATTACCCACCACACTGCTATTGCTAAGCCTTACACACTACCCATCACAAACTACAGGCATGATCTTCTATCCACTACGCACTATTACAGACATGCCTTACCCATTATCCCCAGACAAGCCTTGTCCTCGATCCTCCAAACTACTATTGCGAAGTATTACCCACCATACCACTATTGCCAGGCATTACCCATCATACTACTACAGCCAGGGATTACCCCCTACCCACATACTACTATTGTCAACCATTACCTATTATCCACCCCTGCATTAACCACCACACACACAAACTACTACAGACAAGTCTTACTGTCAAACCAAGTCTTACTGGTACTACAACTGCCAAGCATTACCCACCATACACTGCCACCATTTACGCATACCACATTCACACTGGCTCTGACCATTATCGGTCTAGTTCCCCATGCATGGTACTATTAATCATAAACTAGCCGCTTTATCCTAATTTCAGTGTCACAAAATTGAATATAGAGATAAAAAGTTACTTGCCAATAATTTGTCTAAAATTAGAAAACAGGTTCAGCACACACTGCAGTGCACGTCTTCAGCACCAGGCAAAATGCTCTGTGCATGAGGTCTGTTTCACCACAAATGGACATCTAAGCTGTTAAATGAGACAAATTAAAGCAGCCAAGAAAAGTGAAAGTGCCAATTCTGTCATACGTGAACACACCACAGCACACAGTGCAAACAGCACGGAATTCTTGCTCTGCATTTAACCCATTCACCAAGTGAAGCAGCGGGCAGCCAGGAACACAGCGCCCGGGGAGCAGTTTGTGGGGGCAGTATCTTGCTCAAGGGTACCTCCGAGGTGCTTAGCAGTCTTGGGAATTGAACCCATGACTTCCTGGTCGTAGGGCGAACACCCTAACCACTAGGCTACTAGCTGCCCAAATAATACAAATTAACAGGCGTGCTAAAAACCTAAGGGCATAAGAATAATTATCCAAAATCAAAACACAATGTCAGACAGATCAGACTGCTGGACAGAACATTAAGTTCTGTAATATCTAATAGAGTACAACATGATCCAATTAGGATGTTAATATGTATATATGCACAACAGAGAATAAGTTATTCTTAGAAATATTCATGAAATTGATTATGCAGGGCAAAATCAGGCAAAGAACCACATGACTATGTTATATGTTCCTAGCTAGGTGGCTAACTGTCTAATGAGTCAACTAGTTTACATGGTAAATCCCACTAGTTTCTTAGTGAACATCCCACATCTGTTTTACGGTAATAAAACAAAGTACTGTCCATCTAACCTACCATAAAAAGACATGAGAAATTTGCTTGCTGTACTTGCATGCTAGAGAAACGTACAGAATTAGCTTGTGGACGTGAAATAAGTGCTCAGCTAAGCTTGGGCAGCATAGTTCTGTAAAGCAGGACAATGGTAGTCAGTACCTTGGGTGGGGAGTGCTGGTGCTTGCTGGGACCCTGGAGATGCTGGGGTCTCAGGGCGCGGGGGATGAATTCCGGGGCTAGGGGGTTCAGCACGTAGGTCTTCTTTAGCTCCAGAGCCTCCAGCTGAGCTTTGATCTGCTCAAACGTGATGCCGTGCAGACTGCTGTTCTCGTGGCAGATGGAGATGAACGTTTCCCAGAACTTTCTGTACAAAAGACACAGAAATGTGTACTGAGTGAGATGGTTCACAATCACAGATGTGCTTGCTCTATACACAAAAAATTACACTGTGTTAAGCAGGAATCTCCAAAACTGCTGCTGGAGAGCTACCCTCCCCACGGTATTCAGTTCTGACAATGGGTGTAACGACGCATCAGAATATAGTAACATGGCAATGCAATATGAACACTGCCTTTGAACTCTGCAAAAGCTGTTACAGAGCATCAGAACAGGTGTGAACAACACATTTACAAACTCTCCAACAGCAAGGTAAAAGAAGCCCGTTTCTGAAAACTGCTGGGGGAAAAAAAATCCTGCAAATGTTGTCATCTTTAGATCTTAGATATAGTGGGCTAAAATGGGACTGGAATCCAAGTTAAAACTTAGTCATGCTGTCAAGTCAAATTTTGCTTTCTGGAGGGCACTCAAGCTGTTGAGCTGCAAGAAAACACCCTTTAAAAACTGTGCAAAGATCTAGAATGTGAATGCAGCCCACAAGCAAACTTGTTATGCTTAGTGGCTGTCACTAGCAGTCAAAGTCGAGAACATGAGAAGAGGGGGCGGGCGGAGCTCTTTCGGGCCTTGCTGCCAGAGCATTAGCAGCACTCATATCACAGCCACTCAAGCCAAGAGAGTCTGCAGGGAACACGTTTTCATTATTAAGCTAGCATTTAAATACAAGCCAGAAAATGGGTACCCGTGGCACACCAACGTCCCACATCAACATATGACTGTAGCAGTTTCGAAACCACGACTCACAGAACATTCAGTCCGGAACCGAAAGACAACAACTGGGCATCCCCAATACAGCAAGGCTTTCAGATGAATTAAAAAAATAAAAAAAATTCTAAATTCAACTGCCTTCCCTGTGCTTAAAACTGAAGCCTAATATAGGTCAGATTCTTCATTCTGCAATATAATAGCCATATTTATGTCTCTTGCTCTGCTAAAAGAATTTGCAGGAATGACTAAAGAGCCCCAGAACTCCCAACAGAAAATGAAGACAAAGTGGATCCACAAAGACTTTGGTCGTTTTAGTGCTGTTGGACACTGCGCACTCAATCTCAATAAGTGTCTAGGACATCAAAGGCCTTCCAGTTCTGAGCTGTGCAGTCTTGTAGCATGTGGTGGTGGGTTTAATCGAGTAATATTTGGTCTAATTTGGGGAAATGAGAGTGCTAATCGTTGATGCTAATGCAGGGAGTGAGGGAGGCTTGCGTCATGGTCTAGACGGCACCATCCTGCATCTCTGCTCAACTCATTAGAGCCATTCCGAAGACGGGCTCCATTAACTCTGACTGGGAGGCAGCTGGGGCAAGCAGAGGACACGACAGCCCCTCACACCATGTCTAGCACTGGTGCTGACAGAAGATGCTCCTTCACCCTGATCCAAGATCAGTTTCAAAGTGTCTCTTCAGCAACAATTCAGAGTCCGAAGGATCTTTCACATAGTCCGTAGCTGTCGAGACAAACAAATGAAGCATTAAACACATGCACAGAAATCATTACGAATCTTCCAATCAACAATAAATATGCATTGCCTTTGAAGCAGACTTCATGAACAAGAAAGACAGACTTTACTAAAATTTGTGACCAAAACCAAGAAAGCACTTTTTTCTGCATTTTTTTTCTGCAACTCTGCATTTTTTTAATGAATGTTTAAACAAAAAAAACAACACGGTAATGAAGACAAAACACATATAATTGATGAAACCAGTCCTTTCAATAAGACAAAACTACCCAATTCCAGAATGTATAGTGCGTGACTATGAAATTCAGAGCTTCAACAGCAGAACGGTTGGTCAAAGGTAAAAAATTATGCAGTTATACTTTTTACTTGGGCACTTTTTTTTTTTGTTTATTTCACAGGTGTGCAAGGACTTTCCTTTCTGCTTCAGTTACTAGCTGTGTTCTACATACCAACCAGGACATTGTGCTTTTAGAATGTACGAAACCTGTAATAAAGTTTTTGGGTGAACATTGGCGTGAACAGTAATTACAAGTTGCTTGTCCAATATCTGTCAAATTGTGAAATAGTTTATCTGGTGTCACTCAGACTATTTGAACTGTATGCTCATGCACTAATTGGCAAAAGAGAGAGCACAGGAAGAAAAACATTTTTCAACCACCATTCCTTATTTTCATTAGTATTAAATGATTTAAGTGTTAAGATTAAAACTTTGCTATAGATAATTTAATATTTTTGGGGGGTTTTTTATGGCCAAAACGTGAATGTGCCCTTATTGAAATGTGATTTTCAAGTAGCACAATTTAAGTGTATTCAAAACAACTACTTCATAGAAATTCTATCAGGCTAGAGTCTATGGTAAGAAATGCAATATTTGATAAAGAAAAGCTGCCAGGTTATCTTTTTGGGCCATCCGGTGTTATGCGCTGATGCTCTGCAGAAGCGTATCTGATTTATCTAATCAAAGTCTTAATGAGAAAGTGAAAGATATAAATCAGATGTGAAGGTTATCGCAGCTATGCAAACCAGCCCATAAATTAGATTAAGGTGCTCTAGGGGAAACAAGTTTTTGGGACACTAAAGAGACACTAATGACAACATATCTGAGGAGCGACAGTAAACATAGATGACGTAGGGCAGGGCTCCAGATGGTGACTAAAATGGTCGCCAATGCGAATAGATTTCTTATTTTGCGATTAGTTTTTTCATTTTAGTCACCAATGGCAACTGTCTCAAAACCAAGGGAAATTAAAATAAAAGTACAAGAAAAGTGACATCTTTTAACGTGCAGATATTCTCAACCCAAGTCTGCCGTTTCTACTACACTATCACGTGATCAGTTATAGGAACTTTTTATAGAGTCGGATCATTTGTAGCGTAATCCCTCAGGATCTGATTTGGAGCGTACAGCCCCATGCAGAACATGCGTGGGGCATCTTTATCCATTACTTCACTCCACAGCAGTGCCTCTCGCAATATGGCGGCGATGTTGACGTACGAAGCAGCTGGTCATCTAATCTAGTACTATTCCATGTCTGTGGTCAGTCTAGTACTATTCCATATCTTTGGTCAGTCTAGTACTAGTCCATGTTTATGCCCAAACGGCTTTGTTTTCACAAATTTAGTCGAAGAACCGACTTGTTCGCGACCGACACATCTCTATCAAGAGCAGTGTCAGGGAAAATTTATATGGTCATAATTTTCTTTTTATATGGTCATTATTTTCTTTCATTTATACTCTCTTTTGGGTAATCAATGTATTCTGGGTTTCTTATTTTAGTTAATCC
>JBBJLS010000028.1:10008873-10039808 GCA_037577275.1 Bryconaethiops microstoma | reverse complement strand
TACACACACACACATAATTTGTATGTATGTGTGTGTGTGTGTGTATGTATATATGTGTATGGGGAGAAATGTTACTTCACACACTTGGTCTGTGAGATTTCAGACGGGAAGTGATTTGACTTTTCCTTCATTACGAAAGGACAAAACAAATCATTATTTCATATTACTGTAGGGGACTGAGCACCTGAGGACTTGCACTCCTTAAAAAGGCTATTTCAGAGCAATAGCCCAGGTAGCCAAACATCTCATCAATTATGCACAAACCAATCTAGCTTTTCAACCATCGCTGCTCCTACAAGCCTTCCTTAATTCAAAGCACTTAGGGGCACTTGCATACATCTCATGGTCCCTCTCCCTCTCCGTCTCTATGCTGGTCTTGGACCACTGATCTTAATCAGCTGTGCAGTGTTTGGCCACTTAACATCAAAACATCTTGTTTTTTGTCTGTTTATTTTGTTTTAAATCAGTTAAACTGATATAAAAGTTGCACAATACACGTGTCAGAAAATCATTATTTATTTTTAAGACTTGGTTTTTCTTCAAATTACATTAAAGCAGCTTTTATGGTACACCTTGTAACCTTACAAAAAAATGAAAAAAACCTTTGGGCATTTACTCTCCAACTCCATGCATTCCTTACTTTTGCCTAATCTCTGACTTTTCTTTGACAGGAATTGTATAGGTTTGTATCTTAGCTGGCATTAACTTGGCTGAATAGCAGATGTTGATTCAAGTTTATCTTTACATCTATGAAGAACAGATGTGGATAACTTGCGCACTGATGTACATCGCTCTGGATAAGTGCGTCCGCAAATGTAAATGTAAATGTTAGGCTGTTGCCAACATCAGCTTTACAGGTCCAGTACAAAACAAATACACTCAATCTATGAAAATATAGCCTAATGCTCACATTTCCACAGTGCAGTGTTTCAGGTTTCGCTAATTAAGAAAGTAAAAGCTCAGCTTTCCAATCCTCATGGACAAAAGAGTAGGGTTTTGTGTTTTAGAAGGACCATGATGCTTCATGAGTATGTTATTCATTGAGTGTTAAGTGTCATTTTGAGATAAAGCACAAGACAACTTTTAAAGATCAAGCTGAATCTGCCAAACATGCTGTATCTAGTTATGGGAAGCAAATCAATATCCTCAAAGTCTTTGCTGCTGCTAACAACTAGCGACTAAAGCGAGCTCTCGCACTGCAAAACACGGAAAGTCATTCACTGATGCTGAATACATTATGGAGGCTTCTCTGCAGCTCAGGGGTTCTGTTTGAAAGCTTACCAAAAAAATACAGTCAAATCAAAAAGAAAAGATATGTCCATGTCCGCTAGATGCTTATTTCTGAAAAGAAAAATAACAATCTATCTAGCAGTGGTTTGGGCATTGCAAGGATGACGTTGAACAAACAAGGGTTAGGAAGGCATACAAAAACATGCTGCTGCAAAAGATTAAATTGCGCATTTAAAAAGCACTTTAGAGACAATTGCAAAGTGCTGAGACACGAATTACAATATATCCTAAATAAATATTGCAGTATTATTTATAGGCCATAATATGCAGCCCTATGCAAAACTAAATGAACACACCTGTGATGGACAGGCCTTACTAAATTTGGTGTAAAATTGCTTAAACCATGGACCTGCTGAAGGGGCCAAGCTTTCATCCAAACCCACATTTATATCCATACTGTGAAAATAACAGCTCAACCAGTTTTCACAGACCATGTAGTTACTGAATAATAAGCCCTGGATCTTTAAGGGGTTTTAACTATTATAAGATTTCCAGTACTGTCGGGTCTTCTTCAGCTCAGAGCTTGCTTCCACACTTACCCTGAACATTGAGCACTCTCTCCACGCTGACCTCAGGCATTCGCTTCTTTCGGAGTTCGGCACGGATACGGAAGACCTGGTCGGCGTAGGGTGACACCACACCGATGCTGCCCTCGTCCAGCTTGCCCCAGGCCACTGGCCACTTCCTCCTCATTTCCTCCACACGTTCCACAATCTCAAACACCTGCACACACACACACACACACACACACACACACACACACACACACAAAATACAGACATCTACTTACAGAGGCTGAACTTGACTACTTTTTAAATCTGCAATTTAAATTATTTAGCTTCATAAAGGCTGAATTTTTAATGAATCAAGGCAACAGCTGGTGAAAATATTGTTCTATTGTCCAGTGCTGGCAACAACAAAAGAATTTCTGTATAAAATGTAAAAAATGTACAATATTTATTTTGTGCTCATAGCTCACTGAAACAAGATGTGGGCTTAGTTCCAAAGCTTTTAATCAACATAACAATTGTGTGTAATGTAATTCATTATAAGCTAAGCAATTATTCAATTATGTACTTACATTTAAATAGTACAGCAAAACAATAATTGTAGACCTGTAAGTATTCATGAGGGAGCAAGGCTGGATCACTTAGACTGTATTAAGCTGTGGGGCGCTACCTCAGCGTTGTTATAGTAGGCCGTGCTGTTCTTCTCTTGAACATCCTCCCCACGGGCCGTGAAGAAGGTCAGAGGGTAGAAGTCCTTATGGGGCGGCTGCTTTCCACTGGCCATCAGCTTGCCCTCATAAAACAGCTCCGACGTATAACTGCAACCGCCGGAAGCAAAACTACACAGTCAGCACCAGCCGCTTCATAAAGGTCATTTAACAAGCCTACATCCTTCTCTACTATGAATAACATTTAATTACATTTAATTACACTGAAAGTCTCAAATAGAGTACTGCCCTTTTACAGGTCCGTCAGAGATAACAGACCACACTACATGAGCTAGCAAAGGGGAAAATCACACTTTAACAGATTCTATAAAGGAAGCTGAGCAGTAGTTAATAACAAAAACCTATGTGGTTTGAAATGATGGACCTTTGGATAGGACTTTACCTTTAAACCCCATCAGACTCAAACATTCATTTTGCACCTTATGTGTTTAACTTCCCTTTTAAAACCGAGAAAATCAGCCGCAGCACTATCTATGCAGATTTTATGCTAACTGATTCATCACTAACAGATGTTATGTAAATTTCAGTACAGAAGACACTCAAAGTATCTGTTTCAATTAACATATCAGCACCCAAGCACACCAATCAAGGACAGTTTGCTTCTCTTTGCTGACTTCCACAAAGCTGAGACACCCAGAAGGATTGAGCAGGTAAACAAAGATTTTATTATGACCAGAATACAGCCAAAGAACGATGGCAATGCATCTACAAACTCTGGAAAAACGAACTACACCACTTTGTCACTTCTCTTTTGTCACATCTCTTTCAGCACATACCAGCGAGAGGACAGCCAGGGGACAAAATGAGTTGAAGTTGCTATCTGGGTGTATTGGTGTGTGTGAGAGATGAAAGAAAAGAGAGAGAGAAAGAGAGCGCAAGAGAGCAAGCGAACATGCGTGAGAAAGCATGAGAGAGAGAGACAGAGAACGACAGAGAGAACAACAGAGAAAAACAGAAAGAGAGAGAGACAGACAGGTCTGTTTTAGTGTGTTTGTGTACATGTATCCCCTTCACAGCAGAACATCCCTGTGGTTGTTTGCATGTCTGTCTCCTCAGGAAGAGCGATGTGAAAAAGTTCACACCTACTTGATGATTGCCTCATGGGAGCGGTAGTTTTCACACAGCAGGATCCTGCAGGGGTACTCAGAGGGATAGTGCTCGTACAGCCGGTCGAGCAGAGACACATGCAGGTTCCTCTCCCGGGCAAACTCGCTGTACACAAATGGGCTCAGCTAGAGAGAACGAGGGATATTACACAGTCAAAAAGTTCAATTGCAAGAAACAAGACCTGTTAGGCAAAATAACAACAGAACAAGCCACATATAGTATTTATGTGATTTCAAAACACCTCAATGTAATGAACGATATCTTCAATAAAAAAACTGAAACAATGTGGGGAGCAATATCTAAAGGGTGTTTCCAACAGTCTTACTGTTAAAGACATTAGAAGCATTTAAAATATGCATTATGCATTCCATAAAAAAAATGTCAACTAACCATAGCAATTCATCAAGATTTTTTTTTAACAGCGCTGCAAGACACACACTTGTGGTTAATATCCAGTACCACTCTCTCCTAATCTCTCAGCAGGTATAATGCGCATTGATAAATCCAGCAGTTGCGCACCTAAAAACATTAACATATTCAAAACTACAGCAAACATCCACAAGGTCCCACTACAGTCCCCAGCTAGCATCTAAAGCCTGCCCAATAAAACCGGACTCTTGCACCACACTATGCCCCTATGCAGCCTGACTGAGTAACAAGTCCTTAGTTACACCGAGGCCCAGGCATATAAGAGGTGAGAGCTGAATAATTAAGACTGGGGGAAGTGAGGGAGGATATGAGGGTTTCACCTAAAGGGCAGTTCATTAGCAGCCTGTTTGCTGTCCTGTGCCTGTCTACTGGGACGGATACTTCCTAGTCTTCGCTTTCTGCTATTAAGATAGCTAAAGGTGAACAGAATATCCAATCTGATATCTGCAGTAGCCTGAAGTTGGTAAACAAAGTCTAATCTAAAATTCTTCACCATATTCTTTAAAAGATGAAGAGGAAAATATTCTATTTATTAAATATTTCCACAAATTAAAAAAATTAGTAGTCTATTTGGTAAATCAACAGTTGGTCATGACCTTTGAAAGTACATCGGAAAAATATTTCCATCCATTTTAAAACTAACTCCAACAATTAGTAAAATGACATTTTGTTGTGAAAAGAAGTTAATACCACATATGGCACCTTTTCATGCAAATGTTAATAAATCATTACTGTTTATGGGCACCTTTTTCTGCTAATGTTAACACATTGTTACAGTTGACTACGTAAAACGTGGCTCATGCAAATGTTTCGGCACAGTTTTAGTCGGATCCACCAGTGTTATTATTTTGCCAGGAATCAAAACTTGTTTGACTCATTAGGCCCTAATCAAAATCCAGTGTAGACAATTCGAGTCTAACAAATTCTGTCACTCCTCAAAAAGGTCATTGTGCTTATACTCCACAGCCACAGGCTCATATTAGTGGCTGACTGAGGATCTGACACCAAAGACGAACGACTCTACAATGCAAATGTAGATAAAAAAATGCAAGCAGTCAACATGTTAAACAGTGTTAGGCAAAGATAAAATATTGATGGTAACACTCAATTTTTTTAGTTCAAACTTGCAGAGTATGCCTGGTAGGAGGAACACAAGTCCGTATGATGTTCAAACTACAAACTAACTGCCTCCAGAGATCATTTGGGTTTGGACTGATGTCACTGTCGCTAAGGGGTCTCTGCCGTTGTTTTGATCTGCACTGAAGTGCGAATTGTGTGTTTATACTTGCCTTAATAAACTGAACCAAGGATTCAAAAGCACTACAATTCAAACTGACTAAAGCCTGCAGTGTGAAAGCACTCTTAAAGATTCCTAAACACTAAAATTAACTTTAAGGCGAGACAACATCTAAAAGATCAAGAAAAGAACTGACACGGGTTATAGTACACAAAGTACAACCCCCGCATCAAAGAGAAGTATTTGGTTGGGATGGGTATAGAGTTGCACTGGTTCATTTTGCTGTCTTTCTGTACAAACACCTTCTACATGGACGAGTCACGAGAAGCTAACCTTAACTGTGACCTCACAAAACCAAAAGTCTGTGGTCTGATGAGGCAAAGTGAACTCTTAGCCTAGATTTGCCAAAAGTTTGAAGAAGAAGAAGGGAAAAAAAAGCAAAAGAAAAAAAAAAAAAGCAAAAGCAGCATTTCAATAAAAGAAGATTTTGCCAAAGGTTAAGCATGTTGTTTAATGTAATATGCTTTGGGCTTGTGAAGCAGCCAGCAGTAAAGGAACTGTTGAGCGAAATAAAAAGTAAAAAAAAAAATGTACTAGATATAAACACAGTTCCAGTCAGTAAAAACAGCAAGCGGTCAAAAAACTTCAAGAAAAAGATTAAGAGCTTCTCTGTGGCCCGATGTAACTTGTAATTAGATCTTAAACAAGCTGCACACACACAATTTTCTAAAACAAGAAGAGAAGGGCTGTAAGCGGTCTACAAAAAACTTATTTGGAAGCTGTGATTTCAGGAAAAGGTCTTACAAAGAACTTATTTGGAAGCTGTGACTGTAATGTACCAAAAATTAACCACATGTAAATGTACCAAAAATTAACCACATGCCACATTATGTTTTGTTATTTTCAGCATATAAATCAAATCAGTTGCCACGTTTAAGTTTGGTGCTTTGGGCTTTTTTAACAGTCAACAAAATGCGTAATTTGACCAGGGGTATTCAAATTTTTACATACTATATTGCACACCAAGTTTGTTCAAAGTCATGAAGCCTGCACTGTGATCAGCATTTAGTCAGTAACTTGCAGGCATCAGGCAAAAAACAAAAACACTGATCATCATGAGTAGGAAGATAGATGCAGACAGACGAGGCTGCAGTGCTTGTTATGTCATAATGCATCTCTGTCACAATACCAAACTGCTTTACTAGTCAAACACAGATGGGGAGTGGCCACTCTGGGATGAACGTGTTCCCCAGCAGTGATGAGTCCACGTATGTACCTGCATGTGATCTCCAGCCAGGACGATGCGCGTACTCTTAGAGGCCAGTGCCAGTGGCATGATGGTCTCACACTCCATGGCCTGGGCCGCCTCATCCAACAGGATGTGTGTGAAAAGCCCTTTAGATGGAAAGACAGACACATACACACACAGCATTAAATATTCATTACAGGGAGCTTCACAGGAGTAGTTATTAATAATCCATAACTGTGGCTTATGTACATGTGCAAATACACAATAGTGTAGATATACATAATTTCATCAGATAGTTAATAACTCAGGCTTTTCTTTTATACAGACTGATCTGGTCAAAATATGTAGTACTGGTGGATGTAATGGTGACTAAGAACTAAAAAGTACACAAACAAAAGTGCCTATTTCATATAAATACACACAAATGACAGTCATTTAAAATAAAAGAGTAAAGAGAGCATAAGACGATATGCACTGCAAAGTGAATAGATTTAATACAATAAAAACATATGCTATAAGACGTACAGACATAAGCTAGAATAGTTTCCACTGGTCTAATAATTATTAAATCATCTTAAGAGATGTACACTGAATTGCTTACACCTTGTGTGTATTTAAATGTGCCTGTCTTCAAGGAAAGTTACTCCCCTGTGTTTATTAGGCATTCACTATTAATCGATAACACAAGTGTTTCAAAACTGGGCGCTACTTTGACCCAAAAAATAAAATAAAATAAAATAAAAAAAGCAAAAGCAAAAGCAAAATGAATGTTCACATATTCTGTCTTGGTCTTCTTTTAGCCATTTCTTTGAATATACTTGAAATACTTCATAATGTTAATATAATTATCACTATGGCAGAAAACACTGATAATCTCAAACACTTAAACATCAAGTTAAAAAATTCAACAAGGTACTAATTCACCAAGTCAACGAAAGACATCTAAAGCCCCAGTAATGTGGCATTATGGAGAGATATACTAGCATTATTCATCAACTCTACAGCTTCATTGAACATAAACACATACAGGTCCAGATAGCCAACATTTTTGAAGATGAATTGGGTCAGGTACAATAAACTCAAGCTCAAACCGTGTTGTATATTAGCTCGCCAGGAATGAAAGAGAAATAACAGCCTAGAAAAACAGCCTTGGTTGCTAGCTTTAATTCCAAACAGACCACAACCCCCACCTGTTAAAGTGCTTGTGAGTACTGGATGCATTCGAATTGGCAGTTATAAACTGGACACAGTATTGAACTCTGTAGGCCACACCTTGGGATAGCTTTACATGGTAAAACTCACACAGCCCCCTGAATTTTGCACTAAATAAAAATTTACTTGCATAATTGAAGACTCCTGACACACAAGAACAACAGATGCAACCATCTGAACAACCAGAGTTTCATTAAACAGCCAAAGGCCCAACAATCTTGCACATCAACCAAGTTATACACCTACATATGCTCATTTGTACGTAACCAGTCAGCTTAACGAGTTGGCGAACATTAAAACTAGCTGTATAAACAATTGCTTGGGAAAAATTTGCTTTGCTGGGTTGGCCTGCTGTTTTCACCATCTATAAAGCTAGATTACTTTCTACTGAACACCTCATAACATTTCAAAAGCCAGTAATGTCTGCATCTCAGTGAGACTGAAAACCAATTATTTTACACAGCAATAATGGAACGATATAATACTATTCAACAAACAGTTGAACTGTTTCATTAGTCACGATAAAGCTGTGGCATGTAAAGCCAGCGTCATGTATGTAAACAGAAAGAATATCTTGCAAAGTTTATACACAGCCGTGCCACCCTGTGTCCATTCTGCCGCCCACACCATGCCGTCCCCTGTAATTCCACAGCACCACTGCCATAGAAAAAAAAAGTCCTACACTGAGTAGGTGTCATGCTACTGTGCTCTTGCCACCTCTGGCTAATACAGCAACTTCAAGAGCTCCTTTCAGTCATGTTGCTCCAGCAGCACTGACTCTTACTGAACAGTTTATATATATAAAAAAAAATAATAATAAAAAAAAAAAAACACGGATGGAGAGGAGAGGAGAAGAGCAGAGAGTGGAAGCTAATGATGCAGAGCATGTTAGACAGGCAAGCTGGGTCTCTTAGCAACAGATGATCCTGCGAGCAGACACATACAAGGCAGGAATTAGCCTCTCTTAATAAACTGTTACAGACCCCAACACTTCTTTCAGGGGGAAAAAAAATATATTTTTTAACCAGCTTTGTGGCTGGAGGGAGGGTAGGAGTTGTACTGCATGCCTTTTGACTGTGCGCAAAAAAAAAAGTCATCATGGTTTAGCGCTCAATACAAAAGCTAGCTGCAGCTTTCATGGCTTAAAAGGGAGAGAAATGAGAGGTGAGAAAACAAGTAGAAGAACGATAGCGCTACATTCAAAGAGGGAACAAGTGTAAATGCATTCAGCTTTGAGCAGGCTTCAGGTACAGAGCAGGAATTTCAAACAAAAAATTTTTAAAAATCTCACTCGCTACCTCACACTCCGTATAGATACTCACTAACTGTCAGTAGGCAGTAACATGGGTGCTTGCTCTGTATGAGTGTGTGCGCGCAAGTGCGTGTCCATGAATATATATTCACCAGGCTCCAGATCAAGCTGACAGAGGTACTGGGAGGTGCTAAGTGTAACCACCACCACTCGGTGGCACTCTACATCCTGCCGAGTGGGCATCTGGAAGGTGAAGTACGCTCCAGAGATCAGGCAATACTGCTGCACCACCGGATGCACCGTCTTCACCCAGCGGTTCCTGAAGTAAACCCTATACACACCAAAGAAACAGACATCAGGGACTACAATTTACAGAAGCTCATGAACAATACAGTAAACAGTAGTGCTCCTCAGTATTAGCTAATTATCAATTATCATAATAAGCTTTTCAACTCTGATGTTGACAAACTGGAAAAATGCTTCTCAGTTTTCGTGACACTTTATATCATGATCTTTCAGTGTCACTAAGGTTTAAATCATGATATATAGCTTTAATGCTATTTTTTGCACTTGATTAAAGTTATCCAGGACATAACACCTAACTGTAGGGCTGCAAACCATTTTCAGTAACATTTACTACACTATATTAAACTATAATAGAAAACACTAACATTTACCACATATATGAAACGATGCACTTCTGTGGGGAAATAAACAAGCTAAATGCTAGCAGGACGCATCTGTCAGCTCGGTCAGGTTTGTGACACTTCCTAACTATCCGACTGCTTTCAACTCCAGTTGCAGGTCAAATAATTTTTCTACTGCTAAAAACAAACATTAAAACAAAATATCATGCATCACTTAGTACAGGGGTTAAAAAAAGCTATCAAGGTGCCAAACACAGGCTTGTAGCTACCACAGCTACGAATAACAAAAATAATGTGGAAAAACACCTCAGCCAACCCTTTATCAAACTCAGCATGCTATTCAGATTTGTTTTGCGTTTTTGTTGGTACCTGAGAGGTCTTGCGTGTGGATTGCCTGCCTCCACGTATGGATGAAGGTAATCCTTTATGTACAGATCCGCAGCACTGTTCGAATGGGTGCAGATGAGGACTCTGAGAAAACAATTTCATAAAGCACAAATACTCACATAAAACACAATGAACAATTAACAGTTCACATCTGTACTATGACAGCTGCAAGGTGTTCATGTAAGAAAAAAAAAAAAAGGTATGTTGGATTATGTTTAACCATCAAAATTTTTTTAGTCATATCACAGGATGCCACAGGTGCTCACCGTGTGTCAGGCTGCTTGAGGATGTGCTTGACAGCCTGGGCCAAAGTGAAGGTTTTGCCTGTGCCGTATGGTCCGATGATGAGAACAGGAGGGAGGTTGATGGAGAGAGGTGTGGTGATGGCCAAAATGGCTTCCTTCTGCTTGGCATTTAAACGAGGGTCAAGCTGCTCGTCCCATTGTCTACAGCAAGGAAGAGAAGGGTTTCGGGCTCTGTGTGAACACAGACTACCACACATTTGTCCCATACAAAGTGAGGTGGACCATGCTGGTGAGGCCCATTTTTACTCACTGAATAATTGCATGCTATCTTTAAAATGCCAGCAAAACAGAAACAGATGAGCTTTTACAACTAATACATTCATATACAGGTATGTACAGTCACAACTGAAGTGAAGTTTTGAATTACCCTGAATGTTTACTGTCCAAACTAGGCATCTTTTGCACTGGAGCTCTGAAGCCAACATAGACAACAAGTAATGGTAGCTTACAGCTAACAGGTTAACTTGTGTATTCAAGCACAAAGTTCATGCCAAAAGTTTTACACACTTGCCTTAAAAGTGCAACATATACAGCAAACACTCTTACCTATATGGTTTTTGACATGTACTATACTATTTTAAAAACGAACTGACACAAACACTGCAATGCTAGAAACAGCAGTAGCAGCTACTGCTATTTATTTAAAAACTGCTACAAGTGAGGCAAGTGCGTGTGACAGTTTAGCCTGGTAGTTTTCACAGTGCTAAGCTGGTTATAAGCCTCTGTTACTTGTTAGCTGAAGCCAGGGTTCCCAACCTTTGCAACTCCTAGTCCATATAACTGAGCACAAAAACCTCCACAGCCCTCAACAAGACCACTTAAAATGCAAGCAAATATATATGGAACCTGTCAAATTTAGCTTCACACAAACCATGCTAAAAAAAAAAAAATCTTCAGACTCACTAAATGAGATGCCTGATTTCCTGAAGAGAGCAAACAGAGGTCTGGCTTAATTGATACATACTCACTATGTTTAGTCTTATTAGTGGCATAAGTGTTTGGCTTCAGAGCTTAATCTGACAGGACGTCTCAGCATAAAGCAGTGGTGGCACATTTTCAGTTCTCACACATGTGAAACCTTGTACTGGGTACTCACTGCTGTAAATTGTGGTTTATGGTTGGTTCTCTCAACCTAAAGCATTTACTGGCCACCCATGCCGAGCCCAATGATCTTTCCTTTTGAGAGACTAGTTTTTTTAATATGATAGCTGAATCTCATTCAACCAAAAAAGGAAAAAAAAAAAAAAAAAAAAAAAAATGACAATGACTTAACTGGTTAGCATTTTGCCAACAATCGATGGTCTTTACCGAAATACGTTTTATTTTTGTGATTATTACAACATCATTGCTCCAATTTAAAACTAAAGTAGAAACTGACGATGAGGGTAAGTGGATAATTATTTAAATTAGACTTTTGTTTAAAAAGTATGTTAATGTTTGCAGTTAAGACAGTTTTGTGTCCTACCTATTAGGGCTCCAGGGGATTGTGGGCGTGAGACTGATGTCGGGAAAGAGGATACCGTTGTCTCGCAGGCGGTCCAAAGCATAGTGCATCTCACACAGAGGCAGCCTGTTGAGCTGGAACTGCAGCTCCACCTAGCAGAGCAAACAGGAACCTGATGAACACACCCTACAACACATATCTACAACTGCTTCAAATCAACTGAGCCTGCAGTGCCTTTTAGCTCTTTAACATCTTTTTCAACCTACGAGTCCTAAGTCCTCTAAATTTCAATAAGTACTCACGGTATGTTTAATGTGCTTACTTGCATTAGTGAACCTATGAACAGCCTCAACCAGAGGTTCATTCGCAAAATTGCATGCATTAGAATCCACTAATGAGCCTTTTCGAATTATGCCAGACAGCCATGAAGGATTCCACTGGGATTCCACATGACAAAGAGGTTCATTCCTCTAGCCTTAATGCAGCTTAAGTACAGTAGTGGGTATGTGCAGCTGGAAGCTGCTGTAATAAATATGATGTCTCCTCTCCTTTTATGAAGGAGAGCACGGGTAATTTAGAACAAAGCCTGTTCTTTGGAGGCCAGCCTGCTATGGCTTGTCTATGACAAAAGGGCCCTGGAAGTCAGCCATCACAATTCAATTAGTGCTTCAAGTGATGCCGACTGCTTCTCCAAAAAAAACAACAAAAAAAAAAACAAAAACAAAACAAAAAATCATCAGAAACTACAACACACTTTTCTAAACCATTTTTTCATGCTGATTTCAGATCAGCTTTCAGTTTTTTCAGTCACATCAACTTTTTGATGTATGAGTAATATTAGATTTGCAATAGACTTGCATGAATTTGTTTTTAAACCGCAGGCACCAATCAAGTAATTGCTTCAATATTTTCATTGCGAAGTCAAATAGGCACACACTGTGGCATAGATATAAATATCAGTGTCAGTCATCTACCACTGTTTCTTCAAAACGCTTAGTATATGATTATTATATGCTAATTATACCAACCATCATGCAATATATAACTAGCTTCATCACACAAACTGTACGTGCGGGAAAATCTAAACACAGATTTGAAATCAGCATGAAAAACACTACAAACCCACATAAACTTATGTCTGATGATTTTGACCTGTTGACCTGTGTAATCTGCCCTACGCACGAATCAATGTTTAGACGGCAGCCCAAATCATCTGAAACTTCCTCTCTTCAAACAGGGGTATTATATTTTTTTGTAATAGTTGTTTGGAGTCTTTTGGCAAATCTGAAGAAAATAGCATCTATATTATAACATGTAAACATTAAATGTTTCAAACCATATAAATCAGCCCTTAGGACGTATAAGGAATATCAGCTGCAGAAACAGCATCTTTTAAATTCACTGTTTTTGCAAGGTTACAAAACAGGATATGGTATAAATTTTCCTGTCCAGTTTTTAACCAACTAAAGAGAAGACAAAAAAGTACAGAGTGAGGCTACAAGAAAAATATAAAATATCAGTACCACTTTACAATACCTATGCTTATAAAGGATTTATAATTGATTTATAATTAGGTTGTTAATTAGGTTGAAGATAGTTTATAAACCATAAACAATAAACAATCAGTTATAAACAAGTTATAACAGTTATCGTACATTGATGCACGCTTGCTATTTGGCTCAATCTGGTCTTTCAGTGGTAGCAGCATGTTAAAGATCTGATGGAGTTTAACATTCTGCCTGGGAAAGGGACAAGATAAGCTAAGACCCGAGATCTTGTAAAATGGTGAGCCTGCATTGATGTATGACAACTGTTCCTACTTGTTTATAACTGCTTATTAATGATCTATAAACTGTCTATAACCCAATTAGCAACAATTATAAACTCTTTAAGTGTAATCTTATTCTAATGTGTTATCATAATTTGAAGTGGAATCTTTGGACATGCAATCAGTCACCACTGGCTGATTAGCTTGCTCACAGGTTGACGTTTGATTGGCATCCTAATTGGAGCCCTACCTGTAGTTCCCTGTCGGGCACAAGACTGAGCTCCTCACAGCAGTCCTTGCAGATGCGCAGGAAGATATAGTCCTTGGTCTTTTCCTCTATTAGTGCCTCATAGACTCGCTCCTTGGTGCTGGCATGATGGCCTTGTCCCATCCGCTCTCGGCTCACGGGCAGCAGGAGCACAGAGTTCACCTTGGTCATTACCAACCTGCCGGCCAGGGTGTCCTCCGATAGCGTCTCTGTGAGTTTGAAGCGTGCAAAGAGTTGCCCGTTTTGGGCGTACTTGGCACCCCCGGAGATGCCCGTCAACATGAAGCTGGAGACTAGCTGCAGGTTTACTTTGATGTTGAACCTGAAAAGACAAAGTTTTCAATACCACAGTACATAAATATTGCTATCCATCATATGGTTAAGCATCTCCTTCGCACATAAGCCAGTTAAGAGTGGGGGAGGGTGGTAAGGCTGAAAGGCTTTGTTTTTGTGACGGTAGCTCCTGTTTTCTTTATTTGTTGTGGCATTGCTTTCACTGAACGTCAAAATACTTCTGCTCCAAGCAGCCTGGCATGTTCTAAATGCCAAACCTCATTCGTGCTACAGTGATGGCTTAGCAAAGCCTGTAGAATTCCACTCTCGAAGAAGATACAGCACATTTCAGCTCTTACTGACTGACATCTAAAGCAGTATATTTTTGGAGAGCTACAGTGAATCTCCTACGCCACACTCCTACATTAATGCTGTTTAACGGCTCATGTCCACATTCAACTTTGTGTCCAATATCAAATTATTAAATGTGGCAAAGCTCCCATCTTTTACCTTCTAATTACATAACTTCAACTGCTTTCCTTACACGTGCTCTCGGCAACTGGAAAATCACTAAGGCATCAGTGGCTCTTACATGCCACAAGGATCAATTGTGACCTCTAGTGGTTAGGACTGAGAGAAAACAAGCAAAAAAAAAAAGGACAGCATTCCTCAATAATTGTTTTTCCTAAGTACCATTTTTCAAAACATACAAAATATGTAATCATTTATTGTGCCTACAGAAAAAATGTCTCTCTCCTAAAAAGAATCAGTTTTCCGCACTCTCTCCACACGCAGTCAACCAGCCAAGACATTATTAGTGTCCAAATTTTCCTTATTTATTTCATAATGAAGCTGAGAGGCAAATGTGGAAGTCAATAATCCCCCCCAAGTCATTTCCATAACTACATTGGCAAAACACCTCACAATTCACTCAAACCGCATCCAACTCTTCATTAAGGTGCTGAAGACTTGTCAATGTAGTTTAGAACACTATAAGCAATAAAATTTCACTTCACCATTTCAGACAGCACTGGGGCTGGTGAAGACTGATCTCGGACCAGATTCTTCTATATTTATAAATGGTAGTTGCCACTAAAACTGGTTCATAAAAATCAATTCATAACACCAATGGATCAGAGCACTGTGAATAGCTCTTGGATTTTCTATGAGGAAATAACAGTATCACATTTTCAAACAGGAGAGATACAACTCAACCAATTCAGCTATTTAGGGCAATATTTAAAGCTACATTTATGACATTTAGCAGATGCTTTTATCCAAAGCGCCTTCGATTCTCTAACTACAGGGGACAGTCTCCCTGGAGCAGCTTAGGGTTAAGGGTCTTGTTCAGGAACCCAATGGTGGTATGCTGAAGGTAGGATTTAAACCATGAACTCTTGGTCTAGAGGTAATTATCCTATCCACTAGGCCACAACCACCCCATCAACAGCCCCCACCCCAACCATCCCCAATCAATATCTTATTGGAATGACGCAGAGATGGCAAAACTCTGTTTTGCCTGGTCTGGCAAAAAGTCACATGCCCACTTTGTTTACAGTTCACAGCAAGTCATGCTGTCCCTTAAACCACACTGTCTGTGTCACCATAAAGAAGAGCTGATGTAATCTGAGAGTTCTGGGGATGTATTTAAGGACAGTTATGTCTAATTATAAACTAAAGAAGTGAAATTTGGACACCAAACTCTTGACTGGTAAGCTGATCAACTTGACAACAAACTGAAAGCTTAATCAAACTAATATCACATTAATTTAGGTATGTCTTTGCCAGAGACTGCATAAAGACCAAGCCAAAAATGCGATTTATATGTAAAAAAAACTCACTTGCTGACTTCCTTGTACTGAGCGATCTCTTCAATGTAGAGCAGGTCATGGAGGCGGGACTGGTAGTTGTCACGGGTAAGGGACTTGTCTAGTACAGACTGAGTGAAGAGTTGGTCAGCAGACAGTGGAATCTGATAGCGGCTCAGCAGGCTACGCTCAAGGTCCATGTTCTCACTAGGGACAAACTCCACGATGGTCTTACAGGACGAGTCCCAGCGTTTCGCTGTCATTAGGAGCTGCTGGCGGGCCTGCATCAAGTGCTCCAGGTCTGCAGGGCGGCAAAAGCATCAAAAGAAAATCACACATAGTTCACTTCCTTGATGTTTAAAAAATCTCTCAAATAAATTCTCAACAGGGACGAGGACTCTCCAAAACTCAGAAAAACCATTAGCAATGAAATAACTATATTCTCACGTTTTCAAATTCAAAGGAGTAGGCAATCAATGTACTAATCTGACAGACCAATACACAGACTTATTTCAACTCATCATCTGATATCAACTTGACAAAATATATACCCATGGAAAAAAAAAAAAAAGAGACCACTTTTCCCTTTTTTCTGTTCACTGTTTGTACAATTTGTGGCAGCGTGTTTGTGTTTAAAATGCACAGGTTGCTATACTTTTATGAACTATTGCAGTGTGAACTGTGTAGAAAATATTAAATGCCTCCATATGTGCTGTAAGTCCAGTAGTGTTTGTATAGCAGCTTTTCTATGTGCTGTATTCCAGCAGCTTCACTCCTGATTCGGTTTCTGATGGGATGAAACAGAGCTCACACAAACACAGTATGCTCTTAACATCACTATCTTGTTGCAATTGTGAAATAACTTAAGCGTGTTGTGTAGTTTAATATTTCCTATTTATATGTATTATTTTTCCTTTTTTTTTTGGGGGGGGAATTTTGAACCAAGTGTGGTCAGTTATGTATAAAACAACAGTGAAATGCACATTTTACACAGACACACTCCCATATTTACAAAAACAATAACCAGAAAAAAAAAAGATGCAGTCTTTTTTCATGGCTGTGTATGCAAGATGACATCTGTCAATAAAAAATGGAAATAAGGGTAATCTATACTGACCTAGAAAGTATCAACTGTAAACTAGGATACCGTCCAAAACAAAACAAAACAAAAAATTTGCAGGGACATTTTATACCTTCAATTGACGCTGCATCTACCATCACCCTCTGCATCAGCACTGGTTCAGAGCCGAAGTCAAAAACTACAGTCTGCCGGAAGGTTCCAAAGATTTCAGTGCTGAAGGCCACCTCCACGGTGTAGAGGCAGTGATCCATGCCGTTTTGCACGAGGCCTGCTCCACTCCACTCCTGACAACCGCCCTCACACACCTGCTGGGGCACCTGAGCAGAGGTGTCCCCTGCAGACACGGCTGTGATGGAGAAGTGTGGCCGGTTGGCATCATAGAGAAGGGCAATCCGGTGCAGGGTTCGGGCAGGCTATGAACGCCAAGCAGAGGAGAAGACTAGTCATGTGGAGGGATCAGCATATATATAATGAGTCAACTCTGTGGGCTCCATACCAAGGACAAGACAACCAGACAGGGCACTAAAGAATGACAACTGACCCTCAATCTCCTATTCACTTCACTTTTCATTGAAGGTACAGAGGGTCCTCGAGTCACGACACAGATCTGTTCCTTTGACAGTGACGTAACCCGAATTTTGGTGTTAGTCGAAACACTCCCTAGCCTTAATCACTTATCGATCCTAACATAGCTGTAAAATCATAAAAACACAACTAAGCCACAGAAAAAGGAAAACTCCCTCACTCATTCATCGTCTTCTGCCGCGCGCAACCAAACTAGTTCGCCCACGTAGTTCGTAAGTGGGAGGCTAAAAGTGTAAGTTGAGTGGGAGAGTGGGGTGAGCGTTGTAAACTCGAAAAGTCAAATGTCGAGACTGTTATAACCTGAGGACCCCCTGTATTTTACTTATATTTTGCTGACACTCAGGGCACTGACACACAAGCAAATAAGGAGAAGGGATAAGGAATAAATCCTAAAACAGTGGTGTAGGACATATCAGCAGCCAGTGTACTATTCACTAATAAACGATAAAAGTTAATTAGTTTTACCAGTCGGATATAGAAATTACAATCACAACTGAATTTTGCATACTGTTTTTAGCATGCATGCTTTTCTTCAGCTCACATCAATAGAAAAACAGCATAGAGGATAAACCCATTGCTCCACATGTAGAAGACTGTAGAAGTACCTCTGGATAGAGATGTCTGCTTATTCCCAAATTTCTACAATAACTAATCCATGAATTAGCTACATGTTGGCCATTTAAAATTCACCACTACTCCATCTTAAGAATTTCAACTCGTTTCATTCTCACCATTGTTCACACATAGATTGTAGTGTGAACCTCTACAAAAAACAAGTTCACTGGTTATTGATATAGGTATTGGATGTGATACTTCTGGGTTGAATGTAATATTTAAACAAGCGTTCTTCCCACCAGACAAGGAAATATGGGGTAAACTGAGGACACTCGACTTAGAATTCTCTATTAATGCAGGAGACCTGCCAGGTCTGATATTCCTGCTCTTCCTCTGCCTATTGCCCCCTTGAGCAATGCCCTTAACTCCATGCCAATCAGAACGGCTAGAATGTGGTAAAACATTCCTTTAGTTAGTTTTAGTTTGGTTTCTTTAAACCAGTTACGTCTGAAGCATCAGCTTGTCTTTCTTTTAGGGTTAATCAGGAAACAAGTCGGATTTAAATTGCTCACAACAGATTCTAGAAGAGACGGCAACATGCCTAAATGTATAAATATGTATTATGTATTTTGGAAGGTACAATAAGTACAATAACGCCACATTTGGGAATGCTTTTTAACATTCATGTGACATATTTTCTATAAGTATTTCACAGATTGAACAGCACCATATCCAGTTTATTGAGACCAATTATACTATCTGGGACTCCCTACTTTGTCAGGAATGTCCTCTGACAATACAACCTCTTGATGATACCCATGACAAGCTTGAAAAGGCTTTTTGTATCCTAATGTACTGTGGTGATTCTATTGGCCATCACTTCTTCTTGCCGGTGAAATATGAAAAAAATACTAATGATCCAGTCACTCCATTCAGTGCCATGGTGGAAAACTCTAAAGCTCCTACCTTGCAGTAAAGGGAGAATGTCCACGAATGGGATGATTTCTTGGTGTTGACGGTGACTGACAGATCTGAGCCATGTTCCACTGTAACTCCATCCACACAGTCATTGAGCTACAAAAATATAGAAAGGGGTTGTTAATATGAGGACATTAGAACCCACAATATGACACAGTAGTAGTAGTAGCAGATTTAAATTTAATGTGAAATAACTGAGGTAAGATTCTTTAAATCAATATTTGACAAATCTTATTATCAATGTGACAGATCATATTAAATGGCAGTCCCAAATGAGCAACATTCATCCCAATACGAGATTACATGCTTACTGTACCAATGAATGATGGTGAGGACACATTTTTGTGAACTGTGAGCAGTAACTGATCTTTATTAAAGAGCATACCACTTTCTCTGGACTAAGAGAGTTGATCCACTTCTCAATGAGAGCTTCCATGTAGTTCTCAGTATAGTGCTTCCCTTCCTGCTGCTGTTTCAGGCGGATGAGTCTGGAGGCATAACGCCGCTGCCACTCAGTTAACTCCTCCTGAGAATGGGCTGATGTGCACTGAGCCCCGTACCTACATAGACCCTGCTCTAGAAACCTACACAAAAGGATAAGGTAACACCAAAACTCAACACCAACATTATAAAACACAGGACATATCACAAAAACTCTGCTGTCAGGAGTCTACTATACAGCTAACCCAGAGTAATAGTTTCAGTGAGTTTATCTTCTCTCTTTCCATTTTAATTATATTCCCCATGTTATTCCCACTCACATTTTTATTTTTGAATGTGCTCAATATGAAAATTCTATTACAATTTTGTACAATACACCAGACCAAATGAGGAAGTGCATGTGAAATTCTGACCACCACTTACAGTGTGCATAAAGTGTTTGCCAGCATCAACCACAGCAGTTTGATTCATATACTTCTGCAACATCGTATTCCCAGAATTCAATAACCTGTCGGACCACCATGGATGAAACCATGTGCGTTTGTTTAGAAATGCAACTTACAAGCACATTCCCCGTTTCTATTAACTTTCAGTGCATTGAATTTCAATGAGTTACTAACTTGTGTCTTCTGTGCCCTGTTTTGCATTCATTTTACAGCTTCGATATTATATTAACTAGCTAGTGACCAACTATCAGAACAATACTAGCCACGTCCGCTGCTTGGAGATAAGCAAGACGACCACAATAACTAAATCTTCGCTCTGACTGTTGTAGTTTTAGCATTTAAATGAGGAAGGTTACACTTGCCATTGTTTATAAAGCAACGTTCTAGCTTGGGTACCACTATCTAGATCACAGGCTATAGAATGAATGCTAGTTAGGGCATTAGTACACATTTCCAGTGTACACCAGAATTGTGTCCGTGGTCATACAAAAAAACACCGTAAAGGGTAAAAATGTTATGCTACAATCCTGCACAGAAGAAACCCTCCACAGATTAAAGCCACTGTTCACGTTCAGCAAAAAAGATTAAATCTGGTTCAATAAACATCTAATTCCAAGAAACCTTTTCCCTAAGACACTGATACAATCTCACGTGTCAGACCTTGCTTAAAACTCTACCAAAGGAACTCTATCTCAATTACTATGATTTTGTTCATTTAAAGAAGGGTCCGCTCTCGTATGAATATGAAAATGCAGGAATAGCAATGGACAGGCTGGGCATACCTTTTACACAATGTGTACTCCTCACTGCTAGTGACTCCTCGAGGTGGAGGCCGGAACTGCCACCCCTCGAGAACATCTGCCCCAAATGCCGGGCAAACAGATCAAGAGACAAAGAGGAAGAGAAAGAGAAAGAGAGAGAAAAAGCATGTCAGTGCAAAAGCCCAAGCAGTCATGAGACAAGAGCTGAAAACTTTTGTTGTGAAACTGAAAGATCGGTAGGGGAAACTCACCCTCCTCGATCTCCTCCGGCATCTCCGTCGCCATCTTACTGTTTACGGCCTGCCATTCAAACAAGCTTCATGACTCAAACTCATTTCAGAAAAAGGTCCCAAAAACACCCCAGAACCTCATGAAACTGAGGTTAAATGAATTTATAATACAGTGAGCCCGTAGTAAAATGATGGTGAAACAGTAAGGGACTGAGTCTGAGACTTGTTTAGACATGCCTCATTTGGCAGAGCCTGGTCTCTAGAACAGGATGTAGATATGACCAATATGAAAATAACACTAACTTACCTCAATTTCAGAGAGAAGTATTTTCAGTCTTGTCATATCCTTAGCCATGATTCCATTCTTAAATATACAGAGAAATTGGTTATAGATTTGTTAAGCATCACAACTTTCATGGTTACAGCCTTCGTGTTCATTTACAACAATCTCTAATAAACAGTTTCAAGTGATCTAAATTTACATTAATTCAAACTGTTCAAAAGTTTGGAATGACTTGGCCATTAATCATTTATTTTTATTTACTACAGTACTGTGAAAAATACAATTTATGTCAGCAATAAGTGTCTCTCACAAAAGCATGTTAACATTAGAACAAAAACAAGAAAGCAGTAAGAGCATCAAGATTTTGGCTTTTTGCAAAAAGCTGTTGACATTTTGTGAGCTGGTTAAAAGAACATAGGTTTGGTTCCAGAGTTATTCTCGATCTCTACACCCACTGCATGGACTTTCCACGAGCAGCACACCTGATTTAATCTAATGAAGTACTGATTGAGCCAAACCAGGTGTTTGGATTCAGAGGCAAGTAATACTGGGTTTCCACAAGGAGAATGGTTAAGAAATACACATAATATACACATAATACACATAGTATTGAACACACAACTCAATGTAGATTTAAATACCTTGATATTTACATCTTGTTCAAATAGTGAGGTGATCTGTAGTATTAAAACTTTAGATGTGACTTTCTGCAAATAATTTCACTTATTTTCATACACAGTGTGATTTTGGGTATTGCTAACATTTTTTTTAAAAATTAAATAAATAAAATCAAGTATTCGTTACAAAAATAAATCACATACCAGCTAACTTATCAGTAAAGAAAATGAAATCGCCCATTAAAATCCACAGCGACACACACATTTTATGGTTTGATCAAAAGTAGGATATAAAGTACAAAAAAATCAAGTGAATACACATACTGTAATTCTCTATCTCAGATTATTTGTGCAAAGTTATCATTCTTGAGGTTTGATCAATAGTTCTGAATTACGAGGTGTTCTATAAGACGTTTTCAGCATATTATCTGTATCTAATTTTATTTGCAATCAAGTAAGCTTTACACTATGGGTGCACACAAGCAGAAGCAGACAAACAAACAATCTGCAATCAGTAATTTAATAATTTTGTGAATTTGGCCAATCTGTGTTGTAGTTTTGCGACATGAAAACATTAACTATGGGATTTAATAATGTATTTGAATGCCGCTGCTACACCTACACCTTAATGTTGTAGCACAATTATGCATAACTCTTTGAAGTAAATAGCCAGTCGCCGCTTACTATCAAAGTAGCAGTTTATTCGAACATTTTTATTCAAAGAGGCACCTGATCTTTAGTATTAAAACTTTAAACGTAACTTTTTTATGAAAGTGCATATAATGTTATTTATGTTTATACACACTGAGGTTCAGGTGTATAAAAACAAATGCATTTTTTAAAAATTTAATAAAAACACAAAATATTTATTATAAAAAATACATAATGGAATTAGCCATAAAAATCCACAACTAACACCCTTCTATTTTTAAGTGATGCCCTGGTAAGGAAAGAAAGGAAGATTCATTTACCAGCGGTTCTCCATACAGAGCTTTAGAGAGAATGCTGAGGACCTCCTGTAGGCTTCCATCCAGCAGCATGTTCTGAAGCCCAGCCCGGAAACTCCCGTCTCCTTTCCCCAGCTCCTCAGCAAGCACTATACACACACACACACACACACACACACACACACACACACATATATATATGCTATAAAACAGTCCTACCCCTTGAATTATGTCTGACATTTTTGCCTAGAGAATCTGAGACACAAAGAGTGTGTAAAGAAAATGAGGTGGGATTCATGCTTTTTGCTAAAAGGTCTGAACGAATAAATCAAATTAATCCAAAACACCGAAAAAAGGACAGGTTCAAACAAATCCTGCATCCTATAATCAAGGAACTCAAAAATCTAGCAAACACCACTCACTGCAGGGGGATCTCTGGATGCTTAAGAGACCAGATACCAGTTCATTCAAGTTAAAAATTCCCGTCATCAAATGTTCTTCATGGAAGACAGTGTCTAGTACCAGGGTTAGAGTAAACCTGATCCACAGGCTGCCAATCGCACACTTTTCTACTGTCTAGTGTGTAGGACACACTGTCTGGTGAAGCATTTGATTATCTCTTTATCTTGAGGCCAGCACTTGCACTCACGTTATAAACACCACAAGTTACAGACTCCAGAGTCACTGGAACATTTATTTAAAGGGAAATACAATTTATACTCACCGTGCTTACAGTCCTCATCAGCTTGATCATAGTCCTTCTGAAGAAAGAAGACACACCAGATGTTATGCTCTCACTCAGCAACGAGCAATTCCAGTTCCATGAGAACAGAACTGCCTCGTATCTACACTGCTCTCCATGCACCATTTTAATTATAAAGAATTAAGAAGAAGAAAAAAAAAACATCAAACTGTATTGGGGCAAGATATTTGATGCCCAGTCTTTGCTCGAAGCTTATTTTTGTTGTCAACATAAGAAAACACTTTGCACCTAAACCACTGCCAGCTGTTTGGTGAAAAATAAAGAAATAAAACTTCAAATGTCAATTGCTTCTAATTACTAAGAGGTATTTATTAGTATTAATTCAAATTGTGTACAACCCAAAGCACTACACATGTTCCCAAAAACTTTAAAATATAAAAAACATACTTTTAAATAACATGCAACTTAAAAAAAACAAAGAAAATGCATAGTTGTAATCTTAAGCCATAGAGCTGGCACATTAGGCACTCACCAGCTGGAGCAGGGCTGCAATTCGGTAGAGCAGAGCACGCCTGCGGAGGAGGGCCATGTTGGGGGTGGGGGGGCACGGTCCCAAGGCCAGCAGGGCCTCTGTGCTGTGGGCCACCGCTGCCTCATACTCCCGTCTCACTAATGATCCAATGGCTTCTTCACATGACTTCTGTGGTCTCCTGTCCTCCATGACTCAGGGACAGAATGTCTGACGGAGAAATAGAAAGTGGAGGAAATATGGAAATGTCCAAGTTCAGTCCAGCAATTCCACAGACCTGCACAGTTTGGATGTGTTCCCTGCTCTCCTAAGCAAACTAGCAAGCTATTCCTGAGCCAAAACAGACATGATGGAGTCCACACAAAGTCCACAACTTGCAGTTTGTGGTTGTGCTTAAATGCATAGTCAAGTGAAGTATTTCTAAAATTGAGGGGGGATTTTCTCGATTTTGACATTTTTCCCTGGTTACAGCATAGGGATATCATCAAGCAGCATCCTCAGAGTGGCCTGGCTGGATTCTGATGCACTACTTTTTGATGCTCAATTTAGGAACAAACTGGACTGTAAGGTTGCCTGTTTAACTTTTCAGCCAAATGGACAGGACAAATGAGTAGCCAGGGAAAAAAATCATGCCAGAATATTGACACTGCAACAGCTTGGTGACACCTTCCATAAATCAGCCATAAAAGTGTACACAACTATTTATTTAGCGGAAGACACCACCCACAAAACAGGCCTATAGCCACAGGGTCTTTGAATTTTGCGTAAATAGAAAAGGAGAGCAAAATATCAATATTTTTCTCACACCTCCGCTATTCCTGACATGCCTAATGTCATAGTATACAGCTGTTGTGGAGCAAGTGATGTGAAGTCATGAGTTAAAAAGTTAAAGTTTTCCTTTCCATAATAATTAGGTCGCAATGGTAACTTCCAGCTGGCGTAACCATGCCTCTCTAAATAGACTTTCACATTTTCCAGCCTCAGACAAGCGAATCAGGAATTCTTTGCGAATCATATTCACCTTCTACAAGAACAGTGCATGCCTCTGTGAATAACTGGACTTTTTAAAACTTTTTCTGCAAAAAAAAAAAGCACCCTTAGACTAAATCACACACACAACCTAAACTGCAAAATAGTTTCAACTTGAAAACCTTGCTGAAAGTTGTGAAACACACTACAGCATGTTCACTAAGACTTGGAATCAAGGTCCGTATCTTAATAATGAATGCCACTTTCCCTCATAAGACATTGGAAATATGTATCATCAGGCAAAGGGGCTCTGTTAGATCTAGGCAATATTGATCAAATATCAATATTTCTCAAGAAATGACCGCAATGGAAGTATTTGAATAGAACATTTCAATGAATGAAAGCATGTTTCCAGCAACACTGCACTTGAGGAATATTAAACAGACCTGACACTGCTTTTTGCTCTGTTTTGAGTAAATTTACTATTTGCTTATGTATTGTAAAAGATCTAAAGCACCCAGCAAATGACATGGTGCACAATCTGAAAAACCAAAGCACTTGGCACTAGGGTGCTGTGTTTTATTAAATAATGCCTACTAACGAGCAACACATTCAAGGATGAAAATCAAGACTATTGTTTGCCAACAAATGATATATGACCCTGCATTACTAGATCAACAAACTAACCTCATCTAATCACACCAAAAAAGGCAACACAAGAGACTTAGAAATATATAAACAGCCTATCTTTGGATTCCGGGTCAGTTAATAATAGATGTCCCTTCTGAGTGGATGTGTGGGCGTGTGTGTTGCATGTCTATCAAGTGAGAGAGAAGGGGGTAAAACTAACAACAACTAATATAAGTCTTTCTGTACCACAACACAGAAAAGGGATCAAGCTCTCAGGAGTGACACTTAACATTAATCATGAACACCTAGACTTCTACTCACTTCTCAACTTGTAACATTTTGTATACTCCAACTCCACAACACAGTCAAGCCCACAGACTCCTTTTTGAAGTCTTTGCTCCTTTTACTGTTTCCCCTCAAGGTTTTTGGGGGGAGTTTTTCCCTTTACCACTATATCACCCTCTCTTTAGGAGCAGATGAGGGGGGGTGGATTTCTCTAGGGCTGCTTTTGGGGGACAATGTGTGTTCCAGATAGCAATACACACACAGACACTTCTAGACATACGACAAAAACTAGAGCTAAAAATGAACAGTAATATTTGTTCCGATTAATCTGATCCTCCAGAATAAAGCACGAGTTGGTGGTTATGCTGCGCCCGGGCTGCAGCGCGACGTCTCTGGCTGTAGCTGGCTACTCTCTCGGCCTTGAGCTCCAGTCGCCCCCGTAAAGAGGTGCTAACACCACGCAGAGCACAACCACCATACACCACAGACTGGTACAGGTACACAAACACACACAAGCGAGTGACAAACAAGAAAATAGGTCAGAGAGGTGAAGTCTGGGTTTGTTGTCCAGACGAGGGGCTTTAGCCAGGCTGCTAGCTCTGCTCGGAAGCTCGCTGCTAAAGGCCCTTATTGTGCTTCGAAAGCTGCTACGAAGGACACCAGAGCTCGTCTGGGCTCCTGACACACACAGAGCCCACCACTGACAGTAACTCCGTCCGAGAAGCGAGGCGAGGCACCGGCTCCTACCGTTCAGGAGGCGCCCGGACAAAAAAGGTGTAGGAGGAAGTCTGCGCTTACCTAGCTTTACTTTCTACGCCATCTTGGATCCACTTGTCAGCCGATCGCACGGCATGATGGGGAAACAGTCCTGCGCCGCCCGGCTTCCTGGAGCACGACCGAGTCCACCGGCCTGAGAGACTTCAGGAGCTGTTTATCTCTCAAAAACCAGGAGAGCCCACTTCAAACTCCGCTTTATAACGCGTAGAACCGTGTGTTAAACGCTACAGACTGGTTCTTCTAGTGACCCGGTTCGACTGCTCTTCTCCTCAGGCTTGTTTGTGTTGTGAACAGCAACACACCACACAAAAATCACATTTCTTCTCTTCTGATTTTTAACCAATTCAGAAACAACATCTGGGAGGACATTTTTCTGGTGCGTTATTACTGTTTCTATCAATGTCTGCTGCTACCAGGCACCGGAGGATACTCCAGTGTCAAGTATATAAATAAACCCACTGCGTTAACCCTCTATGGCATGGTGTTGCCTTCAGGCAACAAACTATTATTTTGGCCCATCCACTGCCACATAAAAAAAACATCACATTGAAAGTCTAATGATTAGTCTGGGACCAATAAAATTTGAGGTGGGCGTAGGTTTGACCTTTCGTCTAGGTGTGGAGCAGTCCTTTTTGAGCCAATAGCTGGGTTGGACACACTGCTAGCAGAAGGTATGATACATTTCACTTTTTTAACATGTTTAAATGGAAATAATTTTGTATAAAAAAATCTGTGATGCACATGAATATGTGAAGAAGCATATCTGATTGAGTAAAGACACTTTGTATCTTTATTTATATACTAAAATTGTAGTTTCTCATTTGTTGCCTCAGAGCAACATTGTGCAGTAAGACCACTTTTGGTTTGTTGCCTCATATATATATATATATATATATATATATATATATATGTATGTGCGTGTGTATATATGTGTCTGTATATATATACATAAACACATGGTGAAGCTAATCTCTAACCCACAGATTGATCAAATATTTGTAACTGATGTTTGTTGAAATAAAACTTGTTGAAATTGTTGTTGTCGTCGCAATAAAACTTCTAATGAATTTATTGCTTGTTTGTTCCTCATTCCACTTATAAAATACCTTGGCATTTTAGTACCCTTGTAGCATCTTGTTGCCCTGAGGCAACAAACCAAAATCTGATAGGGGGGCTTGGGTGGGACACATTTTATGACTAATAAAATGTGCCATAGAAGGTTAATACATATGTATCAACTAGGTACATATACAGCTCTGGAAAAAATGAGACCAATTTTTTTAATTTTTTTAAAATCAGCATCTCTGAGTATGACAACCATTCCATGCCAGTGTCTGTTAAATTCCTACACAAGCACCTTAATCTGCTTTATGAGGTACTGATTAGTGATCACCTGAATCAAATCTTATTTAATAAGGAAAAATATAAAAATACACTGCGTGTAATGTAATCAACACTCTCCTCTTGCAATGTGACCAGTTGGATGGCAAAACACTACTAGAAGTAGGTCAAAGATGATTATTGCCATTTAGTGAACAAGAGAATTTTTAAAAAATATTCAGGTTCTTTAAACACTGCATAATTTCTATTATTTTGGTGTATTTGTATTTGGAAATTAGGATAATTATAAAAATATAACTGTATAAATGTTTTGTACTGTCCAGAGAAACACAAAGAAAGCGCGTCTTTTGTGTCATTAACAGGCTGCTTGCTGCCTGAGGCACAGAAAATCTCAAGAGTTCTTTTTATTCTTTTTCAAAGCGCCATCGATATATTTTAATTAAACATATTTGAAAACTAGTAGATTAAAGGTTTCTAGTGGTGTTTCTAGGACAAAAGCTTGCGGAGCTTTAGATGATTGTTTTGGAACAGTTGAAATATCCCTCAGGAGGGATCGCAGACCTCAGAGGATTAAATACCGCCGTACTCAGAGCAGGACGGACTGAATAAGACGCGCCGCCGACAAACAGTAAACTAAACTGTAAAGCTTATTGGTGGTTACCCGCACATTTTACTGTAATTTCATTCCAAAAAAAAACAATTAAATTATTACTGTATTTACCCTGCTTGTACCAAAGAAAACGGCAGCGCATGAATTAATTGTGGAAGACGTCAGTTCAGTAAGTATAGGGGTTTAATAATAATAATAATAATAATAATAATAATAATAATAATAATAATAAAGCTTTACTTTTATATTTTACGGGTAATTTATTAAGCTGAGTTTAAAATGAAATTAAAGTGTGATTTTTTCTTTGAACCGAACTAATAATTGCTGGCGAAAACTCCAGAAAATTCGTGAAAACGCAGATATCCTCCATATTTTTTTCTTTGTTGCTTTTTTCGTGGCTATATATAATTCTTTAGTGTTAAATTATAATATCGGTATTTACATTCTAGGACTGCAGGAGTTCAGTGTAAACTGTACAGGATGAATAGGGGTTTACCTTTACATTTTCGAAAACTATCTATTTCTTACATTTAAGAAAACTATACGTGGGTGCTCTTGGAACGTAACCCCGCCGAGAAGCGGGGGGTTACTGTATTGTATTTAAATGAGAGAGTCTGGATAGACAGACAGATCTTTAAAGGTGATAGAGTTTATACAGTCAGTTTAACTGATAATGATGAGAAATATATTGTATTTAAATGAGAGAGTCTGGATAGACAGACAGATCTTTAGAGGTGGTAGAGCCGGGTTCTACAGTCCGGTTCTAACACTGAGAAATGCTCCCATGAAGCAGGAGGTTCTGATTCTGCTACTCTGTGAAAAAATGCTTCCTTGAAGTTTCTCCAGCTGCCAGAGTCCCAGAGTAGCACAGATTTATGTGGAGCTGCACATGTGCAGAAGGACCCGGGAGCTCATCTCGAAGGGCGGCATGTTTCTGCAGAACACCGGACCGGGATAAAGTCACGTGGTGCCATTAATCAGCGTAAATGTTTTCTGTAATTAATTGATCCGAATTAACGAGTTAATTTGACACCCCAGGTATAAAATCAAGAACACAAACAAATGCTGACAGTAGAATAAGGGCTGTAAACATGGCACAGTCGCAAGATGCCAGTCTGGACTGTTGGAGCAGCTGTAAGTGTCAGTATTGCGAAACGGAAGCGTCTAGGAGCAACAACAGCTGAGCCACAAAGCTGTAACTGCGTCTTGTGAAATTTCCCCAGTTTTCTTCATATTTCACTGGTGTGTATCACTGGGGAGGAGAGATATGTTTGTGTAAGTGTGTAAATGTGCTGTTTCTCTATTCTTGAAAACGTACGTAAAGATTTAATCTACAAACATACGCGAGGCCTCAACCAATCAGTCACACTATGGTCAGGTTTTTGCTCACACTGGAAACTTTCTACTCGCTTAATGTTTACTGAAATACACTCAGTTCTTTGCTAACAAATAAGTCTACAGTTTGTTCACCATTTGAGAACCTTTGTTAGGTAGAAAATGTCATATTTCTTATTCATCACTACTGCAGTTCCAATACCGGTCAGAAAAATTGAAATTATATGTTTTCTCAGATCGTTCCGTCCCGCTGATGACTGTGAAACTAGTATGGACGTGTTGTTATTAAAGAGAGGAATTAAAGTGGGACCACCAAGTACAGTTTTGTCTTTGGGAGTGTGTGTCAGTTATTAATTCGGGTTATTCAGATGAATCCTGAGTGTCTGATTGCGCCGTTGGGTGTGTATTACAGCAGACGCTGGTGACCCAGATGTCGTGCCCTGTGACGAACCCCAGTTCTCTGACAGCGGAGGAGTACTTTAACCCCACTGTAAACCAGAGCCTCCGAGACATCGGCCAGCCGAGCCACCTGACCACCAAAACACAAAGGTGCCTCCGTCAAGCTACTCCGCTAACAGGGAGCGCAACTCTCACGCATGCACAGACTCTCGACGAGGCCTCTAAGGCCATGTGGAGTGCAGATGATGTCGTGGAGAACTGGAGCGAGTCTAAGTCTGAAACTTTTTCTTAGTCAAAAAAATCAAACGCAGTCGGAGAAGTGCAGCCTCTGGAATAAAGCGGCCTGGTGGTCCGGCGGAGGGTCCTCCCCTCGGCTGGATTTGAGCTGGGGATATACACTACCAGTCAAAATCTGGACACCTTCTCATTCGACGATTTCCTTCGTTTTTATTATTGGCTACATTGTAGATTAATATTGAAAACATCACCTGTTGCTCTGATGACAGCTTTGCACACTCTT
>JBBJLS010000028.1:9967656-10008773 GCA_037577275.1 Bryconaethiops microstoma | reverse complement strand
TGTGTGTGTGTGTGTGTGTGTGTGTGTGTGTGTGTGTGTGTGTGTGTGTGTGTGTGTGTGTGTGTTTGTGTCTGTATAGTGATAGCCATACTAACAAGTGGGAGTTGAAAACGAAAGGGCCTGTCTATCACTCGGATTTCCTCTTTGACCTGAACCCTCTCAGAGACTGCTGTAAATTATGGCGTGTGTCCATGAGCTAATGAGTCTTTGAAGTCTTCAGAAGAGTAAACAGGTCAGAGGTCCTTTAACATATTGTAACTTATCTGCAAATTGTAAATCAGTTTTGTTTTCACAAAATATATGTCATCAGAAGCAGAGAGAGCCTTGTTGCATTGAAGGAGTGAAATTCTATGAAATGAGGAAAGTTGTGTGCTGACATACACATATGGTGATTTCAGTAATGTGGTGATTTCAGTAATGTGGTGATTTCAGTAATGTGGTGATTTTAGTAATGTATACTGATATACACATATGGTGATTTTAGTAATTCTCCTTGCTTTTAGTGTAAAGACGATGAGATAACTGAGCAGACTAAACAGAACGTGCTTGTTTTTGCTGTTAAGTCTCTACAAAAATGAGTGAGAAACGGCTTGTTTGTGAAGGACGCTGGCGATGCTTCAGGCAGGTAACAACAGGCAGTAAAGCAAACTGAGGATGAAGACAGAGAGAGGGAGATATTTAGGTAGTATGTGGGCTGCCAAGTTAGAGGGGGATGGGCTGTGCCCTGTTATTTGACCCATCTCTCTAGTGAGAGGTCAAAGAAGGGTGTGGAAGAGGCGGTCTTGGGGCTGTGCTACCACAAAGTTCACTCCTCTTAAAATAAGCCCATAAACACTTTATCTCAGACTTTACCACTTCACAAATTAAATATCTTAGATTTTCTCAAGATACAAACACTATACAAAGCTGCATATAAGTAATGGATGTAAACTGTACTGAATGAAATGCCTATAAGAATAGTGGTGAGAGGACCTTATGAGGGCCGGCAGTATACTTTAGGCTAGTAACATTAATGTAACTGTAAGTGTTTGCTATTTATTTTAATACAGATTTAAACTTAAGCAAGAAATATAGCATAGATAATAATAAACTTGGTGTAGCTTGACCTCTTGATCTCTAGCCTTATAATTAACTTACATTAAGGCTTATTATTCAATAATTGCAATAAATAAAATAGATTAGTTATATAGTTATGAGAGTGAACAACGGAACTGTGGGTCCACGTACGGGGACTCCAAGTTTAAGTAGTTATAGCTGAGTGTATGAGTGTATTTGGTCAAATGATACAATTTTATTGATTTTCGAAGTGAAAATAAAAACTTGAGTTTCTGCAGAAAACACTGTGGTTTATTTATATTATTTTTTACTCGCATTTTTCTGAACTGTTTAACTTGGCAGAAAATTGTCATCTTTAAGTGCATATTCTGTAGAGATTGTGTGCTTGTTTTCCTGTAAAAAATCAACCAAATGTGTTATTTGACTGGGGTAATCAAACTTTTGCACACAAATGTAATAGAGGATTACTCACTCGTCTTTACTATCTATCACTGTCACACGTCATGCAGTCACATCTGTTAACATCGCTTAGAGCAGACTCTAACCATATCCAGCCTCTGTCTCTCTTTCTGTCTCTCTGTGTGTCTCTGTCTCTCTCTTTCTGTCTCTCTCTGTGTCTCCATGTCTCTCTCTCTCTCTCTCCCTCTGTGTGTGTGTGTGTGTGTGTCTCTCTCTCTCTCTCTCTGCCTCTGTGTGTGTCTCTCTCTCTGTGTCTGTCTCTCTCTCTCTCTCTCTCTGCCTCTGTGTGTGTGTTTCTCTCGCTCTTTCTCTCCTCTTCTTTCTCCCCTCCTCTTTTCTTCTCCCCTGTTTTCCTCTTTTCCAGCCTGTTGGACTTTAAGCTCTATCCCCCTCTCCTGTTTGTGTGAGAGAAGTTTGTCATGTCATTGGAGTCTCACAAAATGGCTGTTAGTGCATCACGACTGCTCAATATTTGGACGGCACTTCAGCACAGTGTGAAATATGTGTAATGCAAGGGGAAACCATGCTTTCCAAAGTATAAACACACCAACTCCCCCCACTGGGCCACCAGGCCATGGATTCACTCTTTTACTGCACATCTTTCCAGCCAGTCATTATATATGTCTTTGTAAGGATTAACCTCTTAAAACCTATAGGTCTGTATGTGGGTCCACACTTCAGTTCTTCACACTTAAAAACACATACCTTACATGCAGTGAGCTCACTAGAGAAAATTCCTTACTTAGTAGAATTTTATTTTACAGATTATGCTGTCCACATAACAATATAAAGTAGAATCTTTGACGCGATTACATGAATTTCAGAATCATGTATTCATGTAATGGACTACACAAGTTTGTGCAGTAACCTCTGATGAGTAAATCAAATCCATCTGAGAATCGTCTAAACAAGCATTCCAGTGCAGGTACAAGACTAAAAAAATCATGTTTGTATCAAGGCCTCAACATAGCCAATATCCCAAGAATTCTACATATTTTAATATTTGAGAAAAGTAGTGCAGAATCTTAAACATTTCTTTTTTTATTTTACTTACCATACGTTTTTTTTTGTTTAAAAAAGTCTAAAACTTTGTTTATTTACAGGTTTAGATGGAAAAAACCCAGATTCTCAAAGTGGGAAGATGTTTGAACTTTGCATTAGTTATATAGTAGTTACTAAGTCAAATATTGTACACACTTTAAAAGAAAGGAGCTAATTTTTTGAAGTGTTTAAGTATTTTCTAAAGAATCTTTTAATAAAGAACTATGTGTGTTAATTAGACGTATGAATAAATGGTCTGAAGGTTGATAATTCAATTACAAGCCTACGGTTGACATAGATTAAAAAACATGCATCCTAGCTTGTGCAGTATGGTACAATAAACACTTGCCATGCCACCATGTATTAGTTCTATTTACTGTATTCAAACAGTCTAAATGTGACAATGAACATACAACTGTCTTTATATCATAATTAATGTTATGCAAAATGTGCTCCTTCCTTTCTGGGAGTGGGTTTCTAACTGTATTGTGGAATAAATAATGAGTAGGGTAAGATCTAACTACTGTTTCTGACTGAGTCACAGCAGTAAATCATCTTCTCTATTATAGTTCAGTGTGTTGACACAAGTGGCCATATACCCTCTCATTTAGTCAGAAATCAATAGACAAATCATTTTCCATTCAAGTCTTTACAAGAGATGGTGCCTCCCTGCGTTAATGCACTTTCTTTAGTCATTTTACAGTTTCTTTTATGTCTTCAAAATAGTTAGTGGTGGCACACGGAAGACATTTTCTACATTTGGCTTGGAGGTATATACCTCGCTCGCTCTCTCTCTCTCTCTCTCTCTCTCTCTCTCACTCAGTGGATAAAAATCAGCTGTAAGGCATGTGTATGCCTTTTTTCCACCTCTCTTTCTTCAGTTCGACCTCGGGACGTCCCACTGGCTCCACCCTCTTCGGATCCTTTTTTCCTCTGCAGCTTTCTTCCCACATATTCTGGCAAGCTCTTGATGTTGATGTGGCAGTCAAGTAGATGAGTCTGTGGTAGAGAGAGAGAGTGAGTGAGTGAGAGAGAGAGTGATAGAGAGAGAGAGAGAGAGAGAGAGAGAGAGAGAGAGAGAGAGAGAGATCTGCATGATGGTCTAAATGGAATGTCCGTTCCATATTTAGTTTGTAAAGGTGGAGCCAAGAGCGTCAGCTAATGCACATCCAACACATTACTTGCTTTGCATTTGAATTAGTCTATAAATTGTTCTTAAAGTCAAACGGAAGCAAACACTTAAAACAGAACTGAAGTGAAAGTATGAGTACTGTGTCTATAGTCTTACTCAATGTAAAGTGAAAGTATGTAGCCAAAAATATACGAAATACGTGTGAACACATCTAAATTTAAACACATAGAAGTGTGTGTTATGGTCCTGTGTGATACAGTAACTAATGGGTGATGTCAAACTGATTTGCATGGTTGTGGAACGTTGGATGTGTTATTATATACAGTCTATTGAAACGGTCAAGCGGACATTTTCAACGGCATAGGAAGAAAACGTAAATTGTAAAAATATGTGTTTTCTCTTGGAAATATAACTAACTAAGAGTAAATAAGCTGAATTTCAATTTTTGAGTTAATTTTAAATCTTCAATAGTAATACAATTGTATAGTATCAAGGTACAATCACTTTATTATCTTACACCCCTCATCATGATACATTTCCTTTTGGCTAAAATAAAATAGTGAAGTCTCTTCCTGATACCAGGTGATGTAACCAAACATGAGAAGATTTATAGGCAAAAGTCATCAAAAAAAATTGTTTTTGACATGATATGATGAACGGTGCGTAACATGACCAATGGCATGAACTAACAAGGTAAAAAAGGCAGATTTTGAACTGTACTCACCAAAGTCCTCCAATATTTCTAAAGCTGACAGCATATGAAACCTGCACAGGAGAAGCACAATGTGTTGATCGTTTGACTGAATGTGAGAA
Source organism: Bryconaethiops microstoma (assembly GCA_037577275.1). NCBI lineage: Eukaryota > Metazoa > Chordata > Actinopteri > Characiformes > Alestidae > Bryconaethiops > Bryconaethiops microstoma. The sequence continues at coordinate 10,004,272 of JBBJLS010000028.1, read as the reverse complement.
AGTCATGTACACATTTACAAATGAAAACTAACATGTAATTACAGTTACTAAAAGATATTAAAATGCTGCAAAACCTAATTACTTGAAAGATGTTTAAGAAACCACTTCGAGAAAGTTCATGTAATACAGTAATATGCATATGATTTGGAGGCAAGATTTTGATCAGCCTGAAATCCTGATAGGGCTTTGTATATGTTCATTATTATATGTTCATTATAAAGACACAATGATAAAAGGTAACAAGTAAGTTAATTAATAGGGAAGAAAATCACACACCCAGTGACCTTTGACCTGTTCTCCTTTAGACATGACCTGTTTGAACCTGTATACCATGCTGAAAGTATCAGGTTTTCTTTTAGCATTAGCCTTTTTATCTATCTATGTATTTGTGATTTTTGCTCTATTATGTGACACAAATGACTTAGCTGGGAACAAAGGAATGAGAGGGTGGAAGAGAAAAGTCAGTGAAAAAAAGACTAAGAGAAGTAGCAGACTGAAACAGAACTCTTGCAACTGCTCATCTTTCAACACCAGCGATGACCAATAAGAAAAGTGCAGGCAGGAGTATGACTCCGCCCACTCTGAAATACTCTTAGCTTGTGCAAATATGTCTCTTTTCTCCCCCCTTTTGTGTCGGAATGGACATATGAGTGGTTTAACAGAAACATCCGTTCGTTTTCAACAATCACCCTACCACACTCTGTTTACACTGTTTCTCATATGTATTTTTTGTGTATCTTTATGTTGAGATTTGTCCCTTGTGCCCAACAAAGACGTTTAACCATAGTAAAAAAAAAAAAAACAAGCCCAAATCTCTGCATTATTTTTCCTAACTGAACTTTTTTTTTTACATTTGATTCTTACAGTCTGGTGTCTCCTTGTTTAGTCACATCATATACAAACCCCACCCATCCGCGAAAACCCCAGCAACATCCAAACCCCATTTCCCTTTTTGTTTTTCACGTGCAATTAAGTGCAACACCACCACTAGGGGGCGGAATTTAGAATGCACAGCAGTAGATCCTTTTTTTTTTTTTGGTTTCAAATCTCATCCTTTTTCCACTCCCCCAAATGTAGTCTCTATCTGCATTTCCCAGCCAAGGGAGTGGGTTCTGTTGACGCACTGTAAGACGAGCCACAGATCCAAGATCAGTTTTGAAGACTAATGTTGTGGTAAGAATACAGACTATGCTGATTTCAGGTCATCAATTTGGGATTCCTCTGTGATTCGTCAGAGTTACCAAGTAACTCATGGGAGAAAAAGAGTGTAGATAAATAGGAAAAGGGTACAATAAGATTTTACTTTAATGGGAGATCTTTGAAAAGGGGTTTGTTCATTATGAGATCTAATCCAAATGTTTCAACAGTGTTTGTAAATATATTGGAAATACGTGTTTTCCTTTATGCAGAACTGGGTCGCCTCCATGCCAATTGTCTTACATAGTTTGGGTTACTTGTGTAGAGTGTTGCCTAAATATTTGATGCTGGATATTCGTGACTGTTACCTGGTCTAGCCAGCTAGCCAGCTACTTGGTTGTTACCATGGTAATTCACCCTCCCATTTATAGCTAAGGTACTTTAGCTAAAATTCTAAGAAAATCAGACCCCTACGACACCCACATACACCTGAATTTCAGTTTATAACAGTTGATAGTTTGACTAACATACTCTTAGCCCTTTTGTCTAAGTAGCACATTCTCTTTATTCTCACCCTTATGTCAGTACAGGTGGGACTCTGGGCCCTGCCCTGCCACGCTGGCTGATGAAAAGAGAACTGCAGTCTCTTAGGAGGCTTTTTTATGGGAATCCCCCCTGTGTATTTCCACCCAGCTAGTGGCACGGACCCTGGGGTTTTTTAAAGCCACTCGTTTCCATGGGCTCGGAAAGTCATAAAAGGACCCATCTTCCCTTTTTACCCGCCTTCTGCTGCCTATTATCACACCAGGACTCAATAAGGGGGTTTATGGGCAGTTGGGTTGTGTAGGCACAGAGGTCCCTGGGCACCTTTGATGTCTCTGCTTGCCTGCAAAGGGCTGTGAGGGAAAGACATCACCATGGGCCCTGGTCCTAATCAGGGCTTTCGTTTGGGTCAGGTAATGAAGGCTTCTGCTTGGGCAGAATGACAGAGCACCACTGTTGGAAGCTGGCCCATTTCCTGCAGGCCCACAGGCCAGTGGAGATCTTGCACAGAGTGCTAATCAACCCATATGGGATGTTCACACAACTAATGTGGTCATCAGGCTTCTGTGGGACAGGTGATAAGCATGAGTTAAACAGTGATTAATGTTGTGTTGTTTCTTAAACCCTTTGAACCTTTTAGAATTTTTTGTTTTGTTTTTGTGGAATATCAGTGTAGACAACATCTGATAATGTACAAGAGCTCAAGTACCTCAGGTAGGTGACATGAAGTTATAGAGTATGACTAGATAAAGTAAGTAAAGTGGAACTTTGTTACCTCCACAACAGCTGACTTGTATAGTTTATGATTACTTGTATAGTGTGTTGATTGAATATATCATGCTCAATATCCATTCATTAGCTAGTCAACCTTTTTATCCAACCTTTTTTACTTGTTTGTAACCTCTTCTGTGGTACTTTACCATACTCACCCTCTCATTTAGATGAAGCTAAGCTACTTTTATGCTCTTTGGATTTGCCACTAGCATGATAACTACAAAGCTAGCAGGCTAGAATTCAGAATAACATTCTAAGAAAAGCTGGGGTGCATCATGCCTTTGGTCTTCGGCTCACTAATCCATGCCAAGAAGTTATACTGCTGGTTTCCTGTCTTGTACCACTTTGCAGTACCCATGGTTAATCCCAATTGGAAACTCCTGTTAGTCTAGGATTAGCCTTAATCTGGGTCTGGGAAACCGGCCCAAATAGCATAAATGAATGCAGTAAGTGAATCTAACTTATGTTCTGATACCCACTTTACCTTCTAGAATGCTTCCCCTATCCAAATCGTCATTGTAACTTTTAGAGAAATCACAATGTGACCCTCAGTACTGCAACAAACAACACCTACCATGATAATTAGCACAAACAATAGAGTTGCTATGTGTAGCTGAGCTACAGTGCTGACATATGCATGTACCTGTTCTTTTCCACAGAAGCAAGGGATTTTGTTACCCAACAATGCACCATTTTATTCTCCCTAAGGGTTTCCAAAGTCCCCCTTACCCATTTAACAGCAAAGACCCCTACTGGTTCTTGGAACCCCATCAAACCAGTCCAAAGACCCCAAACTCCCATTAACCCACCATGGGCACCCAGCATGCCCCTTCTCCCTGCGCCTTGATCCTGGGGTTTGTAAAATGGGCCGGTGGTCATAAAAGAGAGGTAATGCTCAAAGACCCTGTTACTTCCTGAATGATCTGCTACTGTAACAAGGCACTACTTCGGAGTTTGACACGTGTATATTAACACATATGTTAAAAAACACAACACATGCTTTCCTTCTAGCAGTTAACCTTGCCTTTATTCTTTCTTTCAGCCACCATGGCGCCCAATTAAAAGATCCTCAGAAATGTAGAATTTGATAACAACGCAGAATTTTTATCTTGCAATTTGAGAATGTTTGCGTGCAGAGAATATAGTGGCAATGGAAACTTCTGCTCAGAGCAATGTATTCAGTATCAAATGCAGAATCACTTTATTTGGAATGAAATTGTCAAACTGATGAATTTCTTTGCAAGATTACTATATTTCCACATTGCATTTTTTCTTGGAGAAATGTTCAGTTGAGACAAGATCTGTTCACAATGCCTAAGATCTGTTGGTCAGGTCAAAATGTCCTAAAGCCAAAATGTCAGACTCTCCCAACTCTTTGAAACTCCCACCTGATAGATCTTCACAGGCAGAGAATGCTGTTGCAGAGTTGTTCATTGTTATATTCTAAGATCTGAAAGATATGAAATATATTTGGCATAATGTTCTTCCACCAGGTCTTTTCTTCTTGGAATACCAGTGGAATTCTGAAGAAGGGAAGCCAGTTCAACAGAACTCTGTTTCTACACACCTGCAACACAAATCCCTGCTGCCATCTACCAAACTGTTGGCGGATCCTAAAAGAACAGCTAATAATAATTATAATAATTTCCTGCAGTTATTAATTATTGTACCCAAAGATGCTCCACAATATGACTCGCGCTTAACATAAAGATGTGGAGGATAATAGCTGTCCTGCAGAAAAGTACAGTGGCCTGGGCCACATATTCAGGAACACTAAAGCGGAATTCGGAAGCTCTATCATTCTTTGATAATTCTCCCTCATGACACAAAAGGCCTGGAACGCACCAGAGCATATTTCTCTGTCCCCATTTTCCAAGTAGCAGAAGCTTCTGGAATCGTTTTAAATGCAGGCTGAGTGTTAAACCTGAGAACCTCTGTCTGAGAGCCCTTTTTCCACCTTTCTCTGGATCTCTTCTGCCATTAATTCTGTGATGATAGCGTTTGCTTCTTCCAGAAACTCCAAGTGACTTGTGACAGAGCTGCCTGGCTAAGACCCCATGCTCTCACTCTGAAAGGCTAAAGAAGCTGAATGGTTCTGCTTTTGTCGTCTACTTTAAGGGCTCTCCTGAGAGCTGGGGTAAATTTCTCAACACAGCCCATCTGGTGGGTGCTTGCAGCAAAGAGATGCCTGCAAAAGACAGGTGCTTTTCACCACCACTGTTATACTGTGTACATTGGTTATATTGTCTATACTGCCATACTGTTTCCACAATTCCTTTTTTTTGCACAGACCTTTAAGAATGTATACTCAGGCTGCTGTTTTCACTTGTTTCATACTGTTTTATACTGTTATACTGTTTAAACTGGCTATACTGGCTATACTGGTCATATTTTCTGCACATTTTTTCAACCGTTGCACATTTTTAAAATTATATTTATATACAATGCACATTGAGCTGTCCACACACTCAGGACAGGTTAAATCTCACCCTTACCTTATTTTATTCTTCTTATTTACACTGTTTTTTTGTTTTGTTTCACAGTGTCTTATGTCTGTTGCACTATATGTACACTGTGGAACCTGAGCTTCGCCATTTCGTCCCTCTGTATACTTGAATATGGTTGAGATGACAATAAAGTTCACTTTGACTTTGACTGTGATTAATTATCTGAGATAGAAAAGTGCGTCTAGATGGAGACTGACTCGGTGATGCCAGTTTTTAAATGAGTATGATTAGTCACTAGTCTGCCTTAGCTTGGTAGATACATGCTGGTGAAAATATAATAACACGCACAAATAATTTAAATTATTTATTGAAATAACACAACTACACTTTATAGGCATGAAGCACAGCAAAATGCAGTACAATACAATTATCCAAAGAACAAATCATTTTTAATATGATTTCTTCTTTATAATAATAATGACAAATTATTCTTTTGGTGTATTGATGGGTATCATATAAAAAACACCTTTTCCATAAGGAATCTAATTTTTGTTGTAATGTAAGTGCTCTATATTTAGGGGTTCTTCTTAGAACATTAAAAAGGAGCTTTGAAAAGGTTCTTCACATCTTATTTATAGAAATGATTGAACTGTCCAGTGAAAGCTTATAAAGTAACCAAAGGAGGTTCTTCTATGACATTATGCAAAAAAATATTTTGAAGAATGTGTGCTTTGGCTGCCAAGAAACCTAGTATTTAAAATCATTCCATTAGTAAAGTGTTTTTTTAATAACTCTGTTGACTGATACAGAATTCAATTGATATGCCATTAACCGATGTATGTCATACACTACTGTATGCATATCCAGTATATTATAATGGTTCCTGTCTCAGAGTTTTCTGCATAGCTATGTAACAAATACGCATCCCACAGTCCAGTATGAGATGTCATTGTAGACTGTAAGCACTGGGGTCTATCCCACCTACTCCTTTAAAACTATCCAGTATTTCATGTCCTTCACTATAGACGTTACTTAACATTTTTGACACACTATACAGAATTGTAACATATTACCATATTATAGAATAGAAGGCGTTGAGAAGCTTTAGGACCAAATATGACGCTCCAAGTGGAACAATCTGGTGAAAGTGTGAATTAAAGAAAGATACATTTTACATCCATCGTTAATAACAGTAACCATGTTTATATCAGTTTATGGCAATAAAAAGAGGCAAGAAGAAAAACAAGTGGTGAATTTCAATTCAAGTGAAAACATCTGAAAAGGAAGAAAAAAGAAAATTGTGGCCTGTGTGGGTCGTACTCTAGGGGTAGTCTCTCTAGTTGATGGTAAAAACAGAGCACTCAGTAATGGAAGAATTCTGCTTGAATAAATTCATATTAACCATTGGTGTCACTCTAATTCCTAACTGAAATACCAGCAACAGTCGTTCACATGTATGTGAGGATTGTGCTGTGCTATGACTTACAGAATTATTAGTTATAAAACAAAAGTAAGAATGACTTGGCCTGTAGCAACACAGTGCAGAAACACTGTAGGCAGCATTCGGCTGCATTCAGGCTATTGCAAGCTAAATTTCTGCAGATACACTATCTGTCCAAAAGTATCCAGACAACCCTTCTAATTAGTGAAGTCAGCAACTTGGATGTGCACCAAGTTTGGACACAGGAAGTCAATTAAGCACACACAGCTTGAAAGTGACCATTTTTGCCATATGTGAACATGCCACAGCGTGAACAGCATGAAATTATTCCTCTCAATTTAACCCATTCACCAAGTGAAGCAACAGGCAACTAGGAATACTGGGCCCGGAGAGCAGTGTTTGGGGTACCTTGCTCAAGGGTACCTTAGTGGTGCCACTAGCAGTCCTGGAATTCAAACCCAGGACTTTCCGATTGCAGGGCGAATGCCTTAACCACTAGGCCACCATCTGCCCCAGCCGCTTGTAGAGTATCCATAGAAACACACTGGCCAATGGAGTGGAATTAGCTTGAATTAATGGACATTTTTATAGAGCTTAAGAGCCTAAGGTCACCATGGCCAATGAAAAGTAATGGTTAGAGGAGTATAAAGTTCCTCCTGCATTGGGCTGTGCAGTGTAGCTGTATTCTCTGGAGTGATGGAGCACCCAAACTTTGCTGTAAATGCTGTAAATTGTTAGCTGTTCTGTTATTTTTTATTGCCCATATGGTCAGTAAAGGTGACTGAAATCTCAAATGACCAGCTTAGCATTCATTCAAAAAACCCCTTGCCCACCCCTCAAATTTTTTGATTATTGAAGATGATTATTATTATTATTATTGAATTTGTAACTGTGTACCAAAGGGTGAAGAAAAATATCCATCCATTATCTGACCCACTCATCCTAGTGAGGGCCTCACTGGGTGCTGGAGCTTATCCCAGCGGTCACAGGGCAAAAAGTGGAGAAACAGCCCTCTACCACAACCACCACCCATCATCAAACTATGTAAGAATAGAGAGGGGTAATGCACTCTTAAAGGGAAGTTTCCATCAAAAACCTTCAAATGTAAAAGTTGAGCTTATTTTCTTTAAAGAAACTTCCATCAGATTTTTTAGAGAACCGAAATAAGATCTTCTGTGGCATTGCTCCAAAGATCCTTTTCGATATCTTTGTTTTTTAAGAGTGTATTGCCAAACTGATGGACTTCCTCAGTATCTTCATTATTTTCTACATCTACTATGTCTTGCTCTCTCTCTCTCTCTCAATCTATCTACCTATCTTTCTCTCTCTAATTCTCTCTCTCTCTTAGTCCATTAGCCTTCTCCTTTTTACTGGTTCTGTCTCATCTTATCTGTGCTCCTCCCCTCAGTTCGTCCCTTTGCTAACTCTTTTTGCTCACTCTGATTCTTTTTGCCTCACTTTTCTTGGCTCATAGCCTTTTCCCCTCTTGAGAGGAGAAGAGAGAAAAAGAGCAAGAAAAAGAAAGAAAGAGGTGGGGAGAGAGAGAGAGAGAGAGAGTGAGTAAGCTGAAAGAAGGCTGGTGGTCAGAGCATTCAGAGCTGTTTGTCTACACTGTAATCTACGTGAGGCTAAGCGCTCCAGCCACGTCTGCGTAGCCTCTCATTTCAGTTTATTTTCAGCCCTTTATTGGCCTGACTTTCCCCCTGCCAAGGCAAAGACAAGGCCTCAACAATTACATTGTGCTCTTTTCTGTCCCAAGACCTCCGACAGGCAGGGGCAGTCGGCTGCTTCAGTCATTCGACATCAAACGTTTTGGCTATTTTCTTACCGTATGAGGTTAATGGGTTTTTTTTGGGGGCACTTTGGAATTTGAATCTAAATTTAGTAGAAGCACACAGATTAGCCTTGCAGTTTTATTCACTGAAGCTCTCCATTTATAGAAGAGCTCCTTTACATTCTTCATGTTTTCTTGATGGAAGATGTGTATGTCAACTGTGAAAGGCTTTAACTTAGACAGTTTCACAGTTCAGCTTTATGAAAGATGACTGTTTGGAAGTGCAGTAAATGTACAGAAATCACACAATCAATGCTAAAATAACTCAACAAGTTGAAATATGAAGACAAAGATTGGTAATGTGGACTGAGTTCCAATTAGGTAACTGAGCTATACGCACCAGTCTTTTGACTTTGATGGCATTTAGAGGTTAATGTCACATATTTTCTGTCTGTTGACATTGTCTTGCATAAATCTTTTAAATGAGTTATTACATAGTGCAAACAGACACAAATTTACAATCATCATGTGTTTTGTGATAGCTTTATGTGTCTTTAGAATTTCCTAAAGCTGTAAAGCAAAGATAATTAGAGCCAGGAAAAAGTATGGTGACCTATTCACGGCTGATATCTACCTGTAATGACCACCTGTGGGACTCGGTCCAGGTGTGCAGTTGTAAAGATAGGGGTCTATGACTCAAATGCCCAGAACCTTCAGTTTAACACAGGAATGTGCTTAATGGCATTAAGGCAAAGGGAATCTCAAAGGAGCAATGAGGGGAATTTTTTCTGTTAAAATTATTATTTTAACTTATTATTAAGACTGCCAAATATTAATACACACATGTAAAGAAGAAATAAAAGGTCATGCCATCTCAGAGGAGTTTGAATGATAAAGAATGAATTTTGCAAGTTAACATTTGCTTAGCAGTTGTAGATGTTGCTTTTTCCCAGAATCAGAAGTCACTTAGCTTAAATGGGGCCTATGGAAATTGCACTTTGAAGGTCAGGTAACATAAGTCATTGCACAATGTGTCACCAAAAGCGTGAATATTTATTCAGTGGTGATTGTTACGTCTGCAGAAGTTTAGGAAACACCTTGGTGACCTTTACAAATGATCTCAAGATGTTCTTCTACAACAATGCTTTTGAAAAACATAGCTCAAAATCTTATCCTGATTGGAATTTCCATATGTGGTTATGTTAGGTACAGTAAATCTTTTTGCAGCACTGTTATTATATCCCACTATCTCGGGGTATTTTTTAAGAAGTCGTGGAAATGGCAAGGTGTAAGAGAAAGATTGAAATGAGAAATGCAGTGTAGTGGTCCAAGTGGATGAAGTTCCAAATCCTCCTATAAAGACCTGCCAGCGGTCCACTGTGCTGGCGTCTAAGAGAGGTTGGATGAGAGGAGGAGAAAAAGGACTTCACCCACCTGAAACCTGGATGCTCTTTTGGCGGTAGTCACTGGAAATACAATCCTTGGTAAAACCATCCTGTTAAAAACGATTTCCCAAAATTTTGTAGAAATGCAGCAGACAAGGTTATAAAAGGAGTCATTAACATTTATGGATACATTCCAGTAGGGTAACATCCCATTTTGTTTGTTTTTTTCTTTTATTTATTGATCTATGATTTCAACTTACGGGTTGATCGGCTGATCATTTAAGCCTGAATGATCCTCTGGATTCAGTGGCTGGTTTAATACAGTTACTTTTCATTAAAAAAAAGGAAGGTGCCAAATGCATATTTCGAGTTATGCCATAGAAAGCACACGTTTTGCTTGCCAAATACCTTTTTTGGCACCTTTGTTCCAAAACTTGTCCAAATTTGCCTTGAAATGCATCTCAAAATATGACAACTTAGCATTACAAGATAACCTGCTTTTGAATGCTTTATTGTTCCCTTTAATAATGAAATCAAATATGAGCTACAACTGTACTGGCACATACTGAGCTGTAAAAATTTATTACCAAGCAGAAGTGCACTGCAGCTCTCTGGCATCTCCCACTTTGGCATATCTTGTACAAATAAACATTTGACAAATGCCTGTAAGAGAAGATGGGTGTGAGCCCAAAGAAATCCAGGGACACAGCCACATGCCCATTAGTCAATATTACCATAGTCTCTCATCTCATTTTTAACCTGAGTAGTATTAACAACACACTTCACTTTAATGAATTATTCTCTCATTCTACATACAGTGAAACTGCATTCACCGTACCCCACCAGTTAAATATGAATCAGTACGTATTAGTCATTCATTGTTTATTCAAATGATTTTACTTTAATATCTTAATATATAAAAGCCCATTGAAAAGTCACATAAAGATGCAAAAAGCAGCAAAAATACAGTACAGTTTGACCCTTGAAAAGCCGGGGGGGATTCTTCAAGGGTTATTTAGTTAAGAGTTATATATTGGACTATTTGAATGTTTAAATGTGTGTGAGTGAATATTGTGTACACCCTGCGATGGGCTGGTGCCCCACCCCAGGTGAGTCCCTTCCTCGCACCCATTGATGCTGGGATAGGCTCTGAGTAGCTGCAACCCAAGTGAGGTTTAAGTAGTTACAGAAAATAAGTGAATGTTTAAACTTTTTTTCTCTATGATAGTAAAATCTTTTCAAAAAGGCTTACTCTTAAAAAAGCACTTTTTTTTCTTTTTACTAAACGTGTACAGTTCTGTGTGTCTTTGTATCATGAACAGGTTCTAACATATATGTAGACTAAACAAATCTGCAAACATCTAACCCACCTGGTCCCACTTGATGAAGTTTCTGCAGATGCACTTTTAAAGTTGCTCAAACGGGTCCTTTGGGGCAATCCTGCGAAACTCTTTCCTGTTCAGTGGATGATTCCTTAAAATCTCAGTTGTGACCACTTTGCTTTAAAGGTTCTTTAGGGAATCTAAAAGAGCTTATCTGTGGCATCGCTCCAAAGAACCCATTCTTGGCACTTCAGAGTGAAAAATAACTTTCAAAGTATGCAGTGAGAATACAGGTCTGGGAGGTGATTCAGGCTGAAATGATAACCTGAACACAATGAATGAGGTGTCATTTAAATAAAGTGAAAACTGTTTGAAATCTTTGATATTTTAAAACAGAAATGTCATCCTACAGCAGTGGAGGGCAAATCTGATACCCGGAGATCTTCTTTTCTGTGCAGTCTAGCTCCAACCACACACTGGCACAACTGCTTAATATCTTCAGGACCTGACTGGCTGGCTTAGAGTTAGGTAAGTAAGGAATAATGTTGGATGTGGGATGAAACTAATCTCTGCAAAAATGTAGATGTCCAACAGGAGGAATGGTGACCAGTGCCCTACAAGATTATACCAAAAACTCATCAAGATTTCTTGAGTCTAGTTCATACAAGTGCACTTTTGAGAGATCGTTATACAGTACATAGGATGAACTTTTCCAGGATTGTGTTTACAATGGTTTATCCCTAAATCTAGTCCATTTTTATAAATGGAATACATGAGGGTGAAGCACTGTTTTAAACTTGAAGGATTCTGTAGTAATTCAAGTTTTGAACGCCCAGGCCAGGAACCATTTAGGAACCTTCATTTTCAAGAGTGCGTAGTGACAGCTCTGGCTATCTGCCTTTTTTTTAAGTGTACCTACTGAACCCTCCAGCATTTAATCAGTTTGAATGAGAGAACACTATTGACACTCCTCATTTGGAAGGGTTTTTCATCAGGCATGTGCAGGGACGCCCTTTTTTATGCTCCAGATGCTTCTTTTTCTATCCTCTCTCTGGCTAAAGCAGATGGAGGCAGGGAAGGGGCTGGTGGTTGGGAAGAGGTGGAGGGATTACAGAGTGATATATGAATCAGGCTTTCCAACAGAGAGCACCCAGACTGCACATTCTATTCCTGAGTGCTGTGCTGTGCTGTGTGGCTGCAGAAAGAAAAGCGAGAATGTCCAGGGTATTTCCAGATCCAGGTTTCAAGTGCTATCTGTAAAACAAATGAATAACTTCCCATCACCGCCTAAAGAGTCTGCTTTGCAAACAGAATAATATTTTAGCTTATTCTGCTTTGTCCCATCCTGGAGCTCTCTCGTTATACAGCTATGTTCATGTAGTTACTCAGTTAACTCAAGCTCTTCACACTGGACACGTGAAGTCGAGTCAAAGGATCATTTTAGTCATTATGTGAGGAATCTTTTTTTTTGTCCATACCATTTTAGGTGACATAATGTGGAGGTTCTTTAAACCATTAAAAGGTTCTTCACACTTACATACCTCACACAACAATATACTATCAATAAACTTTTAATAATGATACATTTAGTACTTTTCTTAAAAATTGACTGAAATGGTTCTTTTGAGCAATGTCATTGAGGAATTACTTAGGATTCCCTATAGAACCTTTCCCTATGGAACCATTTTTTGTTGAATAAGGGATGTGTCCAGAACCATACATCCAAGCCAAGAATCACTAAAGAACTTCTAAAAATATATTTCCTCTAGTTTTGCATTTATCCTTTATCTTTCACCGCTTTTCACACTAAATGGTTTCTGACCCTGTTGCAAAATATAATATAAGGCAATGGAAACACAAAATATATTTTTAAATGACCATAAACTGAAGGGAAAAAATCTCAAACTGATTATAGGACATTCTCCTACAGTATTGTGGTATAGAGCAGAATTCAGTATTCCCGACCATTATGCTGCCACCACCACGTTTCACTGTAGGTGTGATGTTCTGTTCTCTTTTCCATTTTTCAAAAGGTTCAACTTTTCACTTGAATCAGTGCAAAGAATATTATTCCAAAATACTTGGTGGGGCTCAGGATGTTTTTTGACAAGTGAGAGATGTTCCTCATGGTTAACAGTGGTTTTCCTCTTGCAACTCTCTCATGGATACCACATTTGTACAGGCTCTTTCTAATGGTATAATCATAAATGCTGACCTTATATAAGTGAGGCCTGCAGTTCTTTAAATGCTAACTTGTATTGGTTTGTAACATTCTAGATGTTGGTGCTGTCACTGAGAGCTTCAGAAATGGCTTTGTAACCCAAGCCAGTCTGATATATTTCAACAACTTGTTTCTAAAATTTGGTGAAAAAATTTCCTCCAGTATTTATACACTCAGTTCTTGAATCGTGCTTCACACATAATTTTATTTTGCAGGCACAGTGGTTTTTAAACTTTTACCTGTGTTTCATCAAAGACGCATTCATCAAAGACGCTGTTTGAGATGCATTCAAAAATCAGAAAACATTTTTCAAAAAATAAAGACAACAATAAAAATTATGACAACATCTCAGACATTTGGCATTTCTTTGATTTGAGCAGGCCAAGGTCTGACAAGAAACGACTATATTTCTTTTGTGATTGTAAATCACCAAGACTGATGATGCTGCATCCTACATGAATGTGTCCTTAAGTCAAGTCTGCAAACAGATACAGCAAGCAAACAATATGTAATCAATATCTAAAAATCAGTTTGACAACTGCTCAGTGAAGCTCAGGAACACATTTTTGACCAGGGTCAGGCCAGTGGTGTGTGTGCACCTACATGTTAAAATGACAGAGGCTCATCAAACATCTGGGTCCAGAGCAAACCCCCATTTAGCCCCTTCTTTGGCACATCCTACCTCTTCCTCCAAGCTTTCATTATCTATAGCAGTCTGTTCTTTGCAGAAATAACAGGGCCTGTAGGTGTGTGCTTATAAAAATGTGCATTTTTGCATGCCCAAAAAACAGAAGTTACTCTCCTCCAGTTGTGTAAAACCTAGTAATAATGGTTTTACGTGGCCCAACTGACAAAAGATTAACTAGCTTAATAGCAGTATAAGGGGCTACAACAGTTGTTTCGCTTTAAAAAAGAATGTTTACCTTTCTGAAACATCTGAAATAATTTCTCTCTTTTCTTCCCACCTTCTTTTAATTTTAATTGAAACCATTTTATAATGTGGTGATGATTCCATGACATAAAATGCCATTCCCACTGGTTTTGGTGGTCTCTCCATTAAACTCTATTTTTTCATCATTAGCATTTATTTTTGATATTTGTATGATTAAAATGTGTATGGTTTACAATTCCAGAAACAATCTAGATTGTGTATTTGCAGGTAAGCAAGCTAGCGATCATTTATGAAAGTGTTTTATTTTTGAATAAAACACTTTGTTTTTAGTGTTTAAATTCATTTTTGTGTTATCAAGAAAACTGCAGTGGCACTGTTCATATTTTGCTTCAGTGAGCAGTTCTGAACTGTTTCACAGCAGAGGGTTCTCACCCCACCTCTTTCACTCCTTATTGCTCTTTGCCAGCTCAACACAGAGCTCAGTCTTATAATAGAGCTATAGGAGAAAGATTCCTTGTGATTACTGTGAATAAAAATACTACACTGTTATGTCCTGAAGCAACAGACTTAAAGCAAATAACGAATATGATTTTTCCAATTTCATTCTAAACAGGATGCATTTTTGTGAGAACATGTGAAGTGTGATTGTATGCTTGCTATAAAACACATAAACATTGGTTCTATAGGCAAAAAAATCTACTGGCAGCATGGATCCGAATCAGTGCTGATTCTCTTTATTTAACAGCTTGCGCACTACCAAGGGAGCGGTAACATGCAACCGACGAATGGGATCCTCAATGGGATTCTATGAGAACTCTAATCTACAGATGGCACATAATACATGCAACTCTGCTCTTGTAAAAAATATTTTATTGAATGTACCTTAATTCACATGTTTGGAAAAATTTTATTGAAATTTCATGGTAGGTAGTCGTTTTTATTATGAGATTACAGGGGTTTTTCTTAACATCCAGTGTGGTCAATTCTGTTTCTCCTACATTGAAATGGTGACATGCCTTGCAGCCTTGTTTTGTGTTTCTAGTGGATAGAGCAGGCCTAAGTTGGCCCAGATGCAAGATTCAAGTCACTTCCTCATATAAACACAATCCATGCAAGACCTTGCCAAATAAATAACAGTGAGAGAGAGAGAGAGAGAGAGCAAAGATCAGCAGTAGATTAACCAGAACAAAACACAGAAAAAAAAAGATTTGTTTTATATTTCAAATAACATAGCTTGAGAGACAGGTAACAAAAAGAAGCAACTGACCAAGGATGCCTTGTGGCTTTAATGTAGTGTTGCTCTGAAAAGTCTCCAAATGCAAAAAAAATGGCTCATTTTTAAAATGGGATAGAATAGTATAGTTTTATTGATTTTATATTGTATTTCTGCTAACTCATTGTTCTGGAATAACCCCTTCATACAAATACCCCCCTCCCCAATAGGTGAATAGTAACATTTTTTAAAAACCTACCAGGTGAAACTCAGTTATGCAGTGCTATGGGCAGGGTTAGGATTAGTACCAGTTTTGGACCAGGGTAAGAGATTTAAGGTTAAAGTTAGGGATAGGATTAATGGGATTTTAAGAGACACATAATTAGAGTGAAAGTTAAATGTTTGTAGAGCACGTACAAAGCATGTTAAGCACATACAGAGCATCTACATTAACCACAGCATTTATGTACATAGTATATTTATTTTTTAACATTATATTTTAACTTTTTTGACTTATACTATATTTTATATGGTTCTTGTCTCTGTGTCTCTGTGTGTCTGTGCAGGTGTAGCACAAGTAGTTTTCTCTGGGATCAGTAAAGTTTTCTGATTCCGATTCTGTTATCCAAATAATGTGTAATCTAAATTTGTGCTCTTCTTTTTCTTTCCAAATCTCAAATTTGATAATACTGTTATTCAGAATGGGCTCCGAATGAACAAAACATTCACAAAGACACTTGTCACGACACACAGTTTCACATTTTCAAAAATGTGATTTCTTATTTTTGGGGCTGTGCTCAGGTTGAGTGAGAAGCCAGAGAGGTGTCATACAAGCCTCAGCACTGACAGTATTTGGCAATGTTATGCTGCGTATGATTATAAATGATGGAAACAAACCAGTTTAATAAGGTCTGAGCTGAAAAACATTCACCTTATCTTTCAAAGTGCATGATTCACTGCAGTGAAAATCTGTTTCTCTCGCTCGCTGCAACCAGAGGCTCAAGCAGCAATTCGGCTACGCTGAGGAATGCACCTGTGCTAATATGTCAGTGCAATGACCTAAACAGTCCTGAGAGTTGTCTTTTAAGTGCTATTGCACTTAAATACTAGTAAAATAGTAGCCTTTTTTTAGTGGCATGCTTTAATACTGATGCGGTCGGGTTTAGACAGTTTGTACCTTAAAGTATGCCCCATTGAGCCACTGTAAACAGGAGTGGCTCCTCTGGGCTGATTTTGGAGGCCAGAAATGGACATTAAAAAAATGCTCAAAGCCAGAGTGCTGTCCACTATTCGCCTGTCAGTAACAGAGCAAAGCCATTCCAAACTGGAATAAGTTTCATTTGTGTATCTTAATTATTGCCGTGTTAATTTGATCTTTTATTCAATGATAATTCGTGTATTTTGTGTCATACATAAGAATGGTACAAAAGATTGATGGGCAGCTGGTGGCCTAGTGTTTAGGGAGTTGGCCCTGTGAGCAGAAGGTCGTTGGTTTGAATCCCAGGACTGCTAGTGGCACCACTGAGGTACCCTTAAGCAAGGTACCATCCCCACACACTGCTCCCCTGGCTGCCTGCTTGGTGAATGGGTTAAATACTGAGAAATAATTTTGTGCTGTTCAGGTATGACAAAAATGGACACTTTACACACACTATGTTTTTTTTTTTTAATCAGATTATTCTTCTAATTTTGCTTTCTATGGTGTCAAATGTGATGGACTCCAATCACAAAAGCATCTAATCAACGCCTGTCAGTGATTCTTGCGTCACATCAAATTAGTTAATGTTTCTGAATCGAAATTTTAGTGAAGCATTTTTGCAGACAAGCTGAAAGGCTCGTGCAACATCGGGACAACAGCACCTGTGGTGTTTTTCTGAGAATGAAGGTAGCGTTATGAGAATGACTGCAGTGGTGTAAATCATGGCAAACAACATGACCACTAAATTTGCAATCAATTTCATTTTATTGCATTACTCAATCGTTATGATACAAACATTCAGAGAAGTCTAATGTGAAATGAACCATTTTAGAAAAACCTAGACTCACGGTTACATATATTATTTCTATCCAATTAAAATTTTTTATCAACATTACATGTAAAACAATTCAAGTAGAAGCTCTGCATAATAGCTTTGCATTATTTGTGTCATAGAAATTGCGACCCCTGGTTTGTATCATCAGCATCTGATTCAGTAATTTTCACTACAGTGAAGCATTTCACTTGTTTAAAGCATCTCACTTTGTTTACATCTAAACAATTCCAGATCTTGAAAAATCAAAAATCATTCCCATTTAAACAAATGTGTTTCTTTAAGACAGAGATACAACCTTAATTGAACTAGCATCTGCTGCAAGCAAACACAAATGTCTTCCATTGAGAAAGAAAACACAGTAAAACATGGCAGACTCCAAAGTTCAAGTCAAATCCTGCAGAATCCTTGAGAGAAGAACAACCAGTCGGATTGTATGTGCGTATTTACTGTGTGCGAGGTGAAAGAAGGAGCGTGTGTATGGTTCAGAAATGGTGAGAGGGGGAGACATTAGCGTGGCGTGTGTGTCAGTATGAGGCTGATTGAGGGGGGGGCGCTGACTATAACTCAGACGTCTTTCTTTGTTTACTTTAGGATGTGGTGGGCTGGGCTAAAGCACAGATGACCAGAGGAGTTGGATTCACAAGCACAAGTCTGTGATCCTGGGAAAACACGACTTAACGGCCAGTGTTTTCCACCATCTCCCCTATCAGCGTCCTGTCTATCACCAGTGGCCTGCTCTGTGCCGCTGTTTTGATCTGCTTCTCTATTTAGCTCTGTGGGCAGGCTTGTTCACATTTGAGGGAATGCTTGTTAAGATTTCATGCCATTTACCACGAATAAAACTTTACTAGAGCTTCTGTGTAAAGAAATTCCACAGAAGACACAGGCCAGTACAACATCTTCAGAAGATTTTTTTTCATGTGAGTGAGCTGCTTTATAGGGCTTAATAAAAGTCCCGAAAGCACAGAGCGCTGGTGAAGGAATAAATCGATTAGCCTGGAAGATCAGACCCTGACACTCATTGTCACGCCCATTAAGTGCCCTCAGAAAAGAAAGGTAGTATGATCAATTTATGTTGCAACATTTTGTGGGATTTTGTTTAGATCAATTCTGTAAAATGGAATGAATAAACAAAGCTATATTATAAGTCAGGTAATAATATAAAATCATAATTAAATTCCACGTACCAAGCTACACTTCGTTACATGACTTCAGAAGCGGCAGAGATGTGCTTACAGCCAACTTTTAGACTTGTAACCTGTGAAGAATGGACAATAGTTGAACTGCTGCTGAAGGCATCATACAGTTTATGTAGTGTGTCGGCATAAACATAATCAAAGTCACTTTCACAGTACCAACAGCACCGAAAAGGCTGGCAAAAAGGGTCATAGAACCATTTTAATTCCCTAAAAACTCAACAGATGGTTCTTAAAACAACCATTTCCAGAAAAGAGATGTATGAAGATAAAGAACCTCCACAGAATCCAAATAGTTTGTCTGTGAGTTACCACACATGACCTATTTGTTCGATACTGATAGTATCTACATATGCTTTGGACAACTTGGAGATTCTGTGCTTCACAAACTGTGGGGACTTTTGAACTAGGCTGTTTGAACTAATGGTTTCTTTAAGAATGAGAAGACGAGACCAATGTACAGTTCTGTGGTTAACTGAAGTTTGTGAGTGACCTCCATTCAAACAGCCACAGGCCAAACAGGAAAAAAAGAAGAGGAAAAAGAAAAAGAGGAGGCAACTGTGCAGGGTGGGGAAGCTGTAGTTTCTGTAATAGCCAGTGGAAGCAACACAGCGGCTCAGACGTGGAAGTGTCCACAGTCTGTGCCGAATGTTCAAGCTGCTCTGAGGCAGTAAAGAGCTGACCTCAATGGAAAAGAATTCAAAGCCTCTCTCCTCCCCTCCTCTCCTCTAGCATTTAATTCAAGCAATATGTGTCTTAGGCAAAAAGCTGTTCACACTGTACTGAGGCAGAATGCTCATTTGAATATAATCTGCCCTGTGTTTTTGACGCGTCTCAGTGTTACTGTGGGTGGGGGAGAAGAGGGGATGCTCTTCCTTCTGTCTCTCTCACTCCTTTCCCACTCTCTCTCATTCTCTCTCTCTCTCTCACACTCACTCACTCAGTCACTCATTCACTCACCCACTCTCCCTCCTTCTGTCTGTGTTGTCTGGCTGATTGGATTCTCCTCTCAACTCGGTACGTCACTGTGCCACGTTATCGGAAAGTTGCGCTTTCCTCTTATTTTTCATCTCCCCCTGCCTGCTAAAATCTGGTTTTAGGAAAGCAGACCGAATGAACCGAACACAGATCAGATTTGTACCATTTGGAAGAGCCATGTCTGTCTGCCTGTCTGGTATTGTCTGGGCCAATGAACCTTCCTGGAGTCGAATGTGTAGAAAAAACATTTCATAGCTTCTTCGGTTAGAATAGGAAGAATACGAAGAAGAAGAGGAAATAGGAGAAGTGGAGGGAAAGAGAGAGAGAGTAAGAGGGAGAGAGAGAGAGAGAGAGAGAGAGAGAGACAGAGAGAGACAGAGACAGAGAGAGAGAGGAAGGTGGAGTATACCTCCAAGCAAAATGCAAGAAATGTCTACTGTTTTGTCGAATGTGGAGAAACACATATCCTTCTTCATTTAGATGAAGAAGAAAAAGAGAAGAAAGAGTGGAGTGTGTGTGTGAGAGAGAGAGAGAGAAAGAGAGAGCGAGAGAGAGAGAGAGAGAGAGAGAGAAGAGAGAGGTAAATGCTAAGGAAAATGGCTAGAATAAGAATAAGGCGTTCCTCCTATTCCTGTGGTATGGTCTAGGGAAAGTTCGCCCCACTTAAGACACAATTTGCAAAGCCAGGACGGAGTCATTTTTAGAGACGTTGTTCTTTTTTTTTTAAACCTCAACTCACAGTTTATTTCATGACCCCTTTGCTAAATGTACAGGGATTTAATGGGCTGAAACAGTATTTATTTCCACGTGCAGTAAGGAACTTAAAAAGCAGCCACTTTAGCTTAAAGTGATGCTAACTTAAACGACTACTTCCTCCGAGGCTCCAGCCTTTTTTAGGACTTGCTCATGGAGAAAAAAACTGTTCCTGAATGGTAGCCAGTAACTTGTTAGATTCTAATTCCTCTGCACATGAGTGGTACCGCAACTTTGATGGAGTTTGTGGATATTAGCACTTAAAGTTATCCATGCTTAAACCACTTTTGATGTTCACTTTTGTGCTGATACCTGGATACTTAAACTGGATTTACTTGTTTAATGTTACACATGGAAGTTATGTCTACATTATATTTATCCTTTTTTTTCCTCAGGTAAATTAAATGTTCCTTATCCAACTCTTAGTCCAGAATGTCCAAGTATGTAATTAGCATCTATGCCTCAACTTTGAACTAAAACATCTATTCGAAGCCGGAGGCCAAATAGGGTTTAGCTTCTTTGATCATGGCATATAAAGTATAAAAACAAGGAAGTCCTGCTTTGTTGAGGGCAGGTAGTGGCCACTCAGTGTCCTTTGCCTGTCCTCCTGCCAGATCAGACCTTGACTTTTGATGATATGAGTTCTGCCCTCTGTAGGATCATCACACAGAGAGCCTGCTGGAAGTAGCTTTGGAATAATAAAGAAAAACATTCCATCTAAACAAGAATTAGGACCTTTTTGAGCAAAATGTCTCCAGACAGGAATGCCGACCAGACGTGAGGATCACATGCATCACTCTTAAGGCAGGAAGTGCTGATCCAGGATTAGTTTTTGACTTTAATGTTCCACTGAGGGTGATTAAAATGGACAGGGCAGCTGGACAGAGATCAGGACTCTGATGAGCCCAGGTTACTTTTGTTCCAATCTAAGATTCAGAGTGTGTTCCACAGAATGTGGTATGATTTCCATTGATCTTCTGGAGACTGTGAGATACCTATCAAATATATCATTGGTGTCGTAAGAAGTCTTTGCAGCCAAAATGTTTACTCTGATGGAGAAATATGAAACATTCTTAATATATATATAAATAAAACAATTTCTATTGACCGTCACTGAATGTATACCAACACAGCATATTTGAGTTTAACTCAATTGTTGTAATGTACCTTAATGTAGTTATAGTTTTAGTGTTTTTATGATGTATTTAATACACTATGCGGACAAAAGTTTTGGAACACCTAACGATTACACCAACAGGGACTTTAATGACATATACATAGTCTTTAATTTTAGAATTGGTTCCCACTTTGCTGCTATAACAGCTTCCAATTTCTTGGAAGGCTTTCCAGAAGATGTTGGAGTGTTTCTGTGGGAATTTGTGCCCATTCATTCTGTAGAGCAGTTATGAGGTCAGACACTGATTTTGGACGAGAAGGCCCGGTTCACAATTTCCATTCCAGTTCATCCCAAAGGTGTTGGATGAGTTTGAGGTCAGGGCTCTGTGCAGCCCAGTCAAGTTCTTCCGCACCGAACTCATCCAACCATTTATGGACCTTGCTTTGTGCACTTGGCCATTAAGATTTCCCGCCATTCATTGGAAGTAAAGTGCCGCGCCCAAACCCTGAAACATAGGTGTGTCCCAATACTTTTGTCCATATAGTGTGTTTAGCCCTTTTTAGTCATGTTATATTTTGCATTACTAAACCAGAAATAAAAAATAGTCTCATTAACAGGCCCTTTTTTCAGCAATCAGTGAAGTTGATGAGATCGTCTCTCCTTGAAAATGATTATTTGAAAAACAGCAAAACTGGTGTGCCATACATTGCAAAAATAATAACTATACGTTTCTGCATTTCAGCTACCTTTAATTTGTCTTTGCAAGTTTCAGAACTACTGATTGTTTTGTTTGTAACTCTGATTTAGCACATCAAGTAAGAGCTGATGGCACTACTGTGCATTATCCCTGGATGAAGCTCTGCTGAATTCCATTTGAGGGCACCGGCCTATTAAAGGTGACCTGTAATTGCCTTTCACAGCTGGGCGGTATAAAATGGGGTAGTATTCCTACACATGTTAAAGTCCTCCCCTCCACTGTTGTGACCTGCTACCACTCCTTTTTTCTTTTCCTCCTCCTTCCCATCCCAGTCAGCCAGTTCCCTCTGAGGCCTGCTTCCCAGAATGCTTAGCGCTCAACTCTTGCATGTGGCTGCATAGACAAATAAGATATATATTCTCGTTCTTAGCAACATGGCACTAAGTACAAGCAGATGTGAGTGATAGACAGAAGAGACTCCGGAGTGTGGAAAAGTACAAGCACTCTTCAGGTTTTTCATCCCACTGAAGGCAGTCCTAAGAATTATACCTATGAAAGCTGGATGCTAGATAATGGAGGTAAGGTCGAGCCATAGTTTTACATAGTTTAAACCTGCTATTGTCCTGTCAATCTGGGAAAAGTCCAAGCGAAACGTGGCTGTGCAGAGAGTCAATTCCAGAGAGCTACTTCCTGCTAAGCATCTGCCAATAGGAGGGCTGTGGGCGGTCCACAGGCACAGTGAGTGGGCAGGGCCTATTTTGTGAAGCCGTTTCATTGGTTTGGTTCAGCATGAGAGTTAAAATTCTAGCGGAGGGGGTTTTGTTTAATGCAAGGAATTTCACCCCAATGAGTCACCCATAGACTCCTTTCTCCTTTCTATTCTTCCTTGCCTTTTTCATGACTGTGCATTGGAGGTCATGTAGATGTTTTGGATTGACTTTCTCTATTTTTGAGAAAGTCTTTTGAATTGACTTTCTGCAGCATAAGACAAGAGAAAGATAACGATGTAAGAGAAGGGCGAGCCTAATTCAAAACCAACCTCTGATTGAAGGT
The DNA here is from genome assembly GCA_037577275.1 of Bryconaethiops microstoma. Lineage (NCBI taxonomy): Eukaryota > Metazoa > Chordata > Actinopteri > Characiformes > Alestidae > Bryconaethiops > Bryconaethiops microstoma. The sequence goes on along the minus strand of JBBJLS010000028.1, from coordinate 9,981,296 downwards.
TGTGAGTAACTTTTATGGAACATAAACCACAAGATGTAACATCTGCAATTGCTTCATCTTAGATGGAACAAGCACAGCAAATATGTTAGAACAGAGCCTGAGCAGCTGCTGTAGAACTCTTTTCTGTTTCTGAAAGTGTCGCATTTCCATCCCTCTCTCGCTGTTTCTCTTTCAAATTTAATTCATTGGCATGATAATATTAAAGGGCCCAAATCATACATTTTTCTTGTTTTTTAACTTTGTTGTCCACTTATGAGGTACATGTGGGTTTTTGAAGCAAAAACCAGCCATAATTCATTTTTACATGACCATTTTTAATCTCACTGCATCCAGTACAACTAAACATACAGTTTTTGTTACTGTGCCTTTAGGGTTGATATATTCAAATGCCTTCTGGTTCTGTTTGGCCCTTCCTAAGCTTGATTTAAAACGCAGTGCAGACTGAAACACTGCTTATAGTGTTAAGGTGAGTGGGCTCCTGTAGGATTAAGAGGTCATAAGAGGTCATATATGTCAATGTAAACATAAAACTTAAAATAAGCTTTTTTGACAGCTTAGTTTCGACTTCATGGGCTGAGGATTGAACAATATGTTTTGAAACTTTAACAAAGTTGGCCTTGAAATGAGCAAAACATGCACTCACACAGACACACACACATATAAATATATATAGGTCACTGCATACATCGGTCCATATTTTTAAAAAGTAGGAATTATTTTTTATATTTCTACTACACAATACAATACACTCTACCTGCATTCAACCCACCAAACCCTCTACCCCACCCCAGTATCATATATTCACACTCACACAGAATGATGCTTGGGGCTGACTCAACAAATTCTGACGTAATGCAAGCTGTACAGTAATGGACTGTGTCTGTACTGAAGGGATCTACTGAAAAAATGGCACGAAAAGAGAGGAGGTGTGGACTTGACAGGAAATCTGAAATGACAGCTTCCATATGGGCTATATTTTGGTATTCTGAGTTGCTGCGGGCTTTTGATTGCTTATCTAATTGGGCCTGCCTATGTATATCTGTGGTGTGTACAGTAATTAACAAAAGATCCTTTTTTATAGAACCTTATCTAAACCACATATCTACTATGAGTCATTTAAGATATAGTAATAATATGCAATTTATCTCCTAATTCAACCAGGACAGATCTTTACTCCAGGGTTCTTGCATCAGGTTTTCCACTTCCTGAAGCATGGCTCCTTAAATCCCAGCAGGCCTACAGAGGTCATCCAGGATGAAAGGAGTGTCACAGGGGCCACACGATAACGAAATTAACTCAATCTTGATTCCCAGACAAATCGGCATGATGCTTAGATTTCACACCACGTGCTGATGAGCAGTTGAATGAATAATGTAAGTTGGTCCTACCACTCTACTACCTGTGCTTTTGTCTTCTAGGTATTTGAGAGATTCAATTTTCCTAGTGCCAGCACTGCTTTAGTGGAGCTGATCTAAGCTTGTTATGGCCAATTGACTGTCTGACATTTGGATGCTAACGTGTGGGTGGAAAACAGAAGTACACATCCGATATGATCAGAGGTTTGTCTAATGGGGCAGAGGAGACTAATAAAGGGATGAAGAGAGCAGAAAAAAAGAAATAGAAATACCCTTGATTATCTAGCTCAAATAATTAGCAAGAACTAGAACTCTAATTGAGTTCCAGAAGCTCTAATTACTAACCAATCACTGCTGACCATTAATTGCTTAGCCCACAGATGTTCCTCTGACAGTGAACTGAAGCCTATAGTTATGAAATTTAAGAGTGCTCATAGCTTACTTTTTATCAGTCTGAGTCTGAGGCGCCACACAGACCTGAACAGACCCTTCAATGAAACATGAAACAGTTGGACGAGCTAATTAAACAGGAAATAGTGGCCTTCTAGGCTTTATGGGACATCATTATTGAGCACTACTGGCCTTGGGACACTTGACACGTTCCATAAATAAAACAAGCAAATGCAGATGGTCTTTTTAGCCTGGATTCAATCACGTTAGTGTCTTTTTTTCATGAACTTTTTTTCTTAAAATGACAGAAAATGGGGGCATGAAAGCATCAGCACTGTGTGGCAGTTAGCATCATCAATTTAAAAGGTATCCTATTAGTTTTATTCATTGTTGAAAATAAAAAAGAAAAGACCGTTTATACATGTTCAAAATCGGCACTGAAAGCCAGTTAGCACGTCATATATATATAAAACTAATAGGCCACATTTAGTTTAATTTTATTAAGGTATTGGCTGCCAGTTAGCATTATCTTATCTTTAAAAATGCTTCTACTTATGTTTTATCCAATTCATTATTGGAACCATGATGAGTCTAATATTGCTTTAATGATCTAGAAACAATGAAAAAACACAATTTTATATTATCATTCATACTGGCTGCTTATAAAAATGCATGGCCATTAACCTGCTTTTTATGGAATGAGGTCAGTCATACAGACTGGGTGCTGAAAATATGAGTAATGTAAGGAAACCTTGAGTGTTGACATGCTGCTGGTTAGGAGGTGTTACTCTTGCTGCTGCCACTTACATCGGACTAAAAGCTGCATTCCATCAGATTTACTTCACCATCTGCTATGGACTGTCCTGTATTTTACAGCAGCAAAGCACTTTTCCTTTTGCGTCATCTCCACCGTTTCTTAATGCAAAAAGATTATAACTAGCAAAAAACGAGCTTAGAGCTGCTTGGCAGGACAAGTGACCTATCCATCGCTCCTCCTGCAAACACATTCACTGGCAAAACTGGACGAAAAAAGCTTTGCATAATGTTAACAATTCAACTTAATGTTTTTTAGACTTTATTTGTTAGGGGAGATTTAGAGTGCATTAGTTATTTCCCCTGATATTTATTTTGTATGCAACTGAGATGTAACATTATTAGGAAAGATAATTCTTGCAAACCCAACTACTTCTGATGAGCTGTATTAACATAAATCAAATGGATTTTGAACTTCTATCAACTATAAACAAAGCGCCACAATTTCTAAATAGATGAAATTGGATTTGCCGTCGTTCTGTAAAGCTTGCCCAACCTTGAGGCATTTACATTGAAAGAAAGCATTTGTGGGGGGAACATAGACACATAGATACATTTCAACCCTCAAAAAATCCATATTCCTTTTAGCTCATTCGCACAAATTTATGTCTGCCCCTTTTGAACATTGCAACAAGCCGGAGAGAGTTTGTGTACATAGCCATGATATGACTCACGCTGTTCGTCGTCCCCTCTGGGAAACACAGATCTCAGAGCTCACCAGACTGGCAGGGTGAAAAGCATGGCCTATGGGGAGGAATTCCTTCTGCAGCAGGGAAGGACACGGTGGTTGTCATCTGGCAACCAACTCTAAATGGACCAGTCCATGACTGAGTTGTGTTTATTGATCACTTCAGAGTCATTGTTTCGCCACTGTTTCCTATGCTCCATTAACTATAGTTAAACTACAGTTGCAGCAAATCCTTCTCCTCAGGCTTGACAAAGTATTAGAAGTAGTTTTTGTGGCTAAATTCCTTTCTGTTTTGGTCTGAATCTTTCATTCACTTTATATTTTCTTTTCTTCACCTACTCAGTAACAGTAGAGCAAGAGAGAAAGAGAGAGAGGGGGCGGGGAGAGAAGTAAGAGAGAGGTAATGTGCTCTCCAGACACTGAGGCTGAGCTCACTCTGACTAATTTTCCCAACTGGAGCACCACAGAAAGGGGGAAGGGAGCAGTTAATCACTTTTCTTGAGACATTTTTCCAGCAGAGCGCAGGTCTGGGCAAAGAGTGTTCTGTAGGCCTGTCGTGCGGGAGTGCTTACTGTGTGTGACAGAGGGAATGAGAGAGGCAGAGAGAAACAGATGGGTTCCTTGAGATCTAAAACCAGTCACACTCTGACATCAACCTGTATATGCCAAAAATATTACACCAGCCTCCTCCTACAGGTTAAATCTCTCCAGCTAATCAGGGTTGTTGCCATTTGTGCTGATTGATAAATGCGACAAAGGACTTGTCAGCAGTTATTATAAATACATTCTTCTTTATTGGCAACCTATATCTCGCCGTTTGTGAAAGTGCAACATTTAGATTTACATTTAGATTTAACATTTACATTTAGATTTAACATTTACACAGCAAGAAAATGTACCAAAACTCAACACTGTTTTTTTTAAAAAAAACACATGTAGCTCTAAATGTGTGAAAATTGTGTGATTATTGCACTAAATTACGAAAAAATCACACCTCTAAATTTGAGAAGCTGTTTTTACAAATGGCACCCCATAACTCATTATGTATTTGCTGATTAGTTCTTCTAAACAAAGCTGTTTCAGTTCATCTTGGCTGCTTCACATTGTGCCACAGCATTTCTGTGGGATTCCAAACTGTAAATTGACCATTGTAAAATATAAAATTCCTTCTGTTTGATTTGCTGTTCTGTTCGGGTGTTCTGTTGTTGATTTACATCGGTGCTTTTGATCTCATGTTGAATGTCTTTACTTTTTTGTGGCTTTTAGATTACAGACAGATGCCCTGATGTTCTGCTGTTGCCTGATACAACTTGGTCTCCCAGTGGTAGCGAGCCCCACACCATTACACTTCCTCCACCATGCTTCACAGTTTGCAGTGTTTGGTGTTTTTCCAATGTAATGCTGTGCACATTTACTTATGCGTTTTCTGTATATTTATCAAGATTTTACTCTAATCAGTGCACAGAACATTGTCCAGGTAGCATGGTGGAATAAGGAGGTGTTAGGTGAAGGCTCTTAGAAAAAGTAACTTTTTTTTTATTCTCTCTGAAATCTTTTTTTGGGCTTACAGTTATTGATGGCTGTGGCATTGCTGGACGTCCAACTCATGATATCCTGGTTAGAGTGAATGCTTGGATGCACCACGTGTTACTACATATAATTTTTAAGGTAAAACAACAAACATGCTTTACAGTGTAGAAACAATTCCAGATGGTTCCCTATTTGTGACCATAGTATCAGGAGCTTATCTAAGCATAGATGTAAACCATGTACAGTTTACGAACAGATGCAATATTCCAGTTCATCATGACAGTTTACTTCGATTTGTGGAATTCCCTTCATTTTGAAGCCTTTGCTGGAGATGGCTTGCTGATGCAAACAAAGTTACCTGAAGAAGGTCTGAACAATAATTGTGAAAAGATGAAGCAAACAATTTTGCCTTTAAAATAATAAATCAAATCTGTTAAATCCAAACAGGACCTGGTGGACATGAATGCACCTTCAAATTCAGGGTTTGTGTTTCTCTAATGAAGGTTTGGGTTTTGGGAAGTGATTACCTAACTGAAAATTTGAACTGAAGCCTAAAACAAAATTTGAACTGAAGCCCAACTGTGGGGACTCCAGTTGGAGTCTTTTTAAAAAGTTTTTTTTTCACAGATTTTTGACTAAATGCAGGAAATCCAGATGCAACCATTGCATCTGAACAAGTTAAACAATGCTTAATTGGTTAAGGCTTCCTGGTTAAATTAAAACTTTAAAAGAGATGTAATACTCCTAAGCAGTTGCTTAGCTGGATAGACACGCCTAAAAGACAAATGCTTTTAATTTTCCTTGCAGTTAGAATCTTATTAAAGAGTCAGCATTCGTAACTTGGTGCAACAGTGAAAAATCTGGGATGACTATTCTGACTGGATGAAGACACATGCTCTCAATTAGGAAAATACCTTTTTTGTTCATCTGCTTTGTTGTTTAGGCAAGAAGATTCCATTACTCCCTTTTCACTGTTCCTCTCCACCTCTGGACTGGCAGTCGAATGGACTCATCCAGTGCTGATGTGTCATTCAGGCTCTCTGGAGCCCTTCAGTCAGACCTTCAGTTTGGCCGTAACAGTAAAGCAACATGAAGCATTAAAACATTTTCTTCCTGATTGGATTGTGATATTCTACATGTGTAGCAGCAGTGGTTAAACTGTGATGGTTTTACGCAGCTGTGTTGCAGTTATAATGTGTATTATATTCATGTAATTAAGTAAATAAAGGCTTTTCATAGAACCACATATCCAGGCCAAGAGCCCTACGATGATAAAAGTTTTAAATACTGGCCTAGGTATTTAAAATACCTTAGAGATTTATATAAACCACCTGGCACTGGTGTTGAACATCTAAGAAATGGTTTATCTGATGACAAATACAAATTGTAGTGTAACCTAAATAATCCCAAAATGATTCTAAAAGGATCTTTCTGTTTAAATGGGATGTATTCTAAACTGTTTCCTAAGATTTCGCTTCAGCCCATGTTGTACTGCGACCATTCTGTAATTGTGGAAACTTCTCATTATCTTAGATCATACTTGAAAAGCTGTTCATTCCTCAGTCCCTCTTTATCGTTTGCATTTTTTGCACCCTGACTTCCTAAAATTCGGAGTACGTCTTTTCACTGGCCCTTCCCCCAACTTTAAGAAGAGCTCTGACTCAAACTCTTTCTCTCTCTCCTCTTGTCCCTCTCCTGCGCTGTTGTTCCTGGCAGCGCAGCCGCAGTCATATTTTCCATAAACTCTCTCACTCTTCTGTCTGTGTTCACTCACTGTGTGCACTCAGAAAGAAGCAGTGAAAGAGGACCAGAGCGGTGTGCGCAAAAAGAGCAAGAGAGAGGTTTGGCTTCTGTGTGACATATGCACTGTACATAAAAGGCAAGAAAGGGAGGAGGGGTGCAAAGTCTGGTGGTATAGTGAAAAAAAAAAAACAATGTCTGGCCAATACAGGGTAATACTTGCCTTCCGGTGTGTTGAGTCCAAGCATTAAACAGTTTTGACTGTGTGCCTGCCTGTGTTGATTTTTAACACAGGAGAAATAACAAAAACTACATAATAGTGTGGGGCTGACAGTGTTTGATAGTAGCCTTGTAGACTGTAAGGAAATAATGAGCACATTATTGTACCCATATACACATTTCAGTGTAACTTCTCACTCGAATATCATAGAAGGTTACAGGTCAGTTAGTATTTTTTTAAAAAGCAGCATAAACAAGCCTTCGTTATGAGTGTAAAGTGGTATCGTGGCTGTTAGTGTGGTTAAGAACTGGCCTAAAGCAAGGATGACTGAGCTCAACTTTTTACAGTGATTAAACCAGCATATCATTACTGTGGGGACAAGCTTTTGTATGTTCCAAAACACAACTTAAAAGGATAATGAAAATGTTATTTTCTTTCAGTGGAAGGTATTCTAACATTATATCTTGGACCATTTCTATTGTTCCAGCTGTATGTTTCTAAGTAAAATAGCTTTTTAAAGCTTTTTCACTTTGTACAGCACTGTGTGTATGGATAATATCAGTATTCAGAATAAACCTATATGGTACCCTTTCCCAGACACATTACTAGATGTCCACTGACGACACATAGGTGATGATGAATGAGGCTTGAGTGCGAGGTAGCTTTGTGTGATGACTGCATTTTTTTCTGCTGTCACATGATACTAACAAACTTGTATATTCTTCATCAGTTTAAAAACTTACCTATGACTTAGACCCAAAACAAACCATGGATTGCCTATCAATACTCTGCAAAACGCAGTATTGACTCAGTGGTAAGAATCATTAGAATGAAGGGTAACACTTTACAGTAAGACTACCCTTATAAAGAGTATCAAGCATTAATAAGCAGTTATAAACAAGTTATAACAGTTGTCATACACTGATGCAGGCTCACTATTTGGCAAGATCTCAGGACTTGCAAGTTGCTTAGCTTATCTTGTCCTTTTCCCAGGCAGAATGTTGAACTGTCAAAACTTCATCAGATCTTTGTTAACATGCTGCTACCACCGAAACACCAGATCTTGCCCATATTGAGCCTGCATCAATTTACAACAACTGTTATAACTTGTTTATAGCTGCCTATTAACGACTTATAAACTGTCTACAACCTAATTAAGAACCTGATTAACCCTTTATATGTGTATTCTTATTGTAAAAAGGTACCAACTAAAGGAGCTGTTTCTAGGTTAAGACTGATCAACTCTCTTAAATATCAAGGTTCCTATATTTTTTTCCACTTGGAGGCAAGAAAAAAGCATTAAACTGGTATAAAACAGTCTTTAGGGGAATAAAAAATGTTGGTTGAGCAAATGTATACCTAATCATGTCATACAAAACAGAAAAGTCTGTTTTGTGTCAAGTCTAATTACAATACCCACACAGCTCTGTGACCTAAAGACTTCTACATCAATAATACATGTTATTTGGGGTGGTGGTGGCCTAGTGGGTTGGATGCCTGCCTCTGGACCAAGAGGTTATGGGTTTGAATCCTACCTTCATAGCACCACTGGGTTCCTGAACGGGACATTTAACCCCAAGTAGCTCCAGGGAGATTGTCCCCTGTAGTTAGGGAAGTCGCTTTGGATAAAAGCATCTGCCAAATGCGGTAAATGTAAATCTTAGGTCTCACTGGTAATTCAGTTCTGAGGCCCATTCTTAAACTGATTTTCAGCCTTTCTCTACATTCAGAACCAAGAATCTCAGCTTCTAGAACATATGAATTCATCAGAATTTACATGTTCGCTACTAATTACTGAAGGATAATATAAGCAATTTCCTCCGGGATCAAAAAAGTTTTCTGATTCTGATTCTGATATAGAGCTATAGGCTGTATTTATTTTACATTGCATACCAAAAAAACAGTTTTATAAGAGCAAAAATAACAAATGTCAACAAAATGCTCTGTAAAATCCTTTTTCTGAAGACGGTCTTCATGATTAAATAAACATTTTAATTCTAACCTCAACCAAAAAGCTACATTTGTAAAATGGTAAAAAATTTTATAATCTTGTTTGCATAATTAGTAGAATTTTATGCAAAACTTCCAACACACAAAAAGAACCACATTGGAACATCAGTATTCAACCATCAAAGATTCTGACATCTATTATATCTATTATTTTTCAAAGCTGCCCTATTCACTTGTAGTGTCTTGCCTTAAAGAATCCACTGAGAGTTTCTTCAGAGAACCAACAGTGATTCCATTACATTTCTCCAAAGAATGCTTTTGGTACCTTTTAAGAGTGTGATCATGTTGAGATGTTTAGCAATCCAGCTTGGCCAGTCTTTTTTAAAGAGATGTCAAATTAAGGCGTACACCAGAAAAAATAATCTTGCATTAAAGAGAGACATCTGAAGTTTAGTACTGGAGAACACCCTGATGTTAAAAAAGTACATTAAAAACTCAAATATTCTCCATGCTGCTACTGAACTGTGAGGAAGAAGAGCAGCAACCCTGTAATTGTGCCCCGCCCGACTAGCTTAGATTCCCCTTTCATTTCACCAAAAACACTGCTTTGGTTGGGCTGTGCTAGCAGGGGAAGAGTCTTGCCGGTGGCTTTCTCACACACAGACACACACACACACACACAAAGAGGCTCCATGGCACTGGTTCAGGATCCTTGTGCCCGATCATTATACCTGTCTGTGTTTGTGTTGGGTGCTAGAGGAACAGGCATCCGGAGCGGCGTGGCAAGCAGGTGTGCCAGCCTAGTGGGCACCGCTTTTAGGTGACCATACCAGTGTGGCAACGCCCATTCAGGGCTTAACTAATGAAAGATCTGACTTTAACCATGAAATGTCTTTGGACTGCCACATAAAGTAACATGCAGTCTGAGAGCTTAAACCTGGTTAGTCCTTCAAACCAGTATCAAACTCACTGACTTCAGACCCTAAATGTAATGAAATCTTTTTTGATTGGCTCTCACAAATATGACAGTTTAAAGCTCACTGTCCTTTTCTCCTACGGCCACACCACTGTCCTTCAACCAAGACAAACAATGAATGAGTCAAAAACAGCCCCAAATTATCCCATACACTGAGTATAGTATAATTCCACTGTAGAGCCCTGACTGGCATGGGACACTCTCTGAAGTCCACTGGCTGATTTGGTGGAGAAGGCCTGTACAACCACTTTCTAAAACACTGCAGTAAAAAGTTTGTGATCTGTCTATTGTTCGTAGAAGTTGATATGAAGACAACCAATAGTATCCTGACAGGACTGTAATTCATGCATATAAAATTATTGAATTATTATTTTAGAAAGAAATTTACACCCTTAAAAAGGTACAACAAATGGTTCTTTGAGTGACATCATAAATGAACCATTTCAAAAATTGTGTGACTGGGAAGAATCATTTAATGGCACATAGAACCTTACTGAACTGTAAAGGCTCTTTGTGAATTTAAGGGTTTCTCCAAGAACCTTTATATCCTGTGGAGAGTTTTTTAACTAAACATTCTTCACTCTCAGACATCTGATTAAAAAAAAGTCTTCTTAAGGGAACCGAAAATGGTTCTATCACATCATGCAAAGAACCTTGTTTGTGACCCTTATTTATGAGCATGTAGAAAAATAATCAAATCCTGGTGTCTGAAAGGCATGAGTGTCATTTAACCAGAATCTTCAGAATGAGTTTTTTAAAACATTTCTGAGAAACCATCTCATACCTGCCAAACTTTGCCATATCTTATGTTTGTATAGCCCCTACCATTCGTCTGACCCCTCTATCCCATGGACCATGCAAGGTCTGGTGACTCTATATCAAGTTCTCTAAACAGTAATAAATATGGTTGTATATTATATTGATATATAGTTTGGTAGCTGGTAGTTAGTATCGGTAATACTAGTAGCTTTGTTTTCTGCTTTTTGACATGCCATAAGATCACAGACCAAGCTTACCTTGCTTATTTTAGTTCTGGTTTTAGTGTACCAACCCCATTCACCCCCGATATTACCTGCTACCTTCTTTTCACCTAGTCCTGGTCTGCATCTGTGTATGGGACTGTGAGGAAGGCTTCGGTGGGCACCTGTAATTGCTAGGGCTGAATTTACCTCAGCGCTAATGACAGACATTTACAGTCGTCTCCAGAGCCGAGGTGGCTGTGAAAGAGACCGATTTCTCCCCCCCACTCACCCTGTTATTTGTCTGGAACGTGAGCAGGTTATCAAAGTGGGAGCGCTGCCGTGGACGCGCCTGGCTGCCGGGTGTGCAGGGCGAGGGGCTGGAAAACACACCGTCTGCAACAAGAACCCTAAATCCTCATCAGCACACTGTTCCGCTTCATCCGGTCTATTCTCTCAGCGATAAAGATGTGTGTAGGCAGCAGACTGTAACACTCCAATCTGATTCATTTTCGCATGATTGTGTACCTGCAAGAGGTCAGTAGAGTAGCCTCACGTAAAACCATTGTTACGTCAGTGAGATAATGACTAGGAATAATGAGACAAGTACAGGTAGAAATAGCTAGACTGCTAAAAACAGCTTAGGAATAGGAGTAAAAAAAAATTCACATACTGAGTAACACAGAACTACAGTGGAACTCATTAGTACATTATCAGCACTGGCGATGTGCCTGTGTTCTCTTTTATTGATTAAATGACAGAACTTGAAAGTGGGATGAGTTCTGAACATCATGGATTGATGGATGGATGGATGGATGGATGGATGGATGGATGGATGGATGGATGGATGGATGGATGGATGGATGATGGATAGATAGATCAATAGATCGATAGATAGATAGATAGATAGATAGATAGATAGATAGATAGATAGATAGATAGATAGATAGCACAAGCCACATTTTAATATAGAGAATATAATATCCTGCAGAGTATATGTACTTTTTTCAGTCACGAGTGCTGAAAGTGCCACCAAACTTTTGTATAAGGTTGTAGGATATTGTGTGAAAAAAACTTCACAGTGCAGCAATTACCCACATACAATTGTTTCCTTATAAAAATCCTCAATAGGCAGTGTCACAGGGCTCATGAATGACCATATTTAGGCCTATCCCCTACTGTGCTCTGCTCCATTTCTTCAAGGCTTCCTTTAGTGTCTCCCCAGCTCTCTTTGAGTCTGAACTTAGCCATGAAACAGGTGAGACAACGAGGGATAATACGAAAATGTCTGGGTGGAATCTGACTTTCATAATGATATTATTCTAGACAGTAAAAGCTGCATTTAGACGACACTCATTGAGTGCCTTGACGGTGTACTACGTCTTTACATAAGTATAAGTTGTGACATCTCATCTCTTTCTCACCACATGCCTTTACCGCACAAAAATGTATAATCTACTCTCTCTCTCTCTATTTCACACACACGCATACATACACAAAGCACACACATACACACTCACACACACACACACACACACACACACACGCATATACTCCAGTGCAGTTGCACTCCTAGTCTTGGCATGTCCAGTGAGACTGTGCGAGTTTGAACCTGCAAACTGCAGCACTCTACAGGAGCGCCATTATTTTTTCTTATGTGTTATCAAGAGCCTGCATTGGATTTAGATCAACATTACCAGACCTTTGATACACCGGTTAAGTCTAAGCATGATTTGACAATTCCCGATAATACACCCAGTGCAGTCTACACATATTATCTAATCCCCAGGCGTATATAGCCTTATTCCTGTATTTGCATCAGCATGATGTTATCTTTCAGTTTATGTACTTTAGGCAATAATTGAGTTATTTGAATTCTTGTCAGAATGATGTACATGTTTGAATCGGTTCAGTTTAACGCACCAGGGATAACCCTCTTAAAGATATTTTTTTCAAAATTCCTGCATAATGTAATAGTTAAGGTGTAAATAAAGTAATTCAGACTGGTGTTTCATTCCAGAGAAACATACCAAGTTAGAACTGTTCACAGGGCCTAAAAGTGAAATTATGCCAAAAGAAAAAAGTGTTTTTTAGATTTACCACTGTTTAACCATTATCAACATATCAAAATAAGAACCTCCACAGTATAAATTTAGAGGAGAAGGCAACAACTTTCTTTACTTCTAAAGTTCTAAGGTGCAATAATGTAAAGGTATTTTAATTCCAAGTGTTATTGGAGCACTTCTAAAAGTTTTACACAATGCAAATGACATCTGCTTTAGGTGCACAGTAAACATTATGGCTATATTTGGGTTGTAGACATGGTGACACTTGGTTCCTGTCACCACCACTGTAAGGAAATCAGTATGTTTCTTTACAATGCACCATCACACCACATAAAATGACTTTATTTACATGTCAGTGATTTCATTAAGAAGAGGTTTTATTAATTCCCCTTTAGGTTCATAAACATTTAATTTGCTCTGGAGCAGTGCATATGACACACTAATGCTTTTGACTGAGGCATATAAAACTGAGCTTGGTGATCCAAAACTTTTACACATTCATATAAAAGGACCACTGCACATGAACTGGTACTGTCTTTCTACTCACAGTTAGCTTCATGCACTAAGCAAGATCTCTATGACTGAGAACTACAAAGCCGAAGACTGGGGAACTGGAGGGCCACACCAGAATCTGGAAAAGCATGTACTTTTTGACCCATCACACCAGAAGCATGAACTTTTTGACCCATCACACCAGAAAAGTGATGATTTGCAACTGCTTCAGGTACTCAGTAGCGCTTTAGGGCTTTTTTACATAAGCACCCAGGTTTCTTTAATCAAATAGTGCCAAGCAGTGCACTTGTGAGATGTTGCTGAGTGTGATTTTGCAGGCTATGGATGGTGCGGTCGCTATGAAGTGAGGCCTGACGTTGTAAAGTGTTTGTGTGTGTGTGTATGTTTGTGTGTGTGTGTGTGTGTGTGTGTGTGTGTGTGTGTGTGTGTGTGTGTGTGTG
>JBBJLS010000028.1:9924929-9958704 GCA_037577275.1 Bryconaethiops microstoma | reverse complement strand
TTAAATAAGATTTGATTCAGGTGATCACTAATCAGTACCTCATAAAGCAGAATGAGGTGCTTGTGTAGGAATTTAACCAACACTGGCATGGAATGGTTGTCCTATACATAGAGATGCTGATTAAATAAATTGCAGCCATCTCTTATTTTTTGCAGAGCTGTATATCTGCCTATTTAGCCTATAGTTTAGCTCCACCCATCCACAATGAAGGTACAAGTGTTTATGCCAAGACTGTTTTTTTGCATGAGGGATGATTTAAAGAGTGATTGGAAAAGAATAATTTATAACAGAAATATGAAATATTGTTTTTGCTACATAAACCCACACAGATAAGTCATAAGTGATAAATGTAGGATATAGACCCTTTACTATATATCTACTCTGTCATTTTTAATGTGGTCACAAAAAATGCTGCATAACTCTCATACTTTCAGGTTTACAGAGATCATTCCTTCTGACTTTTTCTGCAAAGAAGAACGGCCACCGAGAGGATGAGCACTTTCCTGAAGAGGAACAGCTGCAGAACCTGCTGAATCGTGTGAAGCCGGTATTTTTGTCATGGCAGCCTTCTGGGTCTTGAAAGTGCAGGGTGTGGGGGCGTTGGAGCAGAACACCTGTTTGGCCAAAACAGACACCCGCCCATCAAACTCCAGAAGCTCCAACTGTGTGAGACTCATCTGGTTAATGACATGATGACTGGAGAGCATATTTACCCGTCTGACTTAAATACAGAATCTAGCAATAATAAAGAATGATGAAGTGTGAAATAGGAGTTTTGAAACTCGCCATTAGGTCAAAAAATAAATAAATAAACATGGAATGCAGAATTAAGACCGCCTTTATTAAGACTTACTGATAGTACAATTCTGTAAAAGATTTTCACTGAAAACTTTTTATATTTTGTTTGCCGTTTATGTTTAAAAGTTGCCCTCACTGTTTACGTGAATTCCTTAATATCAAGGCAAGTCTACAAATGGATTTTAACCTATTAATTGCTAACTGAAGAAGTACAAAAGTTCTGATGTTATCGAAGTATTTGCTGGAAAAATGCAATTTTGTTACAGGACTTTTCTGAAAATCTAAATAAACGTATTATTTAACTTTAATGAAGAGTAAAAGCTTCTATTATTATCCACAGAATTCACTCTCAAGGCTCTTTCATACCTTTTGGTAGCTACTGTTGCAGATTTAGATGCACTTTACAGAACGCCAGTGAAAATACCACCTAAACCAATGAGAAAGTGTGACTCATTAAACCTCTTTGTCGGAATCTTCTTGTGGCCCATCACAACTAGGTTGGTTGTACACAACAGGTTAGAGTTTCTTATGAAGTTGACTGGAACATTTGTCTAATTTTGTGACAGTAGCTTTGTGCATTTGTGGCTAGAGCATAGATTTTTCAGATATTCGCACTGAGTGAAACACAAATAAAGGTGAATCAATATAATCTTTAATGCATTTCCAGTCTCATACAGCACCATACTGTCACTGTTATAAACCCACGCTTAGTAAAATGAGCCCTTTTGAGGACAATCTTTTCAGTCCTCTCTGGAGTTCTACCTCTTCTCTCATTCCAGTGTCTTCTCCAGCTTGAAGCTTTCCAAGCTCTCCATGCTGTGTTTTGCTTGGCCCCCACAACCATAGCTGGCTTTGGACAATGCGAGAGCTCCCAGAAGGCCTCGCTCTTGCTGCCTAAACACTAGTGCTTGGCTTTCCTCAGTTGCTTCCATTTTCATTCATTTGCAAGTTCTCACTTTCTTTAGTTACATTTAATATATGGCATTAATTAACACTGCAACAAATATAGCCTCAGAACTTTCTTTCTTTTCCCTGAAAGACCTTCCTAATATTAGGGGCTAAAGTGTGATTTTGGAGGTGCAGGGGCCCTTTTTTTATATATAAATTGGGAGGCAATATTGTTACGTTTATGTGGTGATCCCAGAAAAGGTGATTTAAAACTAATAGCCTGTTTCTGTCTCAGTGACTTAATTCAATCAATGAATTTTACCTGGCTGCCTTTGAATACTTGCTACTCAAACTACTGAAACTCAGGCTTTTCACCTGAACGTCCCTCAAGAAACTCTGTTGAACTGATGGACCTGATTAGCTAGCTGGCTAAGTGCAAATGTGCTTTTGAGTAAAATAAGAAACAGTGTATCGGAAAAATATAGTTTGGGAATTATTTCTGGGAATACATAATCCAGATCATGTAAAGCTTAAAGCGTAATGATCAACATTATTAACCAAAATAAAACACCATGGAACAGCTGTATTGATTTGATACGTACGTACCCGAGTGTGACAATCAGGTAAGTGATACCAATGGATGTGCCTCAACATGTAAAGGTATAAATTGTTTTGTGAACCTACACAAGAATGTGCAAAGTATCTATCAGCATGGAAGCCCATGCTGGAAACCACTTACTTTTAGTCTCGAAGCCCAGCTCTGTTTTCAAATCTCTCTAACCAAAGGTTTCAATGAGCGAGTTTGAGTGGACTAAAAAAAGAAAAACAGTAAAAGAACATGGACTTTGAAGCTATTTTCATTCCATTCCCAATCGAAAATCTCACATTTAGCTTCTATGAGCTCCACCATAAAATAGATTTTAAGAACTCAATCTACATATGCTACACGCGACCACAAATTATACGTCTGCTTTAATTCAGATGTGACTGCATATATGTAGGTCCCTGAATATTTCTGAATATGGTATTTGGCAAAAATGTTCAGTAAAATGAGGACTTGGTCGTATATATGTCACTAATATACAGTTGGACCATACTTTATAGCCCTGTTGCCAATTTCATTTCAAAGAAAGGGTATACTCAAAAATCTAACTTACACAATTTCCCCAAATGTCAGTCATCATACACTTTTAAAAACTGGACCAGTGGGGTTGTTTAACCAAAAAGCATAAATATATGATATGTAAATATATGAAATATATGAACAATAAATATATGAATTCTGTTGTCTTTAAGGAACTGGTTTCCATACCACAGACAAGTGAGAAAGTACATTTCAGTGAAGTAAATCAATTTATTTTCATTCTAAGAGAACTCATTTCTAACAAACAATGAATAAATTGCACTTAAATGTTTCAAATTCGCTCCCATCAACAGTTGAATCTGATGTTAAGGTCCGTGACCCCATGGAAACGCGTGGCCTAGCTAAATGACATTCATACAAGAATTTTCTTTAGTGTACACTTGAAATTAAGGCTTGCTTTATTAGTTTTTCACTCCAAACTGAAAGGCGAATTTCAAAGAAGTGGAAGCCAAAATCTTATTAGCCTCGTAGCTCCAGTGCAAAATTATAGAGATGAACTTCAGGCACCGGACAAGTCTTGGCCGACCAATTACATTTGGTGTTAGGGGCACCACTGCAGACCATGGCAGTGAACCATTCCTTTATAAGAACTAAAAAAGAAAATAAACAAACAAACAAATAAACAAATATTTCGCATAGCTCAATGTATAAGTGTATCATATCATATTCAGATGTGTGACTAAGTGATTTAAGAAGAGTTTACACTGACAACATGGCTTGGAAACCTATCACACCTTCTTTTAACGCCTGCACGAGGCTTTTGTCTCCTCGAGGCTCTCCAGCAGAGTGGACAGAGCAGGATCTCTCCTCTCCTCCACACTGACCCTAAAGGCACCTGAAGGCGATGAGGTGGCGTTTTCCCTCTCACGTTGCTTTCATCTACCAGGGAGTAAAAAAAAGCTCTTGGATTCTTGGACGGGGAAAATACACGACGCTAAAAAATGAGGGGGAGCTGAGAGCTGTGATTGGACAGCCAGTCAGATGCGACGTGTCTGCGGAAGAGAGATGGAGCGCAGCTCATCCAAGCCAAAGGACTTCAAAAAAAATTAAATAAATAAAATAATATGATGACGGCACTGCGCATGCGCGCTAGTCAGCACGCTGCAGTCAGCAGTGTAGTCAGATCCTTCATCTACCTTATTCTCTCTGCTTTCGTTTAACGTGTTAATGGCATTCGTGGCAGTCGGTGGGTTTTCTAGTTTGCTGAATTTTAACATCGTTTGGAGGGATCTGGTATCAGCAGTTCTCATGTCAGGCCTGCATTTCAGCCACGTAGCCTGTCCCGTCACAGCTTGCCACTGAACTGAGAACAGGACAGCAATTCCCAATTATAGTCACATACATACTAAACACATTCACTGAAACAATACATATATATATATATATATATATAAAGGAGATTAAGCAAACTCCATAAACGGAGTTTTGGGGTGCTTTTGATTTGATTAGTGCATGAAACATAACATAAATTCACTTAGGTCTAATTGAAATGGTCTAGCATAGGTTACAGACCCACAGTCTAAATGGTATAGTCAGTGCTATTTAAACATTATGGACCAGTTTCCCTGTTAGGGATTATGTCTAATCCCAGACTACATTTCCCTTTCAACTGAGAATCTCCACCTAGTCCAAGACTAGACTACCCCCTGATCCTCTAAATCCTACTAAGTTCAGGTTTAGATTTAATTTTGGCCTGGAAAACTGCCTTTATATTGACTGACAGCTGCCTGCCTGACATGTCCATTTAGAATCACAATAAGACCCATCTTTAGGTGCAGGATACAGCCCACTTCACGCCGAGGAAGTTCACCCATCATCCATCATCCAAGTATACACCACGCAGAACAGCTGAAGCACTTCAGAGCCACATCTGAATCCAGGCCAAAAAAACAACTACCAAGCAAATTAAGACCAAAAAGTGTCCTTTCTGGAGGTGAGAGCTGCAGGCCTGCCCTGCTGAAGCCAAGGAAAGCAGTCCAACTGAACCCAGCAGCTTTTTTGGCTTTCCTAACCCTCACCTTCTTCTTCTTCTACAGATCAAATTTCTTCAGATGTTAGGGGTGAAGCTGAGAAGAAGTTCTCGAGACAACCCCTCCGTCTGGTGAAGGAGGGGAAGGAGGGACCTCCCCCTCCCCCTAGTTAAATGGGAACATGCCTGTGCTATCTGGTGTGCCCGGCACCTCCCCAAAACTTTGGAGTATAAAAGCGTGGGGAAAAAGTTCGTTTAGGCAGTAGGGAGTTTCTGCTGGGGTCTGGACTGGAGTCAGAAGACCGGACCCTACTGTGTATGATTGGAGTCTAAAAGAGAACTTCCCTCGCCTCAAAGAGTCTACATGTCTAATATTTAGACATGTTCAGCTTTGTGGATATTCGGCTGGCGCTGCTGCTCAGCGCAACAGTGCTTTTGGCAAGGGGGCAAGGCGAGGACGACCGTGAGTATCTCTCTTTTTTAGGCCACTTTTCAGCTTCTTTTCCTGTTTCTTTTTATTACTTTTGCTTCTGGTTGGTCTGGGGACAAAAACGCAAAATCGTGAGGGCCTTGCTGAAGATGCACAAGGGCTGATGCCCCAGGTGGACCTGTGGTCTCCAGGCCAGTGTAGTTGCTCTTTGCTTTCTCTGTATTTGTTTGTTTGTTGCTGGAACATCCTCGTTCATTTGTGGAGACGCAGCTGTAAACTGGAGATCCAGTGCACCTCTGCTTGCATGCATGCGTAAAGACAAGTTGGCACAGGTTCGGAGACTCGTCCAACACCCCCTCCCTCCCCAAAACATCCCCTCCATGCGACAGGGATGCCCTGGAGCTATGCTTGAACAGCTGCAAAGTCACGGGCAAACAGAAAGAGACAGGGAAAAATGTGTGGAAAGTTGGAGAAGTAGCAATTGCGTACTGTCTTGCTTCAGTGGAAACACTGACGCGTCAGAACTCATTAGGGGCTGCATTGCAAGGATGAGTAAGAAAGATTAAAAAAAAGAGATGGTTTCGAAGCATTAAGGGCATTTTGCCTGCATAAGTCGAGAAAAGTGACATTCACCTCGAACGTGAGAGGTTCTAAGGTTCTGGAAACAAAAACGATGAGCTCATCTTTGGACCAGAGTGTGGAGCATCTCACACTACCTAAAGCTGACGGTGGAGTTCCGATCAAAAAGAACAGCCCAGTAAAATGTGAGAATGACTAAGGATTTAAAAAGTAAAGAAAGCTTTTTTTCCCGGAATTTGTTTAATGTTCAATTCTTTGTGGCTTTCCTAAATGCTTTGAGAGCCTTCAGCACAGTCCTGGAGCGCCCCCAAGCGGTCCTGGTTGGAATGGTCCGTTCTGGAATGGGCTCAGCAGAGCCCCCGCCCCTCCTCTGGGTTTTTTTTTTTTTAACACTAATGTAAAACACGTGTGGGCTCTGCAGACTTTCCACTAAGGGAAAACGTATGTCTCTGCCAAGCCGGCAGTTTTTTATTATTTAACGATGGACAGTGAACCCCGAAAGACGTGGACTTTTTCCCCAAGCCTCTTACCTCTCTCGAAAAGAAACAGCGCGCACAGCGCCACCTAGAGCCACGCAGGTGTCATTACAGACACGCTCCATCTCTGGAGGCCCCTGATTTTAGCACTGTCCTGAATTTCTCTGGATTTGGTCACTACAGCACAGCTTTAATGTCAAGCACAAGGTGGCTATTTGAAAACAGGATCTGCACTTTTTCATTGGGGTAGCCTAATTGTGAACTTCCGTATATGTTGAGATTCTTTTAGTTTTAAGCTGAACAACACAAATACAAATAATAATAAGACTAATGTTACCACTAGTATTGCTATTACCACTAGTATAATTGAGTACAATAATTAATGTTTTTTGCTATTGTTATTATTATTATTATTGTTGTTATTATGATCATTATCGTCATCATCACCTTCTACATTATTTTCATCATCATCATTATTATTATTATTATTGTTATTATTATTATTAGTAGTAGTAGTAGTGTGATGATAGTGGTACTGGTTGTTGTTTATGTAACCTATATAACTGTTCTGCCAAAAACAAACAAACAGACAAAAAATACAAACAAAAAAACTGAGAGACATCAGTTTGTATGACATCATGTTAAAGTCTGTGTTTAGATAGCTCTGTATGGGATTGTGATCTTGTGTTTCTTGACTGTGTGTCCTCAGGCACAGGCAGCAGCTGCACGTTGGACGGCCAGGTCTACAATGACAGGGACGTGTGGAAACCAGAGCCCTGCCAGATCTGCGTGTGTGACAGCGGCACGGTCATGTGTGATGAAGTGATCTGCGAGGACACAAGCATGTGCGCCAACCCGATCATTCCCCCTGATGAGTGCTGCCCCATCTGCCCTGATGACGGTAGGGCAGCCTGACACTAAAGCCCCGCCCACTTCTGTACCGTGGGAAGCGTTCACGTTTGGGGGTGCTTGGGCCTCATCATTTTGGGTTGCGGAGAAAAAGAAAGTAGATGGGAGATTAACGTCGACCCTCTCTCTCAGTGGATTTCAGATCATACCATCGCCCTACTGAAGTTTTCCTCCCTCTTTGGATTAAGCATTCCTTTTTTTAGACCAGAGCTTGTGCAGTTTTACCTGCAGGCCTGAACTCTTGGGCTTTGGTTCACTTAGTAAAGCGGGAACACACTTAGTAAACCAGGCCACAAACAGGGTTACAGGGTTACAGGGTCACAGACATGCTCTTATTTGTTCATTCGTTAAATATTATGGGCTCAGTAGAATATTTCATTATAAAATGTCAATTTTTTTTTCTTTACTCATGTAGTATATCCATTACATGGTTGTAATTTTGCACTTTTTCTATTTTTGTAGAATACCAAGAACCCAGAGCTGAGGTAATTGTTTTTTATCATTTGATAAAAACTGTTGCATTGTTACATTATTTATGAATTAATTTATTAATTTGTTTGTTTCATTAGTTGGCCATTTACTTTGTAAATGTCAATTTATTCACATATAGGTCAGATTGCAATTGCATTATTTTTTATATTTAATAACAGGATATGTTTTAATAATATAATTGAAAGACTGCATTAATAATTTGGGATAAAACACAAACCAGTGCAGCTCATTCTCTCTTTACTATACTGTTTTGTAGGGACCCAAGGGTGAGCCTGGTGAGAAGGGCGACAGGGTAGGTTTCTTTTCTTTCTGATCTTTCTGTAACTAAAGCTGCACATTTTTATTGTTTTGATCAGTGCATGTTTTCCTGGCCTTTTGGGAAAAGAAAGAGTTTTGTTGCTATTGCATCATAGCTTTGAAAGTCAAGGAAAGTTCATGCATTTGGTCAATTGATGTCAAGATGAAGCACTATGGCATTCTAACAGCTCACAGGCCTTAAAATTTACCATCTGCAGAGCTGCATTTTCAGTGCTTTACAACAACAGTGGCCTATCCTAACTGTAACATTAAGTGGACTGCAATTCACAATCAGTAGTGTCAACAAAACATGTGTGGGCAAAACAATACTCATCAACTTATTATGTGGACTTTTACGCAAATCATTTTACACAAAAATACAAATATTCAGGACTGTCATCCTGAATATTTAGGTATAGTGAATGAATCTGGGTATTGTAAAGGGTTAAATAATCTATATAATGAAAAGAAGCAAAGGATCAATAGCTGAATGATCATACAAATAAAATTTGCAGGTTTCTTTGAGTATGAGTGTCAATAGAGGTTGATGCAAATGTAAAAATTATCATTAGGGCTGCTTTTGTAGTTGCAACTTAAGCCATGACCACCTGAAGCTACCTCTTTCTTACACACTCCCTTTTCTTCTATCAGGGTCCTCCTGGTCCTCCCGGAAATGATGGAATTCCTGGACAGCCTGGACTTCCTGGGCCCCCAGGCCCCCCTGGACCCCCTGGCCTTGGCGGAGTAAGTAACTCACGATTTAGAAGTAAAGAAACACACCTCACACTCAGAGAGGTGGCCCTTAGGTCTGGAGAATACCACAAGCAGTTACTGGTGATTCGTTGAAAGATCTGGGCCAAATGATGGGATCCCATGAGAGACACAGGGAAGAGTTTAAGAGTGAGCTCTCCCAGGGAATCTCACAAGTTAGAATTCAAACCTATTTCAGCACCACTGGAGTGGACAGCGTCCTGGGGGCCTTAGTGAACCACAGATGGGCAGTACCTGCAAAATGCAACCCCAAGCGTTCAGGGCACATTCTGTTCAGAGGCATTTAAGCACATATCCTGCCTCCATGCACTCAAGTTCAAGTTTGAATTAAATTTTGCTTTGTAAACATAGTAGATTAGACATGCGTTTGTCAAATATCTCTAATGTTTCTGCATTAGAGATGAGTGTGGTCTACTGGGAAAGTATTCATTCAGACTTGTAACGGGACAAACTGATACCAGCACTTAAGATGTTAGAATTCAAAGCTTAACATCTCTGTTCAACCTTCAAAGACAAAAACTACTGAATTATATATTAACACTGTCTTAATTTTGCTTTCTCCACAGAACTTTTCTCCTCAAATGTCTGGAGGTTTTGATGAGAAATCTGGTGGCATGCCCATCCCAGGCCCCATGGTAAGGACTTCACATATGTTTCTGCTGTCCTCCGAATCCACAGTCAGCTTACAACTACACTGTCTGCACTTTATAACGAACCTGATTCATCTGATCCAGGCATCTAGTTTGACTTTCAGTTCTTATTTAGAATTAGGCGTTGATAGGTAGGCTACATAATCATTGCATTATAATTACAGACAAGAATCACCTGTAGGCTTTAAGAAGCCGTCCCTTATCTTTTATACATTCTGCACAAACCTCATTAATTCAGTAAAATACCTGATTCAATTCAGTGTCCTGACATGAGAGGACAAGACATGGTATAAGTGGTGACACCATGCCCAATGGAGCACACAAATATAACTCATTGCTTATTCTTTTCTATTACAGGGACCCATGGGCCCACGTGGACCTCCCGGACCTCCTGGCCTTGCCGTAAGTATTTTTCAGCTCAGTTCTTTATCTGGCATACCTCTTGTAATAATGTTTCTAATTATATTTGTAATCATATTTCTAACATGTGCTCCTGTTTCCCTCTGTAGGGACCCCAAGGTTTCCCTGGCCCCCCTGGTGAGCCTGGTGAGGCTGGTGCTTCTGTAAGTCATCAGTTCACACAGAAACACATACATATAAACACATACTGTCATTTCAATATTAATGTCTCCAAAGCTGCGGATAGTCTGTTAATACTCTGTTGGGCTCCATTAGGTGCTTAAATCAACAGTACATATCAGTTTCTGTTAATCCCACCTATTTTTTAAAACCAGATAAACCAAGATCAAATGGTCTTCACTTTTATGAATGCTAATGTTAAATGTCTCACAGTACCACTCCAACATAGCAATGCATGACATTTTCAGTATAATGTTATTGCTATAGAAATTTTATTACTTATAATTTTGATTGGACAGTCTGCCATTTTTGATCATTCTGGTGAAATTTTACCCATCTAGATCATGATATCCATGAGGCTAATATGTTTTCACACATATACATATCTAACCTGCCTTCTTCTTGGTGTCTATAGGGTCCAATGGGTCCCCGCGGTGCAGCTGGTGCTCCTGGAAAGAACGGAGAAGATGTAAGTAGCTCATCCAGTTTGAACTTTGCATTTCCACTGAATCACCACAAAGACAAAAAAGATCTGTTTCAAATTTAAGCATCTCAGGCCACCTGCTCTTCATCACCTCAAGCTTGAAAATTCAACTTTATAGTCAGATCTGCTATAACTATTGATGAACTGAGCTATGATAATTTTTCCCCATGCATAAGATATGGGTAAGAACTAAGCTAACATAATGTAATAATAAGTTGTTTCTTTTGTGCTATTGCAGTCAGTCTGCATAGTAGTGTCCTTCTTTATCTTCTTTGGCCAATGTTTTATTTCTCCATCCCGCTTTCTGTAGGGTGAGCCTGGCAAACCTGGTCGCCCAGGTGAGCGCGGACCTTCTGGCCCTCAGGTAAGTGTCTCTGCATTTATAGTCGTCTGTCAGTCTACAGCATTATACAATGAAATGACAAAGGATTCACTGGCTTGCTGCCATTTAAGAATTACTTTTGTTTCCCTAAGGAACCCTCAATGATGATTATTTAAAGAACCATATTTTGTAAATGACATATGCATAATGAAGAACTTCTCCTCATCTTTACATTCCTTTTCTGATTTATATAGGGTGCCCGTGGATTCCCCGGAACCCCTGGACTTCCTGGCATCAAGGGACACAGAGTGAGTGACCATTCCTGCAGAAAGGCCATTTCTACAGTCTTGTGGATCTCAGCGTCTTCCCAGTTATACTGAATCTGTCTTTTGATCTCCTTCTTAGGGCTTCAGTGGTCTAGATGGAGCTAAGGGAGACTCTGGTCCTGCTGGTCCTAAGGTTAGTAGCATACTAATGAATTCTGATTACACTTGTTAATACAAACACTAAAAAACTGCAGTGATTTATAACTTTCTGATTTTGCACCCCAGGGAGAGCCTGGTGCTGCTGGAGAGAACGGAACTCCTGGCGCTATGGTAAGTGTCACCACAGTCTCTGAGCATCATAACCAAAAGCTTAGCTATCCAACAAATATAGATGCAACAATTAGACACGACTGTCCTGTGTGTATCCCATCCTAACTTCCTCAATGTCTCTCCCTCCCAGGGTCCTCGTGGTCTTCCTGGTGAGAGAGGCCGTGCTGGTCCCTCTGGCGCTGCTGTAAGAAACTTTACACACCCAGACCTTTACATTTACTTGATTTCAATTTCTTGGTACAAGGTTTAATTTTACGCCACATTCTTAACAATAAAAACCTCAAATGGCATCTTAAATTCCCAAAATATGGTTTTGGTACATGAGCCATTTTTTAGAAGAACTTTTTAAAGTTTAAAGAACTTTTTATTAAAGCTCTTCATCAACTGATGAAGAGCTTTAATAAGTAAATTGTGGGGTGTGACCAAAATGTGAACAGTCAAAGTCTGCTTCTGTCACATCCTTGGCTGCGTCAGTAATGCTTAGAAGCTTTTTTAAGTATCATCAGATATTTTTAGTCATTTTGAAGGCTTAAATAATGTGTGCTGAAAATAACAGAGGATCAATACCTGAACGATCGAACAACTAAAATTAGCATTTTCTTTTGAGTGCAATTAGAAGTCGGTGCAAATGTCTATTTAAGCATCATCAGTACCATGTTTGTCATTGCAATTTAGGCCATGACCACTCAAAGCTACCTCTTTCTCACATTTATTACTTTGGCCCTAAACCACCTTTGTGTTGTCTGGTTCTACAGGGTGCTCGTGGTAACGATGGTGCTGCTGGTGCTGCTGGTCCTCCTGTGAGTGAATTTTGCTCTCTTTCCAACCATGTTTTGAATTAATACCAGTTCTATATGTCAGAATTCAATTTGTAGGTGACATATCAGTTCAGTAAAAAATAAATATAAACTACATGAATATATCAAATATGAATATGAATGTGAGGCTAAACACTTTTTTCATTGTTTTAGGGCCCTACTGGTCCTGCTGGTCCTCCAGGATTCCCTGGTGGCCCTGGAGCTAAGGTAAGTTTTTTTTATCACCATAAGCAAATTAAAACATGAACTATGATCCTGATTATTAGATGGCATTATAAGTGGTTCTGCAGTTGGGTCTAGAGATTGATTTTTAATGGACATAATAAAGCTCAGCAACACACCAGAAGCTCCCTTAGTTTTTGTTTATTTAGATTTAAAGCACATCAGGGGAGTTGATTGTGGATCAGTTTGTTAATCGGGTAAAGCTCACAGCCTGCATTAGTTAAGAGGTCAGTTATAGATAAATACAACCTATCACTGTGTAGGGTGTAACAATCAGAGGTGGGAAATTTAGGTCCAGAGGGTAAAAATCCTCCCCAGGATTCCAACTGCCTGTCTTATGTAGTTTGCTTAAAATAATAGCTGATGTATCCAGGCAGTTGCAACAAAATCCTAGGGAGAATTTGAACTTTCTGGCCACCCTGTGGTAACAATACACCCATTCAATTTGAATCATGATATTGGTTTCACAGGGTCACTTTTACATATCCTACCTGTCACCATATGCCTTAGTGTCTTTAGACATCAGTTTATTTACGTTCACAAAATAAGGGTCTGCTCTATAGATCTACAGACATGGTCATGCAATGGCCATTCCATCTCAAGTAAAGAGAAATGGAGACTGATGTCAGCTTCCAAGCCTGAACTCCATACTTCTTCTCTGTTCCTACCAGGGAGAGCTTGGTGCTCAGGGAGGTCGTGGACCTGAGGGACCCCAGGGAGCTCGTGGTGAACCTGGTAACCCTGGACCTGCTGGCGCTGCTGGACCTGCTGTAAGTGTTTGTTTTTTTTAAACCCGATAAATTTTTATCCAAAAATAAGATATGTTTTACAGCGACCCTGAAGCATTATGTTTATTCCATTTTGACTCAATTTTGTTTTCTTCTGCTCTCTAGGGTAACAATGGTGCTGATGGTGCTGCTGGTCCTAAGGGTGGCCCTGTAAGTGGATATTTTTAGCAGTCTATCATCTGATTCAGCAGTTTAATCAATATCTTTAGCAGTCCATCAATTCATTTCCTTTAACCAACAGAGATGTTCCACTAAATCTCTGTTGCCCCCTACAGGGTGCTCCCGGAATTGCTGGTGCTCCTGGCTTCCCTGGCCCTCGTGGTCCTCCTGGACCCTCTGGAACTCCTGGTGCCCCTGGTCCCAAGGGTAACACTGTAAGTACACAACAGTGTGACCAATAAAAACCCTTTTTGATCTGGATTTGTAAGCCAAAGAAATTATTGAAAAACAGCTCTTTTTGTCCTGTCGAGGAGATTGAGGTTTTCTGTTTCCCATGTGACAGGGTGAGGCTGGTGCCTCTGGAGCCAAGGGAGAGGCTGGTGTCAAGGGAGAGGGTGTAAGTACATCATCCGGACCACCTTAATTAACAATCCTCATTGATCCGAGATGTGATCGCTTTTGGAATTCAAGGCATTGATTTTATTATTATGTTACTCAGCTTTCAGTTACTATTGAATAATCCACAGCACTGTTAATCATTCTGAACACATCTAAAATGAGTTCACTTTTGATCTTTCATTTTTCTTTTTTGTGACTACCCAGGGTGTACCTGGAGTTCAGGGACCCCCTGGACCCCCTGGTGAGGAGGGCAAGAGAGGAGCTCGTGGTGAGCCCGGTGCTGGCGGTGTCCGTGGACCTCCTGGCGAGCGTGTATGTACCCTTCTGTCTCCACTGACTTCATATAGCACTTGCCGCTCTGAGTAATTCAGTGTTGTATGTCACTGACCTGTTGTGATTTAAGCATATGAAGTCATTCAGATTCTTTAGGAAATATTCCTGTCTGACTGTTTTGGTATAGTTCAGAATTATATATAAAAAAACTGAACACATCAGTGTGACTAGAAGAAAACAGTAGGCCTCCTTGCAAATGTTACCAGATTCACTCATTTATCTATCATCCACAACTACTGTCTAATTATTCTGCCGCTGATTTTGCTACAGGATTGACTTTCCAACCATCTCACTTAATTTTTTGGACTTTCGATTCATGTTTGATTCATGTAATCACAGGTCTAGTCAAGGACTCAGAGGCAACCAAACAAAACCAAACTTAAGCACAGAAACACTAAGCTTGATTCACTTGTCCTTTTCTCTACAGGGTGCTCCTGGTGCTCGTGGTTTCCCTGGTGCTGATGGAGCTGGTGGCCCCAAGGTGATTCTAATATATTTCACAAATTGCAGTATTGCTAATTACAAGTAGAAAGTTCCATTGATCACCAACTCTTTAGCCTCCTATGCTTAAGGCATTCCTGTCATCATGAAACTCATCAACCACGCATGTTCTCTCTGTCATGATAGGGTGCCCCTGGTGAGCGTGGAGGCCCTGGAGTTGTTGGAGCTAAGGGTGCCACTGGTGAGCCTGGCCGCAACGGCGAGCCTGGTATGCCTGGATCCAAGGTAAGAGTTCTGGTTCCTTTTGTTTTTTCCTACATCACACAACTAGGAAGGATAGAGTGGAGTAGGCTGCCATCATAATATCAGCTGGCACCTTCAAGGTGGCCACCACTGAAATAAAAATATGTGAACAAGCTTCTCCCAATTTCTCAACGTCTTCCATTGCGGAGCAAACACCTTTAGACATCTATGATCTATAATCACAAAATTGGATGAGCATATGTTGCTAAATCTTCATTTCTGCTGAGATGAGCAGGTCTTCTTTGGCACTGAGGCTTGCTCTTAATTGTTACCTAGATATTTAGGTTTCTCATATTGGTTTGGCCTGACACAACCACCACACCTACAAGTGGTGATCTTTCAGGGGTGTCCACTAAATGTGCCAAAAACCTTTTGTATACTGAAATGTAGACAAAATACAGATTAATTTAAGCTCGTACTGCATCCATCTTCCTTTCTTCATTTTAGGGTATGACTGGTAGCCCTGGCAGCCCTGGACCTGATGGAAAGACTGGATCATCTGTAAGTATTCACCACCTAGTGGCTATCTTGCGTGACATGAAAAATACATTTTCCAATTATACATGAGATGTTACTAATTTACCCACCTTTTAATCCAGCTTCAGTCTCATACCTTATTAGCCATAAAAAGCAGCACTTTACATATTTTAAATAAATCACCATGACATAATTTAGGATCTTTGAATAATGGTACAAGCAAGCCATTCTGAAGATGATATTATAAGAACGTTCGGTTGGATGGATAACATAAGCAATGCAAGAATGGCTGAAAATACACAGACCTACGTAATTTGTCTCTTGAACGAGAAACATGCTGATATCTCTGCTTTTCTCCTGTCAGGGACCTGCCGGACAAGATGGCCGCCCCGGACCCCCAGGCCCTGGTGGAGCCAGAGGTCAGCCCGGTGTCATGGGATTCCCTGGACCCAAGGGTGCTGCTGTAAGAATGCTGTCCTTATTTTAGGCCAATTTAAAACCAATCTGAGATCAGAGCTTTTCCACTAGGCTTTTTGAAATGCATAAAATGATTCAATTAACAAAGCTTTTCAAATATGAAAAATTTACAAACAGCCTTTGATAACTGGAACCTCTTGATCACTTGATACCATCTGGGAATTGTCTCAGTGTAATATTATGAAGAGGCTACAAGTCCCTCTCTGATAATAGACTGAAAAGTAAATGCTTAGAAAAGCCTGCTACATCCTCTTTTACTTTCTGCAGGGTGAAGCTGGCAAACCCGGTGAGAGAGGTGTGATGGGTGCCATTGGTGTTCCTGTAAGTATCTACATCGCAGAAAAAATAGCTTCTACAATTTGAGTCAATTTGGTTTTTCTCTCTCTCATATTAAGTGTTTTTGTACATATGTAGGGTGCTGCTGGTAAGGATGGTGATGTTGGTGCTCCTGGTGCCCCTGGCCCTGCTGTAAGTATTTCTTCTGACAATGCCTCACACATTTCCCCTCTTTTCTTCTCCAATATCAAAATAGTCATACACTGAGCGACCCGTTTATTAGATATACCTTGTTTTTGCACTCATTGACCATTATGTCAGCTACACCTCCTTTATAGGTGCAGGTATATAGTAGGAAGCTATGTAGTATGTAGGTATGCAGTGAATGACTGTAGCTGTTGCTTTATGAATTATCAACCCTCCTGTACCTCATCCATCAGTGGACAGGATGACCACAGCTGGCCAGATAGTATTTGGCTCATCACAGCAGTAAAGCAACTTAGTAGCAGGGTGTTAAGAGTGAGTAAATCAACTGAACCGAGTTTATTTGCACATGTCATTGATGGGTTGAGAATCATCTTCCAACCAAAAATATAACTGATAACAATGGTCTTATGATCAGAAACTGATGACTAATAAAGTGCTATAGGATGACCAACACAATTTTCAATAAAAAAGATGAGCTATAGTCTTTAAGTGTACACCTGCAATGTGCACCAATAGGGTAGATGGGCCTGAGTGACCAGGCCAGACAATCCTGCCAATAACTATTCATCCTACTATTCTGTGTTCAGATATATGTGATTAGTTTGTACACATTCAGCTTATTAACAAACCATACATTCCCTTTTTTGTCTATAGGGACCTGCTGGTGAAAGAGGTGAACAGGGAGCTGCTGGTCCTCCTGGATTCCAGGTGAGGATCTATGTTTGTAGAAATGACTTCAAAAGTCTCAGCTAGTACATTTTAGGCTGATTCTTAAGATCAGTGCTCACATCACTTTGTTTTTCTTCTCCATAACAGGGTCTGCCCGGACCTCAGGGTGCTACTGGTGAGCCTGGAAAGGCTGGTGAGCAGGTGAGGCACTAGCCTAGGTATTCCCTTGTTCAAACATATTGCCTAGGTGATTGTACCTAAAAACAGAACAAATGCATTGACCTAAAAGCTGGTAGGCTAGACATTCTTCTATTTCTGCAAGACAACTGGTTTCAGAGATCAGTTGCATTGTTAGTCTATACAATAACATTAACCAACTACACCCCCCTATTAATGATTTGATTAAAAGTGTGACTGTTGATGATACAGCCAAGACCATCTCTGTTTACAGGGTCTGCCTGGTGAGGCTGGAGCTCCTGGACCTTCTGGATCCAGAGTGAGTATTGACAGCATCCAAGATCTTATAAATACAGGACTCTACTTGACAAATGCATAGGCCAGTTGCACCTAAAGCTAGTTACACCCAAAGCCAAGAGCTAATGACCTTTTTCTATTACTCGTTTCTGCTCAGGGCGACAGAGGATTCCCTGGTGAGCGTGGAGCTCCTGGAGCTGCTGGTCCTGCTGGCCCCCGTGGTTCTCCTGGTGCAGCTGGTAACGATGGTGCCAAGGTAAGAGTCACTTGAGTGTCACACCAAATGGCACCCGCCTAATTTATTAGGCACAGCAATAGACTGAGGAAGTCTCTTGTTTAGGAAGTTCCTCAAAGCCAGAGGCTGCACTCACTGTTATGCTACATCATGCTAAAATAAGACTTAGTTCAGCTATTTCTAGGATGACAGTTGTCACATTAACAATGCTAATTCTTTCTTCTTAATTTCTCTGTGTGTCTCTCTCTCTCAATAGGGTGAGACTGGTGCCTCAGGTGCTCCTGGCAATCAGGGTCCCCCTGGCCTTCAGGGTATGCCTGGTGAGCGTGGTGCTGCTGGTCTGCCAGGTCTCAAGGGTGACAGAGTAAGTCCCAGAAAGATGTGCTTTCATAGCACACATGGAGCTAGATTTTCTAATGAACCACTTTTAATAATTTAAGTGCTAATTAATTGTATTGAGTACAGTTCCCTAACAAATGGTTGCTGGTAAGTAGTTTCCTTTTCAGTTAGTCGTATTGGACATCACAACCATTAGGATACACCTTAGGATTAGTATCCCCTCAGGATTAGTTTATGATCTGGATAATCAGATTTATTGTAGTGTCACTAAGCATGACCATAATATGCAATGCAAGAAGATTTTGACATAATTTAGTCATTACCATGATATGTAGGTGAAAAACCCAACACGGACCTATCATAGGTTTTAAATTGGGAGAAACAGGATTTGATGTGGGCCAAAGCAATGCAGTTCTGGGACATATTGCCTGACCCAGTTGTAGGGCATGTGACCTAATAATGCAAGTCTGTCCAAAGACAGGAATGAAATGCTTCCCCAAAGACAGCTAGATGGCCACTGCCATATCTCATAAGTGTTTAGCAGCACTGAAATTCAGAGCATTGATTCTGACATTAATGAGGCCGTTAGTAATGAACCTCAAGGAGAAGACTGAGCAGATGATTAGGCATGTCTGCTTCTTAGTTGAACAATCGGTGAGTCACAAATGGGAAGTTGCTGCACCTCAGCTGATATTTCTATTCAGTGCATTATAAGGAAACCTTTCAAGGAAGCTAACTTTCAGTGCACTATACTTACAAGCTATGTATATTCTCCATTGGTTAATGGCCCTGAACTTTCCACCGTTAGATTATAAAATGAAATTTTCACAGCAGCAGGGTTGTCGCAATGTCAGGATCTGGATTTCAACACTGTTAAAAAAACTCAGTATCACAATGTATGTAAAAATTTAAAACAATCAAGACTAACAAATGTTTTATCAAAATAGGAAAGTTTTTGTGCAGCAAAATTAACTCAAATGTAGGCCAAATACAACATCAAGCTTATTTCAAAGATCTAGCTTTATACATAATTTAAAAGAATGAGAGATAAAAGGTTGTACTGTTTGCCAAATTGTGGTACTGAAAATGTATTAAATCTTCAATATTTTGTGCAACTCTGCACTGCAGTTGGAATGTTGTAGCCTGCCTGTTTACACTGAAGTTTGGAGCTTAAATATGCCCTGCAAATTTGGTTGTTTTTACCCAAACCTCAGGCATGTTTTGTTTTTTTTGTATACTGTATTTATCCCAGAGGAAATTATTTCTCTGCATTTAACCCATTCACCAAGTGAAGCAGTGGGCTGCCGTCAATGAGGCGCCCGGGGAGCAGTGTGTGGGGACGGTACCTTGCTCAATTGTAGCATGTATTAGAAATAAATTTGATTCTTCAGGACTCAAACACTGCAATACAATACAGGGAAATCTGATGTCACATTGTCTCTACTCTTAGGGTGACCAAGGTGCAAAGGGTGTTGATGGTGCCCCTGGTAAAGATGGTATCCGTGGCATGACTGGACCCATTGGACCTCCTGGACCAGCTGGTGCTCAGGGTGACAAGGTTAGTCTGTTGAACTTCATATTCAATATCCTTGATCACTGAATGACCAGACTTATTTGAGGCTAACTGTATTTGCTCTATCTTCACCAAGGGAGAGCCTGGTGCTGCTGGACCTCTTGGACCTTCTGGTGCTCGTGGACCCCCTGTGAGTGTCACTATCAAACCCCACCATGACTTCCTTTCTATAAACAGAAGCCTGCATACATACATACACATATGGATCTAGTCCACTTCAGTCTGAAATGATGGTTCTTTGATAGCAATGATCAGTTTATATAAAAAATAAAAATAGAAGGGGAGATGCATTGTTTTCCTTGGAGAGCAACTCCAAGGAAACATCAGGAGAACATCAGGGCTGCATAATATGGACAAAAATAAACATAACTGCAATTATATTTTTGCATATAATGATTACTATATTGGTACATCATATTGGTTAACCTTTGATTTGACTTGATTTGGCCTAAGGTTGACCTGGATTATTTTGACACACAATTATTCACATTTGTTGGATAATGTGAATATTTTGGTTAAGGAACTTGGTTGTGAATGTCTTGGTTCCCATAAGTGACTCTAGTTGTCCACTCCTAGGGTGAGCGTGGTGAGACTGGTGCCCCTGGACCTGCTGGATTTGCTGGACCACCTGTGAGTACCTGCATAAATTAACACTAAACCTGATCTTAGTACATCCTTTTGCATGATGTTGTCTCATTTTGGTAAAAGCTAACCTGTCAGGTGACCTAATTATATCTAGAAAATCTCCATGTGACTTTACCAACAGGCTGGCTAACAATGTCTACTCATGTTACTTATACAGGGTGCTGATGGTCAGGCTGGTGCTAAGGGAGAGCCTGGAGATACTGGTTCTAAGGGTGATTCTGGTACCCCTGGACCTGCTGGAGCCACTGGTGCCCCTGGACCTCAGGTACAGTCACATTCTGAACCCTCTTAAATAACGCTAATACATTTGTATATAGCTGCTACAGTTCAAGTATATTATTACTATACATTTACATCATAACAACTATAGAAGGATAAAATCTGAATGTTACATATGAAATTTCTTTGAAGAGATCTTTTCCCTTGACAAAGCAACAGTAGTAATTTTTTTCCCTCGACAAAGCAACTAGTAACAAAGCAGTTACAAAACAAAACTGCACAACTGAAACTCAGATTTACAATATAATTCTCCTCTTCAGGGCCCTGTTGGTGCTACTGGACCTAAAGGTGCCCGTGGTGCTGCTGGACCTCCTGTGAGTATCGCTCTTACATTTTTTGTGCATTTTTAATTGGTACTGGACTTTAAAATGTACTCAAACATAATCATTCTCTTTTTTAAGATTAATACAGAGATTATGTTTTGACAAATCAATCCATCTCTCTCTTAAGGGTGCTACTGGTTTCCCTGGTGCTGCTGGCAGAGTTGGACCTCCCGGCCCCTCTGTAAGTTCTTCATTGCGGCTTAAAACAAAAGCTTCTTACCCAGCTGCGGTCATTTGTACAGCTCATTCGTCTCTAAAACAGAATTTTTGAAACAGCTTGGTTCAACACTTTGCTATTCCATTTTTACTTTGTCACTCTCAGGGAAACCCAGGTCCCCCTGGACCTTCCGGACCATCTGGAAAGGAAGGCCAAAAGGGCAACCGAGGTGAGACTGGACCTGCTGGTCGCCCTGGTGAGGTTGGTGCCGCTGGTCCTCCTGGTGCACCTGGTGAGAAGGGAACTCCTGGTGCTGAAGGTTCTCCCGTAAGTGTCTCATACTGCTTGAAAATATATTTGGCTAACAAGCAGTTCACTCGCTCTGATACATAACTGTACAACAGCTGCCTCGGTATATATTGCCTTGAATTACACGCCAAATTATCTTCATAATCGGTTTTCCTTTGCAGGGACCTGCCGGTACTCCCGGATCTCAAGGTATTAATGGACAGCGTGGTATTGTTGGTCTTCCTGGACAAAGAGGCGAGCGTGGTTTCCCTGGTCTCCCTGGACCATCTGTGAGTGTTCTGAATGATTGATCTAGAAACATAGCCTTAGTATCTCCAGTCAGTTGACCAGAATGCTAATTGTTCATGGAACATTAGATCAGTCATTGACCCAAGTAAATGCTCTTGTCCTCTTCTAGGGAGAGCCTGGCAAGCAGGGACCTGGTGGCCCCGGTGGTGAGCGTGGACCTCCTGGACCCATGGGACCCCCTGGACTGGCTGGACCTTCCGGTGAGCCCGGTCGTGAGGTGAGTACATTAATATGTAGATCTTTACTTGTTGCAAGACTCTTGCAGATAAATCACTGACTTTACTTCATGGTAGATTAGTAATGTACCTTCACGTATGATGAGATCAGGACAAACTTGACTTCTGAAAATATGTCTCCTAGGGTACTCCTGGTAATGAGGGTGCTGCTGGCCGTGATGGTGCTGTTGGCCCCAAGGTGAGCCAAGTTCATTATATCCTCAAACATCACTTACCCACCAACAGCCTCTTACAGTTTAATCAAATGATGCCTCAAATTTTTAACACTTTCTCTTTCTGTGGAACTGTTTAACTTTTGTTTACCAATTCCTCTGTTTGCATTTCGTAGGGTGACCGTGGTGAGACTGGTGCTGCTGGTGCTCCTGGTGCTCCCGGACCCCCTGGTGCTCCTGGACCCGTTGGCCCTGCTGGAAAGACTGGTGACCGTGGAGAGTCTGTGAGTGGTCATTCCAAAGTTGAAGCAAACAAATGCTCCTCAGTCAATTAACAGCAAAGACAGCAAAGCAATTTTCATTTCTTTACTCTTTCAGGGTCCCTCTGGTCCTGCCGGTGCTGCTGGCCCAGCTGGTCCCCGTGGCCCTGCTGTAAGTTCTTATTGTTATTATTCCATCATAACCACAGACCTATTCTGCCCATTACAAAGTAAAATCAAGGCAATGTAAGTCTAGGATTTTGTAAACACAGACCTTCTGCCTGAAGAGTCTGCACTGTTGGCAAATAAACAATCAACAACAACTAATTTAACCAATTTAACCAATCCACACATGTCCTGATGCCTTATACTTCATTTACTTTGCTTGGTCAAGAAATAGTTGACAGAAACCTCAGACCCCATTTGAACACCTGGTCAAATCAATGTAGCCTCTAAGCTAAACTCATATCCCCATATCCCTCTGTACAGGGACCTGCTGGAGCCCGTGGAGACAAGGGTGAGACTGGAGAGGCTGGAGAGAGAGGCATGAAGGGACACAGAGGATTCACCGGAATGCAGGGACCCCCTGGACCTCCTGTAAGTAACATCTTCTTTGCATGATGGAAAATACAACAACCACCTCAGTTAAAGCCCCCCTTGCAGAAGTATTTAAAACTAAGACCACTGCTATAGTTCACTGTTTCACAGCATATGGTTTGTTGTTTTGTGTTGCAAATATGGACATTAATGGGTTCTTTGCTACATGATACCACTTAACACATTGCAGAGCAAATACTTTAAGACAGCACATAAATGCTGTGGCTGAGCCTCAAAAGAGAATGACAGACATAATTTGGTTTATGTTCCATTGTAGGGACCCTCTGGAGAGCCTGGACCTGCTGGATCTTCTGGTCCCGCTGGACCAAGAGTGAGTATTTTCCTCCATTTGTGTTTTACTCCAATATCAGTTTTCTCTCGTTCTCTGTTCCTCGACTGTTAGATTGACATAATACATATGACTTTGCCGCAGTGTTGATATAGTTTGTTTCCCCACTTTGTATTAGGGACCTGCTGGATCAGCTGGTTCCGCTGGTAAGGATGGTATTAGCGGACTTCCTGGACCTATTGGACCCCCTGGACCTCGTGGTCGCAATGGTGAAATTGGACCTGCTGTGAGATACCCTTACTTTTGTCTAAATTTTGAATTTTCCAAAACTAATTCAGGCCCCTACTTTACAGCCCTCTTTTGGCCATCTTTTGCTTTAGGGACCTCCTGGACCTCCCGGACCCCCTGGAGCTCCTGGACCCTCTGGTGGTGGATTCGACATTGGCTTCATTGCCCAGCCACAGGAGAAGGCCCCTGATCCCTTCCGTCTCTTCCGTGCTGATGATGCCAACGTGATGCGAGACCGTGACCTTGAGGTTGACACCACCCTCAAGTCTCTGAGCCAGCAGATTGAGAGCATCCGCAGCCCTGATGGCACCAAGAAGAATCCTGCCCGCACCTGCCGTGACCTGAAGATGTGCCATCCTGACTGGAAGAGCGGTACGTAAATCATAGCACTTCTTCCAGAATCTTGAATTAGGCAGTCATTGGTTTTCACATGAAAGAGACTTGTCTTACCTTGGTGTAATGAAAATAGGCCACTTCAGAACCCACCGGACCTAGTAAATTTACTCTGAAGATTTAACTTTGCAGTTGTTGCACAGGCCTTTTGACACCTTTGTTCTACCCAAAACAGGCGAGTACTGGATTGACCCTGACCAGGGCTGCAACCAGGATGCCATCAAGGTCTACTGCAACATGGAGACTGGCGAGACCTGCGTCTACCCATCTCAGGTAGAGGTCCCCAAGAAGAACTGGTACACAAGCAAGAATATCAAAGAGAAGAAGCACGTCTGGTTCGGAGAGGCCATGACCGATGGCTTCCAGGTGAGAGCCTTCTTCATATCTCCATTCACTGAAAGACTTTTCTCAACCCAAAGACATTTTCTCAGCCCAATTTTGTCTCTCTCTTCCCCTTCAGTTCGAATATGGTGGTGAGGAGTCCAAGGCTGAGGATGTCAACATTCAACTCACCTTCCTTCGTCTCATGTCCACTGAGGCCTCCCAGAACATCACATACCACTGCAAGAACAGCATTGCCTACATGGACCAGGCCACAGGCAATCTTAAGAAGGCTCTGCTGCTCCAGGGCTCCAATGAGATTGAGATCAGAGCAGAGGGCAACAGCCGCTTCACATACAGCGTCACTGAGGATGGCTGCACGGTGAGTAATGCCACCTTTCTTACTGTGAGCGCTGATATATTTCAAAAGACAAAACTGTGTTGAAACTGTGAACTGTGTAGAAGATTTGAATTCAGGAAAAATTTACGTACCAGTAGCTATTCTAATAACAAAGCACAGCTGAGGTCAGAAAACTGGATTTTACCTGTGAATGATTAATCTATTAAGCTAATGTCTTGGCACAGATGATTCATGTTATTGATAAAGTATACTTGAGTGGTCAGTTAGGATTCTCTGAAAACCCTTCAAAAACAAGCTTATATCTTTATTGTTGTTCTTTGATACTGATTAGCCTTTTTCTTGTTTAATTCCTGCAGTCACACACTGGTGCATGGGGCAAGACAGTCATTGACTACAAAACAACGAAAACATCTCGGCTGCCCATTATTGATATTGCTCCTATGGACGTTGGTGCACCCAATCAGGAATTTGGCATTGAAGTTGGCCCAGTCTGCTTTTTGTAAAAAAGAAATCTGGACTTGAAATTGTTGTGTGTTGCGTGTGTGTTTTTTCTAGCAGTCATCTCTCTAAAATCTTTTCTATGCATTAAAAAAAAAGCCCTAGACTTCGATTTGGCTGTCCGAATGGTCCGCTTGCTTAGAACTGCGCTTTAGAAGACAGTGATTGTGTGTTATCAAGCTCTTTTTTTGGGGACCACTATGTTATCACCATCAACACCGAAGATACTTTAGAAGACACATTTGTTTCACTGGCAACGAGAAAATAATATATACCTGTAAAGCGTAAAATCCCCCTGGAGATTTAAAAGGAAAAAAGAAAAAACAAAAGAAAAACTGACAAAAACATCAAAGATGCAGGTGACTTTTTATACCACTGCGGAAGGACAATGAAAAAACAAACGAACCAACAAATGCTTTGTACCATGTTCAGGTGTTAAATAAATCTGTAAAATGACATGAAAGTGTCTTGTGTTCTACCCATCAGAACAAGTGGCCAGTAGGCCCGAAACATCATTGTTCCTTTCAAGCGTCCCAGAAAGAACAGAAATAATATGAGACAGGGGTTCGACGTCGTTGTGATATCTTATGGCTACCTCAGAAAAGAAACCTACGTTATTACCCAATGTTGACCAACACCAGGTTAGGATTTTACACAGTGGAAGTACGGTTAAACAAGCAAGTAACAGCTGCAAAAGGTGCTATTTCATAAGGGTCCTGTTAGTGGGGTGTGTGTTAGAGTTGTGCTTTTTTTTTTAAAAGTAATGTATTGTTTGTCACTCTTGCTCACAGGGCCTTTGGTGCTAAAAATCATCTTGTCTTTCTGTCCAGTTGTAACAAATGCCTCTCTTGCTAAAGTGCTTCGCTGCAGTCTCTGCAGCAGGTATAGGGAATAGCAATACAGCTTTGATGCACATAGTCTTTTCAAGCGTAGAAATAAGCAGGTGGAGTCTGTTCTTTTTCGTCCCTCCCAACACCTTTTGACACTTTTTGGTTGTTGTCTTTTGGTTTCTTTACAAAATCCCCCTCATATTGCTCATGTTGTTCAGTGGTTACTTGCCGTGCCCCCCTTTCTTACCCATTTTTGTATTCGGATCTGTTGTTTTTGTTTTTGTTTTTCTTTTGTTGCCAAGGGTTTTTTAAAAAAAAGGACTAGCAAGAGAAATAGAGAATTCCCCCAAAACTAGTGAGAGAAGCAGACACACAAATAGGAGAGGGGGGTTAAAACAAGAGGATCTGTACCTATTTTGTATATGTATAATAATTTGAGATGTTTTTAATTATTTTGAATGCTGAAATAAAGCATGTTAAGTGGTCGACCTTATGTTTGTCAGAAGTGATCTTGACTCATCCCTGATTGCCCAATGGACTTGAATGAAGCACAGCTTGCACCTGTTACAGTTGTTTTGACTGAAAGGAAGATTAAAGAAAGTATCAGAAATGGCTGTCTTACAATTGTACTTTTTTTATTTGTCCCCAAAAAAAACCTAAACTGCAATTTGAGCATCACTTGCTCACCAGTGAAGTTTTTTGAAGTTTTGTAAAGACTAGCATTGGCTGTGTTACTGTTTTTCTGCAGTGGATTAACATACCTGCATCGACTCCAGGCTTCTATTGTTAGGAATCCAGTCGAAAGTAATCAAATCGAAAATCAAATCGCCATGTTAATCCCATCCGTGGATGAAAACTTCGGAGATTCCCCTCTCTCGGATTAAACCTCGACAGAAAACGATCATTCACAACTGAACGCCGTCATATTGCGACTCCTTTCGGTATCATCGGGAAGACCACTGTAAATCCTCAGCCACACAAAAGTATTCCGACATTAGTTCCTTTTAAACCGTTTGGTGCTAAAGGTGTTGTGTGACTCTCGGTGGGCTCTCGAATGATATGATCCTGGTGGAGTGGAGTGGAGTGGAGAGAAGTTGGTATTGGTCTTGCCTGATACAAGAGAGCCATTGTGTGGCTCGGTATGTGAGCCTTCCGCAGTGGGGGCTCGCTTAAACGCCACTCATTCCCTCTACCTTCATTCATTCAATAACATAAGGGATCGCTTTCCCAGACAGGGATTAAGCCTAGTCTTGGACTATCCTTTCCTTTTCAATGGAAAATCTCTATTCACAGCACTACGTAATCCAGGACGAGGCTTAATCCCTGTCTGAGAAACTGACCCTAGGTGTTTTGGTGCTCTAGCATAGACCAGTGCTCAGTTTCACACACTGCTGTGAAGAGAGGCTTAGTTGAGCTTGTGGGCTCTCTGTCCAGCCTGCTGATGAGTCAAGGCTTTGTTTGGAGTCTTCGCAGAGTACTAGGCTCTCCACATGATCAGCACAAGCATGAACTGGGACTGAAGTGGTGTCCCACTTCGATTTTGATGAATTACCTCCTAGTGAAGTGGCAGAGAAAGTTTGCTGCCCTTTTCAAGTGGAAACCATCAGCATGGTACTCGAAGTTTGAGAAGTGTGAAAAAAAGTTAACAGAGAGGGGTTTTTTTTTTTGCTGCAGTTATGTTGGTTTGAACTTCTTGAAAATCCAAGGGTGGTCAAAATCAATAGATGATAATGGAGTTAACAACAACAACAAAAACAGCACTGTCATTATTTAAGATGCAATTATGTGTTCTGAGTCAGCATGAGTCCAAGTCTGGGGATCTGAATTAGTACCAAACCACTGGGTTTTCATAGAATGGCGGAACTAACAAGGTTAGCTTCTGTGGAATTTCTCGCCAATTTATTCATGTTCAATTCCAACCACTAACTAGGACTCCCCCAGTCACACAGTGCTCCAATGCTGGCAGGGTGAAAGTTTCTTCCAGTTTACATGAAGCCAGTCACGCCATCGCCACTAACACATCACTGGGCAGCTAAACATGTTTGTGGCACAACACAAGTTGCTCAATCAGTTATACCATCTAACACATGGTGAGTGATGGGAAATCAAGGCCGGTTATTCTCTCTTAGAATCCTGACCATGGGTGTCTGTGGAATGAACAGGGATCGAACTCGCTTTCTCCTAATGGTGGAGTCAACACTTAAATAGTTATATATATCCAAGTATAGCCAAAAATGTAACAGTGCAGTGTCACTATGACATGTAGTTATACACTATATGGACAAAAGTATTGGGACGCCTGACCATTAGACCAATGGACTTTAATGACATTGTATTTTAATACATAGACTTTAACTGGGTCTATATCATTGTAGCAATAACAGCTTATACTAGCTTTCCACAAGATTGTGGAGTTTCTGTGGGAATTTGTGCCCATACATTCTGTAGAGCATTTATGAGGTCAGAAACTGATGTTGAGCAAGAATAGGGTTTCAGTCATGCCTATGGGAATAATTTAGAGTTTTGTCCCAATACTTTTGTGCATATAGTGTATGTTCCAGATCAACAGTTCAATCTGAGTCAGATTTGTTGAAGGTTGATGAAGTAATTGGATGATTAGACAGTGTTGTTAGTACAGAACGCAGTCCTGTGATTTGGGTGAATGAAGTGCAGAATTATGCTATTTTCTGGCTGTTTTGAAAGTTAGGAACAGCAAATAAGGGGGTTTATAAATGGTTAGAAGGATGAAAAGAAAAAAGAAAAGCAGGATTAAATAAAGAGAGAAAAAAGCTGGAAGTTAGCTGTTTCATGGCGACCTAACAAGGCAGTTTTAGCTGCAAACAGCCTTCTACAAAAGGACAGATAAATGTGGCCATCTGACACAGAGTGTCAACACTGTCTAAACTGAACTGCATTTACTCTCTGGAAAAGGAGAAAGGTCAGTGCAGATCTGTTATTTTCCACTTATATTTGTAGTTCCATACATGAGACCATACATAAGGTTGCATTACTCTCAAATTTTTGAAAAAAATGAGAGACAAATATTGACACCTGGTGGTCATACAGGGTCAGGACACATATCTTGACTTAGAAATATTGGGATTTTTCTTTCTTTTAATTTAAGTAGAAATATTTATTTAAAAAACACTTTTTCATTTGTTATCTTAATTTCAATATTTTACTATGTCCTCACTTGGCCAAAATTCTACTTTTGTTTCTCATTCATTGCTCAGAAAGTAGCTACATGTTCGCTTTGTGCTAATAACATCTATAATGAGAACAGCTACCTTTTTGTCACCGTGTGTAAAACAGGCCAAATAGATCTTATAACTCAACTCAAGCCAAATAGATACCATGCTTTAACTCTCCAGCCAAAGGGGTTGGATTCAGCTTTAAAACAAGAGGAACCAAGTAGCCAATCAGATTGAACAGCCAAGTTTGAATAGCCAATCAGAGGACAGGGTTCAACGAAGCAGAAATCAAGATGTCAGCACAATTGCAGGGCTCAACCAACCAATTATAGGGCTTGG
This sequence comes from Bryconaethiops microstoma, assembly GCA_037577275.1. Taxonomy (NCBI): domain Eukaryota; kingdom Metazoa; phylum Chordata; class Actinopteri; order Characiformes; family Alestidae; genus Bryconaethiops; species Bryconaethiops microstoma. The sequence goes on along the minus strand of JBBJLS010000028.1, from coordinate 9,929,374 downwards.
TTAAACTGGGGGATAAATGTTAGTAGTAATTAAGGAGCCAATCAGATTGCAGGGTTCAGCTAGCCAATCAGTGATAGTGCTTTTCATCTAGTTTGACCTCTTCTCAGTATTTTGCAAGGTTGTGCATTTCTTATGACATTTCCAAATTTCAGGCAATAGGCATTTTAATGTATATGCAGTATAAAATAGGAAGCATGCAGTTTTATTAAATCATATTGATTATTTGTCCCAAAAGCATGGTAGTGTATAGCAGACAGAATAATGTGTGTGCACTGAATGTGTGTTGCACCAGCACGTCCGGCCTGTGTTTTCAGGGCAGGTTCAGCTCACAGAGGAACAGCAGATGCAGAGAATCTGGGTCACCATGGCGGCAGAGTGGGGGAGGTGTTGCCATGGCAACTCTACATCTGTGCAAGGAGGGAGGGTGCAGTGTTCAGCTGTGTCTGCAGTCTCAGAGGAAGCATGAACCACCTGCCTTTATGCACCTTCCAGGAATATACAGTGCAACATCAACATTAATGCTGCCCACCATGTGATCTCACACCTCACTTCATCTTCTGACGAGCTGCACCATGAGGCTTAGATAGGTATAACTGTACGCCTATACAATGAAATGAAAACTTCACAGGCAAAATGAAGAGAACAAAATTGAATGTACACATCTATCTATCTATCTATCTATCTATCTATCTATCTATCTATCTATCTATCCATCTATCCATCTATCTATCCATCCATCCATCCATCCATCCATCTATCTTGCAACTAGCTTTCATCACCAGCCTATAAAGTGTTTTAACCTATGCATATATGTATGTATATATATATATATATATATAGAGAGAGAGAGAGAGAGAGTGAGAGAGAGAGAGAGAGAGAGAGGGAGAGATATAGATAGATAGACACACACACACCTGGGCATCCATTATGCAAAAGAAAACATGATTCATCAGAACTGGCCACCATCTTCTGTTGTCCCATGATCCAGTTCTCATGCTTACATGCCCATTAAAGACACTGTCAGCACTGGACCGTGGTCAGAACGAGCATTCTGAATGCTGTGTGACTATGCAGCCCATATGCAGCAAACTGTGATGTACTGTGTCCTGATACCTTTTTGCCGTAGCCAGCATTAACTTTTTCAGCAATTTGTGCTACAGTAGCTCTTCTGTAGGATCAGATCACAGACCTCACATGCTTCACTGCGTCTTGTGCACCCACGACCCTGTCACTGATGCACCCGTTCCTTGGAGCATTTTTGGTAGGTACTAACCATTACATACTGAAAACACCCCAGAAGACCTGTTGTCTTGGAGATGCTCTGACCCAGTCGTCAAGTCATCCCAATCTAGCCCTTGTCTGAGTTATTCAGATCCTTAAATTTTCCCATTTTTTCCTGCTTCCAGCACATCAGCTTGAAGAATTGACTAATTTATCGCATCCCACTGATAGGTGCCATTGTTAAATTGTAAAGTGTAAACACACCACACCACAGCACACACTGTGAACAGCACAACATACTTTCTCTGCATATAACCCAGTGGTGCCACTATCACTCCTGGGATTCAAACCCATAACCTTCTGCCTAACCGCTAATGTTTTTCACTTCATCTGTAGGTGGTTTTAAATGTTGTGGCCAATACATCCAAACTTTTTATGGATTACACAGGTCAACAGGTCAAAATCATCAGAGATAGGTTTGTAGTGTTTTGCATGTTGATTTCAAATCTGTGTTTAGTTTTTCCTGCACGTACAGTTTTTGTGATGAAGCAAGTTATATTGCATGATAGTGGTGTAATTAACATATAACAATCATATAATGAGCATTTTTGAAGAAACAGTGGTCGCTGAGTGACACTGATCATTATATCTACGCCACAGTGTGCGCCTGTCTGACTTCACACTGAAAATATTGAAACAGTTACTTGATTGGTGCCTGCGGTTTAATAAAAACCGCATGCAAGTCTATTGCAAATCTAATATTACTTATAATTGAAAAAAGTTGATGTGACTGAAAAAAACTGAAAGCAGATCTGAAATCATCATGAAAAAATGGTTTAGAAATGTGTGTTGTGGTGTCTGATGATTACAAAAAAATTTTGTTGACCTGTGTTATTTTTAAATGAATCGCTCCTCTCCTGATGGCAGCATCGTTTATATGGTGTTTTATATATCTGAGTCCGTTCTCACATGTGAACAGTATATTGGAGGCCAAACCAGATTACCATTTGTGTCTGGTGTGTATTGTTAAGCTGAGCAAAAATCCTTTTAACCTTCTGTAACTCTGCTGGTGTGGCCCACCGAACTGGCATAAAACAAGCTGTCACAGTCCACCAAGGGATAAATTCTGAAGCCGTCAGGGTTGTTTAACAGTAAAAGAAAATGAAAAGATCTGAATAATGGCCTCCTGTGGGCTCGGCATGGCAGTGGAGGGCCCAACAGGCATTTTCCTACAGAGGTCGGATTGAGATGCAGTTCCATTGAACGGTCGCTAGGAGGCGCCCAACTCTTGTCACATTAACCAGAGCAGTTGCAGAGCTCAGCAAAATGGGTCAGTGTGTCTTAGCACAGTCCAACAGCATCAATTGTGGGAGGGATTTGATACATTTTTGTTTGATTAATCCAGTTTTCACCTAAATGTCATATTAAGCTCACTGTCTCAGACAGGGGTGTAGATTTAAAAGAAAAGCACATACACTATCTGGACAGAAGTATTGGGACACATCTGTTTTTCAGGGTTGTGCTAGGCCCCTTACTTCCAGTGAAGTGCAGTCTTAATGCTTCAGCATACCAAGACTTTCTGGACGACACCATACTTCCAACTTTGTGGGCACAGTTTGGGGAAGGACCTTTTCTATTCCAGCGTGACTGTGCCTCAGTGCACAAAGCAAGCTTCATAAAGACATGACTGGATGAGTTTGGTGTGGGAGAACTTGACTGGCCCACACAGAGCCTTGACCTCAACCCCATCCAAAACCTTTGGGATGAACTGGAACGGCAATTGTGAGCCAGGCCTTCTCGTCCAACATCTGTGCCTGACCTCATGAATGCTTTACAGAATGAATGGGCACAAATTCTAACAGAATTTCCAAAATCTTGTGGAAAGCCTTCCAAGAAGAGTGGAAGCTGTTAGATTTGCAAAGGGATAAGCAACTTCATATTAAAGTCTGTTTATTTGAATTTCATTGAAGTCCCTGTTGATGATACTGTTATATGCCCCAATACTTTTGCCCATATAGCGTATAATAGGGGTGTTGGTGGCCTAGTGGCAGGATACTTGCCTCTGGATCAAGAGGTCATGGATTTGAATCCTACCTTCATCACACCACCACTGGGTTCCTGAGCAAGACCCTTAACCCCGAGCTGCTCCAGGGAGACTGTCCCCTGTAGTTAGGGAATGGAATGGAAGTCGATAAAAATGTCTGCTAAATGCCGTAAATGTAAATGTAAATATTGAAGTGCCATTCGAATAAATTAGGCTACTGGCATCATATCGAATGAACTGTTAATACCTAATTGATCTGTGCATTAACTGAAAGTAGTATTTGCCAGTTTGAATTTGTGGATCTATGTCGTGGCCTAGATAACGACCATGATATCCATTTTCAATATAAAACAAAAACCCTACCCGAGTAAACTTAAATGTGCAGGCCCAGTTTCGAGCCCAGCTGTGTGGAAAGAGACCAGACAAAGAGAGCAGAAAACACACTTTTAAGTTTAAGTGTGTGTCTTAAGTTTACATCACAAGGTCGCTCATACACACCCAATGCGTAACCATATTCTGCAGCAACCAAATATGGATTTAATCCACCTGTGTGTATATAAGATATGTATACTTACAGGTCTATATGTGTTTATCTAGATACATGTACATTCATATATATGTATAGATTTATAATTTTGAATCCAAATTTAAATCCAACTTTCTAAGTACAACTATCTATCCACCTTTCTGTTTAGTCTGTTTAGTCTAGTTTTCCTTGAAGGCTGTCTGGTAAAAGAATGTGTAAGCAGAGGCAGGGTTGTGCGTTAAATGAATGTGTGAATAGAGGCGGGGCTGCCGGTGGAGGCTGAGGCAGGGTTGTGTGTTAAATGGGTACATGATTAGAGGCAGGGCTGGTTGAGGAGGCTGAGGCAGGGCTGTGTTTTAAGTCAGTGTGTGATTAGAGGCAGGGCTGTGTGTATAGTGAATGTGTGATTACAGGCAGGGCTGGTTGTGGCGGCTAAGGCAGGGTTGTGTTTTAAGTCAGTGTGTTATTAGAGGCAGGGCTTTGTTTGTGAGTGTGTGATTAGAGGCAGGGCTGTGTGTATAGTGAATGTGTGATTACAGGCAGGGCTGTGTGTTAGATGAGTGTGTGATTAGAGGCAGGGCTGTGTGTATAGTGAGGGTGTGATTAGAGGCAGGGCTGTGTGTTTAGTGAATGTGTGATTAGAGGCAGGGCTGG
>JBBJLS010000028.1:9905694-9918471 GCA_037577275.1 Bryconaethiops microstoma | reverse complement strand
TATATATATGATATATAACTATGTGGACAAAAGTGTTGGGAAATACCTTAACGATTCTTTCATAAGAATAACAATTCTTCCAGGCCTTCTCGTACAACATCAGTGCCTGACCTCATAAATGCTCTACAGAATGAATGGGCACAAATTGCCCAACAGACACGCTCCAAAATCTTGCAGAAGTCACCTTCCAAGTAGAGTGGGAACTGTTATAACTGCAAAAACGTAGATTTCAATTCAACTCCGAATAGGAATCTATGTATTTGAATGCAATGTCATTAAAGTCCCTGTTGGTGTAATGGTCAGACGTCCCAATACTTTTGTCCGTATAGTGTAATTAATCGATCATTACGCCTCTTTTTTACTCACATTTTATTTAGTAACTGCTAAATAAACTGCTAATTCGCTAACTACTATGAAATGAAAATGTTTGTGTGTTAAGTGTTTAGGAAAGTTTTCTGAAGGAAATGACTTTACTAAATATTTAAATAATTTACATGTTTAATGTCATGCTCTGTACAAAAGTGAAACTGAGTTTGTGTTGCACTTTCATCCCCATTGATTTTCTGCTCACAGGGATGCTAATGCTGTGGTCTTTTCCATTCATCCAGTGTTAGGCACTCGGCTATTTCCATGGATACTTCAGAGCTACCATTCTGACACTGAATTGAGTGCAGCTGGGTCTTGTGCCTAGTGCCATGCAATGCCAGGCTTCCAGTATGGTGGCAGCCAGCTCCCTGTGGAGTTAGAAAGCATCCGTGCTGAATCCTGGCGCACATCCTGTAATCTTACTGACGTTGGAAATATTATCCAAAGGGTTTTGGTATGTAAAGGCATGTACTTACGTGTACCTCTATCGTGAAATAAGCTATGCAAACTTTATGAGGGAGGCAAACGTTACTGTAACCAGATTAGAGTGCTGCAGGGGCTTTATAATACCATAACTAATGCATAATACATAATACAAGGACTGTGATACATTATGGACAAATTACTAGTATTGCGTGTGTGTTTGCCATGTCTTGCATTACACTGAAAGCACAGTGTGAATCAGTAATGTGTTACTGATAGAGATTGGTCTGCATTATTTTGACCAAAATCATTTGAATTACATGTACAGCTTCATCAGAGCACCCACTGAATCTCTCATTTGGCACTGTGGCTGGGTTACAGGGCTCTTTTGCATATTGCAAGCCTCACAGTATAGCAGTACCAACTAAAACATATTGTATAGACCAAATTACGCTCACTGGTACGTTGTTACACACAATTACACTTGCTGTGTACCAAGATGTTCACTGTGCATGCACCAACAATTTCCTTTGTGGCTTTTGTGTTGCCTGGAGGTCTAATTATTGGGTAGAAGTTTGCCCTTCCTATTCCTAGCCATATGCTAATCTTGAGCTCTGTATGTGAAAGTGAAAAGGCTTCTAGCAACCTCTGAAACCTCCAGGAAGAAACCTTAAATTGGTGGAGAACCTTTTGATTATGTGAAGGTTCTCTAATTTTTAAAAATGCATTCTACACTTACACATCCTTTTTTTCAGACTAGGTTCTTTAGGGAGCTAAACATGGCTTTGTGGCATCGCTCAAAGACCCATTTACCGCTCTTTTTCTATATAGTTTCTTCAGTGTCTGTATTTTCTAGGGGAAATAGTGAAAAAATAAAAAGCTACATCAATCAATTAATCATAAATAATAAAATCTGAATAACTGAATAAAAAAATCAAATCAAACGTTCGCTACCATCAAAGTTTAGCAGGACACACAGGAATATATTTGAAAGCATGTTTTTTTATTCAAATAAAGCCAAGGAAAATCAAGGTTTTGTGTTGCGTAAGTAACGGCTACACTGGAGTTGCCCAGTAAAATGCTGAAAGCTGGATAGGACTCCTTGTATTTTTTTCATGTGTTTGTTCTACACAGGTAGTTGTCAGTGAATGTAGTATGTCAGCAGATGTAGAGCAGTATAAATGTCAGTAGCATCGTTATTAGCTTGGAAAGTCATATCCAAAAGTCAACAGACTTTTTCTTGTCTTTTTACATTTTCATGTTTGAAGCCATACACCTAAAATAGATTGAGAGAACACAAACTTCTTCAAGGATGGAAGATACTTAAGAAAACTCTTCTCCAGCACAATAGATGGCATTTTTTACAAATTGCGCAGATTTAAGTTATTTATTTTGCCAGTTGCACAGATTAGAGTTATTTATTTGGTTCATTTTAGAACAGCTAAAAGACCAGTTTTGAAGTTATTTTAGAACAGTAAAAATAACTGAAAACACTCAAAAATTACCCTGCCTGTGCGTGAAAACAAATTTCTCCATGTTCTTGTAATGACATGCAGCTAATAACTGACTAGTGATTTCAGTGTTTAGAAATTGGCAGCCTGAACAGTTAACCAAGGAATTAAGCATCCGTGCACATATCTAGTGTCGAAAATGTTGATTTTTCCAACCCCAGTCATCCAACCCTGGCCGTTCCCCCTTTCATTTTGTCCTCTGTCATTCATTTAATTCCCTGTTTGTTTCTCCTCCCTCCCCCTATTCTTGTTCACTTCTGTCTCTGCCTCATCTGACCAGGCTGCTCTTATCTACCATCTGTAAACTACCAGCAGCCCCATGGCCTTGCAGATAACACCACAGCAGCCTACTGTCCTGCCTGAGGCAAATTGTGTATGAGACTGAGGCAGAGATTCAGAAAAAGTGCCAAAATAGCTTTGTCAGTTTTATATGTGATGTCCCTGTTTACGTGTTTACGAGTTGGTTGGGGGTTTTTTTTCACTCAGCGAGGGGTCTACATGCGTGTGCACGCCCGGCTTTGTGACTGACCTTGTTATTAAGTGCTTCCTGATTCCAGACAGCCTTGGGCGGCCCCTCTTATCCTCTCAAACACAGGAAGAGCTCCAGCAGTCGTTGGTAAGGAGGTGGCCAGCTTAGCCCAGTTGGCAGAACTTGTCCTTTTGTGCTAGCCTCAGACCAGTATGGCATTTTCTCTGTCCAGTTTTAAAGCTTGGGGCTTAAGTAGAGGATACTGGTCCTGGATCAGTACAAGGAGAGCAAGCCAAGCTGGAAAGGGTGGGGGATTAATTATCACAGGCCTGGAGACTCACTTCTCATTCTTTAGAGTGAAAGGACAAACGACCTTAAATGTGAAAAAGAGGCGATATGAAGAATGGAATTTCAGAATTGTCCCTGACTACAATCTGCACATAACATTTAGTTGAATAGATAAAATCAGTTAATTTTTTAGCTTCTATTGTCACATACATTTGCGGACCGCACTCATATTTCTACTGATATTATAGCAATACTGTCAGTGCTTTGTTTAAAGCAAGGACTGTGACGGAAAATGGTCTGTGAGCTACACTCATTACCCATGCATTGTGAATTCCTGCAGATTAGATGCAAAATATTCACAGTAAAGTACTGCTTACAGAATAACTGTGATGCCGCTGTAAACTTGTCGAGGACTACAGGATCTTTTTTTCCCTTTAATTTGTAATACCAGTGCAACTCAGTTGTTAATAATTGAATAATAAATATATACACAATTTGTTAAATAATGTACATGTCAAAATCATCAAATTGAGCAAGCTAAGACAGTCTTAGTTAATATAACTAAACTGTGTGTGCAGTCTTTTACTTTAAAAATAGCTATTAAATGGCATGAAGTTTTGGCAGTGCTTATACATTGATCAGCCATTATATTAAAACCACTTGCCTAATATTGTGTGGGACCCATTGTGAAGCCAAACCCCTCTGACCAATCGAGGCGTGGACTCCACAAGACCTCTGAAGATGTATTGTGGTATTAGGGGCCAAGATGTACACCAGATCGCTACGCTTGCCCATTTTTCCTGCTTCCAACACGTCCACTCCAAAAACTGGCTGTTCACTTGCTGTCTAATATATCCCATCCCTTGACAGGTGGCACTGTAATTAGATAATTAGTGTTATTTACTTCACCTCTCAGTGGTTTATTGTTGTAGCTGATCGTGGATATATGCAACACGTTCAGTTTACTTCAGTGAATCAGTTTTGAAGGTATAGCAAAGATATGTGGGGGCTTTCAACCTGTGGTAAATGCCTGCCAGTCTTTGTAATGCACTGTAGAGAATACCCTTCTCTTGTTGTTGCATTTAGAAATAGCATCTGTCTGTTTTGCCCGGCCTCACCTAAACAGATTAAGTGCATACCTCCGGTTAAAAATAGTGTGTTCTCTTAATCCAGAGAGAAAGCCTTGGTCTGTGGAACACAGGTAGTATCAGAAGCATCTCAGGGATCGGGGCAGTCCTGATTCATTCCAGCAGCACATTAAATACTAATGATGGGGTGTGATTATGAGTGAAATTCTGGGTGAATGGTGACCATGCTTAGTACTATAATAAATACTAGAATAAAAATGCACATTTCTCAGAAGTTAAAAATGCAAATTTTAACTTCTGAAACTTTGCCAGGATGTGAATAAAGCTGCAATTTCAAATATTTCTAATGTTTAATAACTAGTACTCTAAATTAGTACACATGTTTACATTCCTTGCATCTTATTACCATGTAGGAGTTACCATTTTAGAGTGTCTTTTGTAGAGAATGCATTTTTGTCCCTGTTTCGTAGATATACATAACAGTAATGTTACGAATGATGAGCCGAAGGCAAGGGCGTAAGTGTGATCGACTTTATTAGAGACAACACAGCACAGAATAAAACAAAGAAGCTTATATAAACTGAGAATCTTCACAGAGAAAAAACAAAGACAACTGAAGCACAGGCAGGAGGGGCAACTAAATCTCCACAGTAGGAAACACTGTGTCTGGGGCTGAGAAACTTAACAACGATAACAACAAAGAACATGGAGACGTAAACCCGAGGAGTCTATTTTCCTTTTGGATACCAATATTGAAATCTTTCAAGATAGATCTGTTAAGAGATTGAAGAGATTGGGTTCATTTATTTGTTTCCTCTCATATGCAGTTCAGCACTTTCTGCTGATGTTGACCTGATACTGATATCTGGTATCAGATCTGTGTTATCACTATTAGCAACGGTACTGAAATTATGGACACTACTGAAAATGCATATTTTGCATGTGATATTCAACATTCTCAATAATATCAATGATATGAATATAGTAGTGCATTTGTTCCCTAACACTATAAGGAACTATATTTAGTCAGTCTGAGTAACATTCATTTCCAAACTTGTGAATCGAGAAACTGCACTTTCTTAGTAACAGGCAGAATGAGTGCTGCTTTAATGTCTGCATTAATATTAACAGTGCATGGGAGGTTGCCTGCTCGTGAGATTCCAGTGCCCACTGTTGCGAAATTTGAGGAAAAGAACATGTGCATTTCCAGTGGAACAAATGAGGAGGCCTGAATGACCTCAGTGTTTCTTGAGTGCTGGGTAATCTGGCTCCAGTCTCAGCTGTGTCTCAGTGGTGGCTTGATGCGGTCTCATTTCAAAACAATGAAGGTTATTCTTTTATTTTACTGGTATTTTAACAGAGCAGTCAAGTCAGCTGGTGTTTCTTTCAAGCGAGCTCCGACTGCATGGAGCTGTACATGCGATTTCTGGACTCCAGCATGTTGTAGCTGGTCTCCTTAACGCAGGTTACACGAACTTCTGCGGCACTCTGTCAGTGATGGCTCAGCAATTGCCAGTGGTGATTGTGGTAGAGATAACTACGCAAGCCCTGTTAGTCAAGAGCTTGCTTACATCCAGAAGAGAGCTGGGTCTTGCTAAAGGCTATAGTCTGATATATTGAGAGCTGCATAGAGGCGCAAATACTGGCTGAGGCTTATAGTTGAGTTATGCTGAAATATTGAGCTGGACAGTTTAGGTTCTATAGCCCTGGAATATGGCTGCTGATTGATGTATGGCCTCATTTTCATAAATAGCTTTGCCCAGCCACTTAATCAATGCCTGACTTCTGCAGTGCAGAATAAGACTGACATACTTAAACACAAAAAAACATAAATAGCCTTAGACCCGTTGTCTCAAATAGTCACTGAAGTGGAATCATCCACGCTTCGTGGGGGAGGTCTGTCATATTCCAGCAAAGTACAGCTGCAGAGGAGGTGTTCAAACTGGGAGTTTAAACATAAACACCTATGTATGTCCTGTTTGTAAGTAAGTAGCCAAAAACAAAAGCTTTTGGAGCCAACCTTGGCCATTTACCAAAAACCTTTGAGGGATTTCTTGCTTTTTAGGTAAAAGCTGTAACTATTGATCAGGGCTCAGTTTTCTTCCAATTTTTTGGACCAGCATTTTAAATGCTAAGAATTGATCCAGTATATGCTTGAAAGGTCTGCGGTGCCTGCCAATCTGGGTCAGGTAACTCAAGCAGCATTGTGTCATCACCATTATGTTGCCATGAAAAGTGTCCTGCATAATTTTGTACCAACCAGGCTGAAATCCTAACTAGGGCTGGGTGTTGTCAGTAACCTCATTACACAATACAGTGATTTGACATTTTGGTCAATGCTTACCTTAAAATGTCTTACCTTTATATGGCCAGGGAAAGCGATGATTTTTATTAATGTTCGCTTCATTTTTTTTTTTAAACACAAAACGAATGAATAAGTAATAACACTTGGGGCAGCATGGTGACACTGTGGGTAAAATTGTTTCCTCACACCGAGTAGGTCCCAGAAGTCCTTTCTGTGCTCTGTTCCAGAAAGCAAAACCATTTACTCCAAGATAATAATTAAAAACAAAGGTCTGCCATATGGTGGATGTTGTAATGGGGACACTTTCAAATTTGAATGCAAGATTCATTTCACTTGTGCATTCGCACATTGTGTGAAGGCCTGAATTCATGAATAGCAATATAATCTTCACTGCAGCAATACGAACTTAAAACAAGCATATCCGCAATAAATAGCCCTGTTGACTTTTGAAGACAGTCATAATCCTAGCTAGCTCAGCTAGGATGTTCTTTTAAAGAAATGAAGTGCTTCACCTATGTGTTCTTCAGTCTCAAATGCATTCTTCTGTGGTAATTGCAACTAGGTTAGACAAGTTTTGGAGAACTTTGGCATAAAATTCTATTCGACCCAAAGAGAAATTGTAGTGTACAACTCAGTTTTAGTCAAAATACCTACATTTACATTGTATTTTTCATTGGAAATTGAAAGGTCATACTATTAGGGTTGATTCAGTATTTTGTTGTGTAATGGTTATGTTTGCATGGTTATCATTTCAAACCAGATAAGTTTAGTTACAACACCAACATAATCTAGCCCATTAGCATAGCATAGCAACTAGAAACACAGCGTTAGGTAACGACTGTAAACAAACAGACCACAATGTCTCATTAGGTTGGATAGGAAGGAAATTCTTTAAAGCTTGTCCAACCTAGCAACAGTTGGACACAGTCTGTAATCAGACTCTGCAGGAAAGTAGATTTGAAGGAAGAGGTTTTTGACCACTGGACTAGAAACTAAACTACACTACATATACAACCCCTTGTTGGAGAGATCTACTGATAATCCCCTAATTGAAGCATAGTAGGATCCCTTCTCCTGCATCCCCTTATTCAGTCACGCAGTGCAAGAAACAGCTCTGCTCCTTCTGTTGCTCTGTGGAAGCGTACTGCTGCAGCCATACTGAGTCAAAGAGCAATGAGTATAATAGGATTACTACAGTTGATTCATCCCTTAAGAGCATGTTGAACAACAGTAAAAGATACGACTAGAAGACAGTAATACAGTTCTTAAAAGAATGTTTATTTTGTTTCCACATACATTTCCCACTTGGAGGTGCAGTTCAGAGCTACCTTGGGTTCTGGGGCTGACAACTGGAATCAGAAACTAAATTCACAATTTCTTCTAATTTGTTTATCAAATATTCAGATGTATTTGAAGGCTGTGTTTATTAAAGATTATAATTTAACTGTAGTGAAACTGCATGCCAGTGCATGAGTCAAGGCAGAGAAAGTCGGGTGGCTGCAAAAAGTAGCACTGCTTAGTGAAACAGAGACATCTTACTTCGCTTTATCATAGATGTATACGCATTGCATGATTACCTTACTGCCCTGGAGTGCCCACATCAGGGGGCTGTGGTGGGTCAGTGAAAGCATATCTACCATCAGAAGCAGATTATTAAGAGAAATAGAGAATGTATTTCTGCCTGTATCTGTTATAAGCAGGAGCATCACTTGGCTCCAAGTTGCTAAAAAGCTTCAAATAAAAATCAAAAATGATTTTGTTTGTGGTGAGCGGTGACATGTCCTTCAGTGCGTTTGGTAGGTGTAGCTTGGTAGGTCTAGCACCCGCCGTGGAGGTGGATTTTTCAATTGAATGTTCATATGCATATTTTTACAGTTCTACATTGTGACGCATCTTTGTCACAATGACGCTTTAACTGAGCTCTGTGAATTGAACTCTTTAAATAACATCAGATTTTCTGTTATGTAACTTTATCACTGTCTGAATGCTTTCATTTAATTGCTTGGTAATCTCAGAAGGATACTACTGAATGTATCTTGTGGAGGTTGCCTCTTTGCAGTATTCCTCTGGAGTCCATATTAAGCCTTGTTTTTTTGCGCTCAGAGACATAAAAGGAGGTCGTGTAAGAAATAGACTGTAACTGTAGGCAGGAAAACACAGTAACCACCAAACTAGTGGGCCTTTCTCTCTTTTTTCCTCTTCTCGTAAAGTCTCTCTATAAATAGCCCACGTGTTTTCGGTCTCCTTTCTTAGACCGACTCTTAGTTGGGGCGTTGCGGGTAGTGCATGAGCATATTAGTCGTTTACAGGAAGTGTTACAGAATTACCACCATTTGCCATGTATTTACTGCACATACATTTTTCAGGAAGAGCCAGTGCTTTCACATCACAATTTCTGTCAGATGTTAGAACAAATCTTTCTCAACCTGTAAAAACAGGAGATGTGATCTCTCTCCATCTCGCTTCCATCATTCTGTGATTTCTTCGGCTCGTTGACTTTGCAGTGTTGGTCTAGAATGCTGTCATTTTAGATTTAAATCTGAATATTTGAATTGTCAAAGAATGACTGTATCGGTGGTGTAAGTCTCTCACAACAGTATGTGTTCACATCTTTAGTGAATCATGAAACCTCAATGATTCAATTTAATTTGGTTTGGTTCAATACGGAATGCGCAATTTACAGCAGTGGTATGTGTGTATATATATATATATATATATATATATATATATATATATATACAACCACAGGGCGTGCACACACACACTCCATTTTATTGAATATTATTGAATATTATTATATTCAATATAATCAATTATGAGTCAGTGCAGGTGGATTAACACCTTCAGATTGATGAATTTTACGTTCTTGATTCCTGTACTATACTTGCTCTCTCCACTCCGATCTTCCTTTTATCTAAGAGTACATTTGCACTCATGAGACACAGTTCCTAATCAGAGCTCTTGGTCGTGGGGCTTTCCATTTGATTCCGCATTTTTCCTCTCCTCTGACATCGCCTGCATTTTACATGTGCCATTTTCTTGTCATCTAATTCTGACGTTGTACCAATGTGCTTTATGTTGGGTCATAAAAGGATTAATATGAGGGGGCACACACACAAAAAAAAAAGCAACAGCCTGTTCCAGAGATGAGATAAATGGACAAAATATGTTTCACACTTAGCTCACCACAGGCTAAGGTCCTTTGTGTTTCTTCATCAAGCATGTGGGGTATTACCCTTGTGAGTGTGTTTTTATTGTTGACTCTGGCTTGCTCCCTGGGAACATTCAGGCCTGGACAAAGCCGCTTTGTGACTATTTCGGTTGTAAAAACGACTATAAAAATAAAATGTAACTAAATTGAATTTATTTATTTTTGACTGCAGTGAGAAAGGACTGAGATGCACACACTGTGTACTACTAGGCCCTGAGCCTCCTTGTTGTAGATTTTGACTTTGGCACACTATTGCAAGCTTTGAAGTCTATGGCAAGTTGGACACGTTGTTATTATTTTGCGTTTATTCTACCCCAAGGCTGCTAAAACACGACAGACAGAATGAAACAAACATATACATGTGACTGTCTCTTTCTCTCCGCCTGCGAGACCTTGCCGTTATGTAAGCATGTGAGGTGAGCGGTGACGCACACATGTCAGTCAAAGCAAAGGACAATGTGGGATTTTGGCATTGTCATTGGCAGCTGTTCCAGTGTATTGGACAACATTTATATAAAAGGCGTCAGAATATTTCTTGCGTTCGATGTCTGCTATTTTACATAATGAAACTTCAATCACTGTTAATTGTTTTTGATTGTTTCCTGCTAGAAGGCACCTAGAGTCCATGCATTTTTTGTCTTAAGTATCAGCTGAAGCTCATACTGTTCCTCACTTTTTCTTTTTCTTTTTTCTTTAAAAAGCTGTTTTCAATTGAAGTGTTTGAAAGTATGAAAGTGTGAGGTATTTCCTGACAGCTGACCTTATAGCAACTCCCACTCATCCACAGTTTTTATGTTAAATGTTAGGCTACATGTGGCTGCTAATATCATATGACCCACTTTACTTTGCTTTCCATGTGACCCATTTTTTGTAAACATATTTTCTCAAACGTTCTGCGTAGATTTGTTACAGAATCAGATCAGACTTGTTCTTTTTTCCTTCTATGTTTATTCCAGTATTTTCTGCTGGCAATAGCCCAGGAGCAACACCGGCTGTCTTTGTTTTGTACAGTATAGTTGATTTTAACCCTTTAAACTCAAATGACCTGTCAGCATGTCCATTCTTCCTTCTCGTAACTACATACCTTCCACATTAGTCTCAAAGTACAATAACTGCCATTGCTCTTCCTCATAGATGTATTGATTTAAAAGCTAGTAACAGAGAAGCATTGGAGTTCTTGTCCAGAGACACCCACACACACACACACACACACAGTGGCTGAAGCAGGAAATTGTGGTGTGAATGTAGCTCCTCTTTCACAACACTAAGACCTGCTTTTTTCGCTCCACTCATCTTAACTTACGTAATAGAAGTGTACCTTCCGGTTTTTTAACTATAAAGTGGGGATACATAACTGATTGCAATTGCTTTGAAGTGTGTACTTGAGAGCTATGATAGATATATATTTTTTCATGAACTGGTTTACTATCTCACTCTGATGCAAATGAGAGCCAAGTAGCCAGAAAGATAAGCACTATTCTACCACTAACTGGAAGCTTGGATGTGTAGATCAGGGGCTAGGACTGGTTGAGCTCTGTAGGGATTCCCAGTGTTGCATGACGAAGAGGCTGAGAGTTACAGTGCCATACTATTTTTATTTATTGATTTATTTTTTCGTCATACGTGAACACACCACAGAATATTTTCTCTATATTTCCCCATTCACCAAGCGAAGCGACGGGCATGCAGTGGGTGGGGACGGTATCTTACTCAAGAATACCCCACTAGCAGTCCTGGGATTCGAACCTATGACCTTCTGATCACGGGGACAATTCCCTAACCACTAGGCCACCAGCTGCCCCGAACGTACTGTATTGTACTATATAATGTGACAAATAACATATTAGATGGCTGTGACATCACTCTAATTCACAACCTCTGAACTGATGGGCCAATGGCTGTGCTACTCAACAGCCTGGAATTATTAAGTAACTTTTCACTTATAGAAATGTTTCTACTGATCTGTTTGTCATGAAATACACAGCAGCTGCCCTGTCCTTTTTCACCAGAAAAAGCTGTGAGATCAGTTTTGTTGATATTGCTCTCTGGACAGACTCCTGGCTTTGTGGAATCTCCAAAATGGCAGAGCCATTGCTGATGCTGTTGTTTCGAGAGAGGAATGTGTCCCTGGCCCAGCTGCCATTAGAGTGGTCTGTGTGTCAGAGCGTTAAGGAGAGTTTGAACATGAAGCTTTTTTTAGAGGAGGACCATAAATGAATTTGATAAAAGTCATTATCTCTGCAAATTGTTTTTGCACAGTGCCTGTTTGTGAGATGCTGCAACTTAGACCTTTTGTCGGAGTGCCTTAATGCATTTGATGCTTTTAGTCAGAATAAGTCTTTTAAGGAAAGTGCAAGTGAGACCAAGAGGGCCGTTTCTCTCTGCAGGAGTGTAGAGGCCCTCGCTGCTGTAATGTATGTGTGGAGGGGGCTGCTGAGGTCACTCTGGAGTGTCCAGTGCACTCGTCCAGTGCGTCCCCTCCTCCTTTCCCTCCCCCTCTCCCCTCTTTAGCAGTCATCTGGCGGGCCTGCAGCATACTGCAGCCTCTGTTCTCTCCTCCTCTCTCTTTTCCTCTCTCGCACATTCCCTCCATGCTCTCCCTTTTTCAGCCCCTTCCGCAAACAGCCCTGTGCGTTCCGCCTCCTCTTTCAGACCACGCTCACTATAATCTTCTCTCTTTCTCTCTAAATATACCTCCTCTCTCTGACATGTTGCCCTCTTTCTCTCAGCTTCCTGTCCCCCACACATCTCTTTTTTAAACATTCCTTTCCCATACTCCTGTTTACCTCCCTCTGCACCTTCATCCCTGTATATGTTGGATTAGTGTCTGGGTTTCCTTGATGGCCTTCACACATGTTCTGTAAAGAAAAGTGGGAGGGAAAGGAAGTACAATTCACTGTACTGACACATAAATATGCTTCTTTCTGCCTATCTGTCTGTCTGTCTGTCTATCTATCTATCAATCTGTCTATCTATCTATCTATCTATCTATCTATCTATCTATCTATCTATCTATCTATCTATCTTCCGTCTATCTACCTATCTATCTGTCTGTCTATCTATCTATCTATCTATCTATCTATCTATCTATCTATCTATCTATCTATCTATCTATC
>JBBJLS010000028.1:9873824-9893218 GCA_037577275.1 Bryconaethiops microstoma | reverse complement strand
ATAACAGCAGTCCAGCCAGCTGTATTCCGCACGCGCGCACACACACACACACACACACACACACACACACACACACACACACACACACACTAGAGACTGAGCAAAATTAGCATGACGTCCTAATATTGATTAGGCAGTAAATGTTACTTTGAGCATCCAACATACATGACCTGTATGTCAGACTTATGTTACCACCAGTTATACTCCAGTTATGTACCAGTTATAATCACATTTGCTTTTAGTGTTTAAATTGCATTGTCTTACAGTATGCTTGCCTGTGGGAGTACATGGGTCATGAGGTTGCTACAAAGAGGTCTCATAGAGATCTCACTCATAGAGATGGCTCTGAGTCAATAGTAGGATTCCATATCGGATTGATGTCAGCAGTAAATGCTGGATTGGATGTCAAAGAGAATAAAAAGTATGATTCTGATCCAATCCTTTAAAAAGGACAGCCTGAAAGCGGTAGTAGTGTTCTCTTCTCTTCTCTTCTCTTCTCTTCTCTTCTCTGCTCTTCTCTTCTCTTCTCTTCTTTTTTTCTTTTATTCTCCTCCTCTCCTCTCCTTTCCTTTCCTCTCTTGTCTTCTTATCTCTTCTCTTCTCTTATCTCCCCTTCTCTTCACTTTTGTTCTCTGCTCTGCTTGTTTTTTCTCTTCTTTTCTCTTTTCCTCTCCTCCTCTCCTCCTCTCCTCTCCACTTCTCTTGTCAGTTCTCTTGAAGATCAGGGATCAGGGAGGTCAAGCACATGTATCTCAAGCACATCTGGTTACAGAGCGAGTCCCAGAAGATATGCAGATATCACCAGACACATTGGCCTGTATATACTGGCTCAAAACATATGTTCAGTGCCAAAATTGTAAATGCAATGACCAAACAGACATTCCTTGTGAGAACTTTCGGAAAATCTGATTATGAGCTCAAATAGAGCTGCTGTTTAAGCCAACAGGAGCATCTGCAGAAACGCGAAGAATGCACGCGGCTGCATTTGGGGAGGATTTGAGATGCTGAAATTGTTTTGTTTTTTTACATAGGAGTGTGTGTGTGTGTGTGTATGTGTGTGTGTCAGCATGTGTGGGTTGTTCTCGATGCACAAAGCATTCTTCGATATCAAAGTGAGATAGGGAGGCGCTGACACTTGACGAGCCCCCTTTCCAAACCCTCCACACTTTTATCATAGACGGGGGAAGAGGAAGACAGAAAAAACACGAGAGAGTGCTAAAAAGAGAGAGAGAGAGAGAGAGAGAGAGAAATGACAGAAGCACAATTTCAAAGCCTGCCGGTTGCCATGGAGACAGACCATGTGATCAGGGCGATGGTGTTCACAGTGAGGGATGATATTTTTGCCTGCTGCTGCTCTCCTGTACACCACAAACACACAGATACACACATGCGCTTTTTGGATGTTTAGAAGTGATAATAGTGTAATAAAGTGTGTTTTTCTAATTGAATGAAATAATTTTGATTCATACACATACAGTAAAATCATATTGAACCAGGATGAAAAGTGTCTGTCTATTGAATTATTTCAGATCGGAGTGTCTTGACACGCTGGTCTTTGGCCACGCCCATGTCCATGAAGGAGGTCCGTGCAGTACTTCGATTGACAGCTGTATTATTCAGTGTAAACTGGTATATTTTGCGAAGTGTATTAGCTGAACACGTCTATTGATGCTTGATAAAGAACTAACTAGACTGTCAAGGCCAGCAATGTAACTAATAGAGGAACTGTGTGTTGATAAGATTTTGAAATATAAAAGGGAGGAACAAGGAGGGAGGAGAGCATGAACATCTGTTGGAGAGCACGGCCGCAGGAGGGCCTCAGCATAGAGAAAGAGAGGGGTGGAGAAAAACTAGGTGAGGAAGTAGAAAATAGACTAGCAAAACAAGGAAACAGATGAATAGCAGGGGAGAAAATGATAAGCTTTTTAACATCAACAGTGATGGGGAATCCTCAGCCAGCATGATTTGATTAAATATTAATGCTCCGATGGGAAGAGTGTAGAAATGAGATTGAGAGAGGGAGAATTATTTATAGAAATATTTATAAGCCCCCACCTTGTTCCACCAGAGCAGAGACCTTCAGAAACAGACAAAGATCAGATCTTCAGGTTTTGCACATACTGACCTGTTTATCTGGGAGCCAGTGATGCAGTAATGCAGTTCAGTATCTGTAAACATTTTAGTGGTGCAGCATTCTGGAGCTTGCTGCATTCTGTGCTACTATCCTATCTGTCTCAATGAGCCCAACCTTATATGAAGTTATTGGCTGCATCGGCGTCTATTACAGTGTGCTGTGAAGACTGTAATTCTGTTAGGGAATATGACGAATGGGCGAGTTCACTGTTTGAATTGGCACTCTAGCTCCTTTGTAAGCAGTGTTTTTATTGATCTCAGAGATGGATAAGATGTGCAAGCTACTCTGTGTTTATTATGCAGACAAGAGAGATGTTTATCATCCTTAAAGTGGTTTAATGTGTGAAAATTGATTAAAAAGTTTAGGATCATATAATGTTTGAAAATGTCTTTTTTAATATGAGAAATATTACATTCAGGGATGTCCAATCATGGTATGTTTGAATGGACTGAATCCAATTCAGGCCATCTTGTTTTACTCTGCTGTTGTATAAGCTGACATTTTCCACAAACTGTGGCATTTCAGAAGCTAACAGAGCTAAATGTTTGAAGTTTGAACTGTTTAAAGTGGGAAATTAAAACGTGGAATGTCTGCAGCGTCAGTGTTTGCCCTGTGTTTAAACTAGCGGCCTTTTATCTAGACATAGGCATGTGGGACCATAGCTATAATGCTTAGAGTCTGTTTTTTGCTGCTTGCCTTGAACAACAAGCCACTGAAATCATGTACTAATACACTCGCACATTGTTTTTCATTCACAAGTTCTTATACGTTATAATGAAAATATTTTGCAAATGTTCTACTTTCGCAGTCGTGCTGCTTCTGGTTTTAAACCAAAATTTGCCATTTCAAATTTGAGAAAGTGGAACAGGCTGATGTGGCATATTATGTGAAATCATAGCAAATTTACGACCCTATAAACTGGTTACTTCACATAGGTTAGTAAAAACGGAAGCTATCAGTTTAGAGTGTGTATAGTTTATCAAAAACAAAGCGATCACACCGCACAATTTTAAAGTAGTCTTTAAAAACGGTTGCCAAATCATCAAGGAAGTCAGTCAAATTTTGTCAGAAGCTTGATTTAGTACATTATGCAATGAAATGCAATGATTTTACTGTAGTATTAATTGGCATTAAACTGTGCGGGCATTAAAAGTTATCCAGATTCTGATAGTTTTATTGAAAAAAAATCATGAGATCCCTAAATAAATTGTAAGATGACACATGTTGTGGTAAAACAAATCATTTTGTGCAGTAACCAGCTGACAATATTCCTGTGGTCAAAACTGACCACTGTTTAAAGGCTAGGGGCCAGCAGAACCAATTCAAACACCCTGAAAAGGCCATCTATGGTCTCAAAGGATATATCCATGTTCTTTAAACCTGTTTGTTATAGTTATGTGTATGTGTTTTTTTTTTTATACTGTATTGATCCCATAGGAAATTATGGGATGCCGACAGTGGCGCCAGGGGAGCAGTGTGTGGGAATGGTACCTTCATCAAGCGTACCTCAGTGGTGCATTTGATAGACCTGGGATTCAAACCTATGGCCTTCTGATTGCAGGGGTGACTCCCTAACCACTAGGCTTTAAACCAGCTGCCACGTTATAGGGTTGAAATAGTATTATCTTTATTTTGTTTAGGACTTCTAAAGATATTCAAAAACAGTAAACTTGATTTTGAAAAATTGTGCACCAACTCTGTTACACATTGTAGGTTCAGACACCTTAGTATGATATGGCTGATTTTTCAAAAGCATTAGAAGTTACTCAGAATCAGAAAGTGAAGTGATTCAGCACCTGATTAGAAAAACATCACATGATACTGCACATGGTAAGACAACCACGCAGAAGATATAAAGATACCAGTTGAACTCTGCGCCATTACAAATTACAAGCTTTTTATATTCACCTGTAGAGTTATTAATCGTGCCATTGGTGATGAGGAAAGAACTGGCAATGAATCTGATCCCTCTCATTTGCTAAAGCCGATGCTGTCTAAGAATATCTCATATTTAAAGCACATCCTCATGAGTCTCTGTCAATGGAATGGATAACTGCAGACTTGGGCTCTGCATTATACTGCATTGACTTGCTGTATCGTAAATCAAGACTTTGTGTGTGAACTGTGTGAAATATTTCTCTGACCTGTAGGTGAACTCAACTCTCCTGGTACTCATTCTTAATTAATTCTCACTTTATGCCCTCTGCTTTTCTCATTTCATTCTCGAAATGTATTCTCTACTACAGGGCTGGACTGCACAATAAGAACAGTTTGCGATTCTACACATTACGCTTCTATTACATTACAGTTTTGATATGCTTAGCCTTATACAAAAAGCGCTTCTGCCAGCACTTGATGTGCCAGAGTTTAAAATGGTCCTTTATTATTTTTATTATATATGTGCTATATGGACAAAAGTATTGGGACACCCCTTTTTTTCCAAGGTTTGGGCTAGGCCCCTAACTTCCAGTGAAGCCCAATCTTTATGCTTCAGCATACCAAGACATTTGGGACAACGCCAAAATCTTTTCCAGCATGACTGTGTCCCAGTGCACAAAGCAAGCTCCATAAAGACATGGTTGGATGAGTTTGGTGTGGAAGAAAGGGGGACCAACTCCTTATTGAAGTATATATATTTGAATATAATGGTCAGGTGTCCCAATACTTTTTTCCATATAGTGTATTTTAAATAATCTTGTGATACAACAGATAGATCTGTGATTGGTCAGGATGTTCACAGCCCACTTCAGTGGTAAGAAAATCATTTACATATTCCGAAATTCTGAAATTTCAGTGTTGCAAGGCCTAAACTGTGATAATAATTAACGTATTTTATATTGCACACCCCTACTGCAGGGATGCAGGTAAATCCAAGTAAGGTAAAAATTCTTGTCACAGTTTTTTTTAGACCATCGTTTTGCCTTTTAGCAAGTCGATTTGCACTTCAGTCACTTTGTTGAGAGCGATGGAGTCAGTTCGTTTGAGATTCCAGTCTACTTTATTACAGTCGACATTAAAATAAAGCTTGCATTCTCTCCAGCTGTGGAGACTTTTTATCCCTGTGGCTGAGCGACAAAAACACACACACTCCACTCTGTGGTCTCTGTTCAGCGCTTTCAAAGATTGAATTAATGCTGTCATGGCGAGGAAAGATTCCGATTAGAATGATTTAAGGACTACTCTCCTTCATTCACTTCCAGAGAGACGGGTTTGTGGGGAAAACAAAGCCAGCTCTGTCTGCTGTCTGTCCTTTTGGTGCTGTATCTTGGTCAGTATCTTGAACTGAGAGACTTTGTTGTACGTTGTAACTTGTAGTCTTCTCTGCAACATTTTTATGTCATGAACAAAATAAATCACTAATAAAATGACTTATTAGCTTATATATGCAGAGGTTTGGTTAGATATGCCAGATGTGTATCCCTGATCTTTTACTCTTTACATCCATCTGAAGGTGTGAAGTCAGTTAGGTTTGTTAGAATCTATTATAATAAATAATAAAAAATATTCAAATAAATGTACATTTTTTGTACAAAATATGATTCTCAGTAGACCTGTTACGACTGAGAAATTCTGTCTGGTGTTATGTTTCCTATCTAGACAAATAAAATTACTATTTATTTGTCTTTGTTAAATTATGACTATTTATTTGTCTTTGTTGTTGTTAATTTTACGCAGCCAGTAAAGCATAGGCCTAAAGTGATTTGTTTTTTTGCCTCCTACTTGTCTTTAATTTTTTTTTGCTCATGCTGCGTTGCACTTAGACATAATGACTCCTTTGGTGTGAACATGCACACACACCACCTTCTTTTTACAGTTGTACAGAATCATGTGAAGTAAAGGTCACGGCTCATCTTGAGTGTGCAATAATAGTGCAAGCATACATGCCATAACGCCGAGTTTAGAGACTCGGTGTCTCAATGAATGTTTTTCTGGCCTTGTGTTCTTCTGTTTTGACTTTGAAAATGAGGGTCAGTTTAAATAATTGGGATCCCATTGTATAATTGGGATTGGGTGATTGTGTAATATTGGTAGCAGACCTAATTCTCTGGCTATTTTCGAATCTAAACGTCTTAAAAGGCTTGGTGTATTGGATTCATTGTGTTTGTTCCACTACTGTTTAAGTAGTTCCTACAATCACATTTCCTACAATCACTATTTGATGTACTTTTAAAGATAATTCTAAATCGTACCAAAATATGGTGAAATTTAAGGCTTTTGGTGCATGGAATTATTGTTTAAAGAATCAAAATCTAATCAAGAGGTTGTAATGTGTGAGATTTCATGATGCTCTGCAGTATTTCATGAAGAATTGTAATTAAGTTGAATCTTTGTTGCACCTTGTATCTTCTCAGCTTTGCATTCAGCAGAAATCCTTTCCAGTTTATATCTTTTCTTTCTAGACTTTTGACCCTTTCCTTTGAACTCTTCCAGGTGTTCACCACGTACTCCAATGAGGACTACGATCGGCGTAACGATGACGTTGATCCCATGGCAGCATCAGCTGAGTACGAGCTGGAAAAGAGAGTGGAGAGACTGGACCTTTTCCCTGCGGAACTGGAAAAAGGTAATACAGTACTGCATTCTGCACAGCCCTGCAGAACTTGAGCACTTTCCGTTAGATTGTGTTTTATGGGCTTTTTGCTAACTCAAGAAATGCTTTTATACAATTACATAATAGATGGCTAATGCCAACGCTTCAGTCCATAATTGCAGTAATCACAAAATCTCTCTTGAAAACCTTCTTTTATTTTGTAAGTACTTGGCTCTGATTTCTTGATTATTTAAGACTTTTCATGCAGAGCTGGTTCTCTAATTCCTAATACTCACTGGAAAAGATGTGTTTTAAAACAGTTTGCCCACTATTACTGCCATTATAAAGCACCAGGATTGCAGTTACTCTTCGTTTGCAGATAAAGAACACTAGTATCTGCAGTGTTCTTCAAACCATAAGAATGTTAATGCCTTGAACTGTAAAAGAAATAGATCAGTGAAAAATCAAATTTACAGTTTTCCATTTGCCCCAGATGTATTTGAATAACCAAGATTTGATTGGTGTTCAATTCTGCTTCTCAGGTTTAGTGGAGCTGCAAGACGGATGACACTCGATATCAGTAGTCACCAAAATAGCCCAAATAATTTCCCTAAAAATGTATCGGTTGATTGACATTCAAATCTATATTAAGGTCAACCGACTGCATGTGGTTTAGTCTCTTAATTTAAAACTGTTTTGTAAATAGCAGAACTGGTGCCTGAAATGACTGTCAATAGTTTTCTTCACTTTCATAGGTAATGATACACCACAGTCCTAAAACACACTGACAAGGGCCACCTTAACCTTAACAAAGTGCTGTGTCTGGTTGAGAGGAGTTGATGTACTTTTATAGATGCATTTTGGGTGACAATAGAGTTTTGTGTTTGTTAGCAACTTTAATCTTGCAGCCATAGTTCTAAATTAAAGAAGCAACATTTGTTCTTTAAATATGTCTTTACTGATTGGCCACACCTGGGTCAAGTGAAACATTGTGTCATTTTTACTTTTTTGAACTGTTACTTAATAACTCCAAATATTTTGCATTGTTTTCCATGTGGTTCCTTAATAAAAAGCCTTAGAACATACAATGCAGCAAAGACTGTAACTTACGTATTACCTTCACAGTAGTTACTGAGTAGCTCTTAAAAATACATCTGAAAATAAGTTTCGTTCACATTCGGAATGGAATTCTGATTGCTACGGGCTGATCACCGGTAAAACGTGACTGAAGTGTACATTCCTATTCATATGTTTGCTTATAGAAAAAGATAGCGATGTAAACAAAATAAAATATATCTGCGTTTTTGCCTTTCTTAGATCAAAATAAAATATTTATTGATAAGTCAAGTTATGTTGGAGATCTAGATTAAAGAAAGAAATAGCTGCTTTTGGACTCAGTATTAAAGGGCTAAAGAGTGCTTTCCCCCTATCAGATGGCGACGGTTTGGGCATCAGTATCATTGGAATGGGAGCCGGAGCAGACATGGGCCTGGAGAAACTCGGAATCTTCGTCAAAACGGTCACGGAGGGCGGAGCTGCTCACCGGGATGGAAGGTCAGAAACGGATTGGTTCAAGTCAAGTAGAATTTGGATGAAATTGAATGGAAAAGCTTCTGATGATATAGCTGTGAGGATTTTACCTATCAGGGGATTCCCTTTGTCCAGGCATAATCTCTCAAGAATATTAGAGCATATGGTTTTAACGTATTGGACTATATGGTATGCACAGGTCACTAAAGGATTGACGTTGGACAGCCCATTATACTTATGGTACAGCGTTGCTGATTTAAAGGTTGGCTTGGTATTTTTTCCATTAGCCACAGTAGAAGAAGGAGGAGACAGTTCAGTAACTGAAAGATAAATAGGGTACGCGCAATGTTGCTGATGTATAACAGAAAGTCCTGCCCTTCAATAAATAAAACCGTTCACTTTGTTGATAAAGCCCCCTCATTCTGGAGATATATGCATGAACAACCTGAAAAGTCAGTCACTTGAACGAAAGATCACAAATTATTTATGCTATTTTGTCAGGTTGTACTGGTTACCCTGTTTGTCGGTTTCAGGCTGATCAGTTGTTCTGCGTTCGAGCAGAAAGGAGCCTCATTGTGCTTAAGTATGGAAACTGTTCTCTTGGTGGAGATATTGAAGGAATGGTTCACAGAAGAGGAAAAAAAGCATATCTTCTCCAAGCATATTTGCCAAAAAGATTGTAATTGAGTACCATAGACGTCTATTAATCTGTCGTTGTATTAACCCTGCGGCTGGAAGAATTAAACAAGAAAATTTGGATATAAGAATGCGATTGGAAAACCTGTATATTTAGTTTTTTTGTTAGCGAACCATTTCTTTAAATATAGCATGTGTTTCTAAAGAAATTCCGCTGGTGTAGAAAACGGCAGTGTGTGGAACACAACACAGCAGCCGCTGAACACATTTGAGTCAGAGGTTAAGACGGCCCGTTTCAGTTGTTTGTTTACGCCTGAACTGATACTCGACCGTGAACCCATTTCTAAACTCCGTACTGCTACAAAAATCCAAGCGAAAAAATAAACCACTGAAAACAGACACATCCTTCTTATCACCTCCAAAGAGAAGTGAGGTATGCACACAAGACCAAGTCAGCTTAGCTTTAGTCACTCTTGTGATGGTTATTCACATGCTAACATTTTGCTAATCATACCTATTTTTGCAAGCGTTGTGAAGCTGTCAGAATAATCACTTCAGCATCAATCTGAGATTATCTGGTCGCATTATCTCAAACAGAGACCCCAGGAGACCTACAAAGCAGGGGTCAAACAGTGGGATGAGAGGTCAGGAAGAGTTCATGCTTGTTTATTCAAATAATAATACATCAGATTAGACCCTAGGGGTTTTTTTTATGGCCCCTGGTTTTCTCACCCTACTGCATGATTCTAAATAACACACACTTCTTTTTTGACAAAAGAAATAAATAATCATTGGATAATATCATGGGCCCCACAGTGGCGCACACCTCTAGGGTTGGGGGCTCGAATCCGGGTCCTGGCTTTGTGTGCGTGTAGGTTTCTTCCACAGTCCAAAGACATGCACGTCAGGTGAACTGGGGATTCTAAATTGACTGTAGGTGTGTGTGCGCCCTCTGATGGGCTGGCACCCCACCCAGGGTGAGTCCCTGCCTCGCACCCATTGATTGACCCTGGAATAGGCTCCAGGTACACATGACCCTAGGAAGCATTAAGCCCTTACAGAAAATGAATGAATGGATAATATTAAAACCGTGGAACCTCCTGCAACCTTTTTTTTTAAGTTTATACTTGGAACAGAATTGGAAATGCAGGAAATAACCCACATTTATAGTAGATAGGAGGAGGATCTGTTTTTCTGAAGCTTTAAAAATGCGATTTGTGCTGCAAGTTGTTTTGCTTTGTTTCAACGTAAACCTGCCACTCAGAAAATATAAACCTTGAGGCATCATTTGCACAACCCACAAACCCAACTCTATCACTGAAGACAATACTTTCTGATGGACGGATATCCTTAATGATTACAGATATGTATCTCTCAGTATTGCCTGTTGTCTCCTCTTTAGTTTTCAGTGTGCTTTTCCTCAGAGCTGTTTTTATCCTCGCTTATGTTCATTCATGTTCATTTCCTCATCTGTTGAGCTCACCTCTCCCTCTTGAAGCTCACTTCCCTTTTGCAACTGAAGTTACTGACTCAAAGAAAAAAGCCTTGTTGTACCAGTGTTATAAAGATTTCTTGTTTTAGTGGAAATGATAGAAAAGAAAATCTTAGCTTACTTAGTAATGCATGCTATTTGCTGGGCGTTTTAGATAGATTTGAAAGATACATAAAACCGAAACAAATTCTAAACAAATGGTAAGTTTCCTTTCTGATTTGGATCTGATTAATATTTACAGTACTCTCGTTCTCTCTGGTGTCATTTTAAGTGATGCTGTGCATCAGTCCAAAAACAAGTTATGTCAGGTTTATAAGATAGCATAGCGTACCCAGGACGCACGGGCGTGTAAAATATTTTTGCAAATTTAAATATCACCTGATACCATCACAGTTATTTAGTACTTCATCAGTATCATTCTATGAGTGTCACCTAGCTCTGGTGATCTGACACAAATTGATAAAACTGTGATTTTATTTCTGAAAACATGCTTAAGTAGCACCTCAGTGGTTTGTTTTATGTCAGTCAGCTTTGTGAGTGTCCTGACAAGCTGTCGGAAGTGTTGTAAACGAGCATGCAGAGGCTATGCTTGCAGTAACCCGCAGGCAAGGCTCTTTAGTAGAGACATTTATGATAGAGAGGAAGCTGACAGGGGCCATTAATCAGTTTAATGGTCAGGTATTACAGGAGATATTTAGTGAAGCTGACTTGTTCTTGAATGTCATGCTTTAGTCCTATCACATTCATTTTACTGTGTAAGACCTCAGTGTGGCTTTAGAGTTAATACAGTAATGTTCCTACATTAACAGTATTTATTATTATAAAAATGAATTTGTATTAATAATGACCTTCTTTCCTGAACCAGGATCCAGGTGAATGACCTGATAGTGGAAGTGGACGGTACCAGTCTAGTGGGCGTGACTCAGAATTTTGCAGCGTCTGTCCTTAGGAACACCACCGGCACTGTCAAGTAAGCAAATGTTCAGTAATTTTGCATTGTTTGAACTGGTAAGTCTGTAAAACTGTATTGTATAATGTGTGACATGTAATTTTAAACTTAAGGTTTGATACAATGTTGTCTGGGCAGGCTGTGGTTAGGTTTGGCCT
The DNA here is from genome assembly GCA_037577275.1 of Bryconaethiops microstoma. Classification (NCBI taxonomy): domain Eukaryota; kingdom Metazoa; phylum Chordata; class Actinopteri; order Characiformes; family Alestidae; genus Bryconaethiops; species Bryconaethiops microstoma. The sequence continues at coordinate 9,881,788 of JBBJLS010000028.1, read as the reverse complement.
TCTTTAGAGTGAAAGCAGTAATGTAATGCTTTGAAGTCTGTAATGTACTTGCATTTAAAGCAGACACAACTTCATGCATTTAGGGAACCTTTGTAATTTGGCTAAATAAAGTGAATTTGAGTCTGAAAATCCAGACCTGCAGACGTCACTGCAGTCATAAACTTCTGAACAGTTTATTGAGTGGCCGGGACCAAATAGATGGTTGCCACTAAGCAAATGAGTAGTTGCCTTAGTGGCTGGTACAGACTTCACAATAGAGGCAAAATACTGGTATTGCAATTATCTTGCTACGTATTGCAATTGTGACATCTAGCAGTAAATAAAAAAAAAACACACTGTCGAATCAATAATGTCATATAGTTAAAGACTGGCCTGCTATTTGGACCAAAATCATTTACTTTAGTTGTATTATATGAATACCTAGATTTATCAAAACACCCACAGAAACACTGTTTTAGACCTGTAATTTGTTAAGATGCATTGTAATTAGTCATTTGCATGTTGCAGCCTTCTGCAGTAAAACGAATATACCAATGCTTGAAGAAACAGTTCAGCGAAAAATTTCCCGCTTGCTCCATATGGAGTCAGCCGGTACATGTTAGGGGCCAAATTTTGCTTTTCTGGTTTAGAAGTGGAGCTAAAAAGCTAGACACTAGTGCTTAGTGCCCAAATCTTTTCTGTAAACATGTCACCAAAACTTCTCTCAGTCAGCTCAAGCTACTTCCAACTTTCCAAGAATGTGGTGCAGACGAGTGGATGTGGTTTAGGGCACAGCATGACTTACTGTGAGCTTTAAAAATGAACAAAACGTCACCACTACAGTCAGCCATTCCAGACAACACAAGAACTAGAGAGGACAAATTTTGTATCAGGTTCCTCTATTTTCATTATGGTCATTGTCACAGAAACTGACCCAAGATTAGCACTCATACTCTGGAGGCGGTTGTAGAAAACAGACCCTGTTGTCTAGAAAACTTCCAACAGCATTTGGGCAAATACTGATATTTGCCACCTTAATAAAGAACTCGATGCAGGTATTGGGATGTATTTATAAACACAAATTGGGTGACTATTGCTAGTGTTCACAGCATGAGCCTCACAGCTCCAGTTTTAAACTAAAGAAGCACATTTTGAATACCAAATATGTTTTGGCTGACTACATCTTGGGTAAGTGGACAATTCCATAAATTCGATTTTTTATGCTGTATTGTTCATTTGAGAAAGGGCGATTGATAGTAACTTTTCTTGTGAGGAAGCACCAAGAGAGATGCAATTAAAACATGTAATGTCAACTTAACCAATCTTAGACAACGAAATCTTCTGATTAGTGATGGTGTATGCTAATGCTAAGTGTAGCTAATGTTTCAACTTCGTTTTCTGTGTTGTCCAGTTGTCTTAGCTAAACAGTTCAACTTCATAAGGTTGCAATCAGAAGAGGAGGCATAACACAAGGATTTACTTTTAGGAGCAGGGGAAAGTAAGTAATTAAGTAGATGAAATAGCTGACAACCTCTTCCTTTACAACAGTGTTATTAAAACCGGCTCAACTGCCACATGTTATGGAAGAGGACGGTCTTAAATTAACTCTTATAGAAACACTGAACTCACTTGCCTCCCCAGCAGACCATTATTCAACCCAAATCTATGTCCTTGAGCTAGTTCGTGGAGACTGGAAGAACAGCAGGGGTGCTATGTAAGAATGGAGATTTGCATCTTTCACACTGTGTCCGGGCACAGACTTTTAAGTCTGTTGCGTTGTTCTTGGTTTGCAGTGATACGATATAGTTAGATATATAATGTAACAATCTTTTACCGCAGGATTAAATGCAGCATAATCTTTTGGTACATTACTTTGCAGAGAGAATGGTACCCTTCACTGTTCTGAAGTCATGCTTGGGTTAGGTCAGTCACTCTCAAATGTTTACAAAGAAATCTCAGGTCACTGACACGCTGGTCTTCTCATGCATATTCATTAGTTGAACTGTCAGCCAGTGTTGAGGATATTTTTGATGGAAAAGCTCTGAAAATATCTTGCAATTATAAGAGAGGTTTGTGAAGCCTTTGGATTTATTTACGGATTAATCGCTTATGAAATGTTAGGGTCGGAAATATAAAATTGACATCTTGAAAATTTCCACTGTTTTTAATAATAAAAAATAACAGCTATGCTAAACTCACATCTCCAAAAACGAACTTTTCAGTAGAAGGAAAATACGTTTTTAATTTTGAATAGGAGATCAACAGCTTTTTCTGATTTTTTAAAAATACAGAGATCATGTTCTGACAACAATGATATACTCCTTCTTTACTATTTGGAATGTGGTTCAATTGACTTTTACCTGTTTGGTTTGTTCCTCCTGTGCTTTTCTCCCAATACTGTCCTTTTGGTGTACTGCTGGTCTAAGCAGACCCCCGTGCACCCCCCCACTGGCCACTGTGTCGCTTAGCAACATGAGCGGCACCCTGCCGTCCTTCCCACCCAACAAGAGTATGGCCAATAAATCTAGTGAACCTCAGGCCTTAGGTGACATATGGCCCAGCTGGGCTTCAGTTCTTCACCATTGACTGCAGAAGCCTCACACTGGCTTGATGAGCTATTGCAGGAAGCTTCGTGTCATTAACTTTTTAAAATAGCAAGGCAGATGATCTTCGAATCTTTTTACTCGCCAAGTACAGTATTCTCCTTGCGCAGGTCAAGTTATTAATAATAAATAAAGTACATATTGTTTCAGGACCTTTTTACACCATTTAAGTATAAAGCTGCCATCTGTTCTTTTCACTGTAAGATTCTTTTGTGACGAATGGACCAGTAGAAATGCTCATTACATGCATGCATTAATTTTAAGAATGTTTTTACAATTAAAAACATTCTTAAACTATACCTTGTTATGGCAGCAGTGATTTACAGAGTATACAGGTAAAGCAGTGATTATATTATGTACATTTGGGAACTATGTAAGTGTAACTGCCCACATGAGAAATGTGGGATAATGGAATGAAGTCATACTGCTTTAAATTCTCTTGTGACTAGTTTGCTGAGCTGACCAGTTCTTGTTTTTGTGTGTGTGCGTGTGTGTGTGTGTGTGTGTGTGTGTGTGTGTGTGTGTGTGTGTGTGTGTGTGTGAGACAGGTTTATCATCGGCCGGGAGAAGCCAGGTGAGCAGAGTGAGGTGGCGCAGCTGATCCAGCAGACGTTGGAACAGGAGCGCTGGCAGAGGGAGATGATGGAGCAGCGCTACAATCAGTACATGGAGGAGGACGAAGAGGTCAGCTCACAAACTCGGCGTGCTTATGCAAACATTTTGCATGCAGCTGGGAAACCTTTCACACACAGACAAAACAAGATCATTTGCAAATGGCTGAGACCTTGTTCAGCTGCGTAACAAGCACATCCTGAACACAGTGAAATAAAATGTGTTGATATGGCTGCCAGGACCAAGGACAGCTATTAGTGCAGATGTAGAATTTATCATTCGTTTCACATACATTCATAAATGCACATCATTCAAGGCTGTAGTCAAGCCATAGCTTGGCAAAAAGTGGGTATAGGCTTCGATCACTGATTTGACCAAACATGTCTTTGTTGATAGATTATTTTTCAAGTAATGGGGAAATCAAGTTTAATTTCATACTGTTAATATAATTAGCACCTAGCATGCAGATAATATAATCAGGGATCGAGCCACAAAATATTGGTCAATTTTGAAAAGTTTGTTTAACTTGTGCTCTAACTAATGGCATTTTTTGCAAAGTAATAGGTGTGAATTATTGTTCCTGTACATGAAGTACTCACACCTTCATTTGGTGCAATACCGTGACTGGCCAAGCCCTCTCATTCTCTTCTCCTACGTCCGACAGCTTTGGGTGTGAACAAAAGTGGTAAATAATTCAGCGATGGAGGATCAGATGTGATCAGATTAGGTAGAACGTGGGCATGAAAACAAGCTTCAGAAAGAAAAATACTTCACAACAAGTTCATAAATAAGAACTCAATTAAGAACTTACCCTAACCATATACAAGTATGGTTGTACCCATAAGCTTAATAAGCTGCAGTAATTACACAGTACAGTAAATACACAGGACAAGACTATGTGGTTTGAACAGTAAAATGTATAAGAGTAGAGTAAAGCCTGAGTTGATTGACCGCAAATTACAAGTTAATTGCAAAAACAGTATGGGTGACTGCATGATTGCTTTGCCATTTAGCCTTTAAAAGATATCAATTTTATAATATTTAGCATTGAATTTGCATTTAACATGCATTTAAAGATAAAAAGTGTTTACCCACCTCATAGATGATAGACAATTATGTTTAGTACACTACAAAGGTACCGTATTATACAAAGATATACAAATATCTTTATTATACTATCTATTGTTGCTGTCTGAAAAAACAACTCCAAACAAGTAACTTTACAGAAAAAAGAAAGAACGTAATAATAATGGACGTGTTTTTTGGGGGGGGGTTTTTGGTCTATTTCAGTTGGTCTATTTCCGATGACATTTTTAAACAATGTAAAGAACAATCAGTGTTTAAAATTATGAAACATATAAACACCTCAAAATAATTGTGCATTTGATACCGCATCCACTGATTACGTTAGACGCAAACAGTCCAGGTAGCTCTGCGCTAGGAAACAAACATGTCAAGACAGATCAGTCTCAGCCATTTAGTGGAGCTTAGCTTTCTCTTGGTATTTTGCTGCTGTCATTAGAAATGTCTTAACGGCGCACAGAAGCAGGCCTGGAGGGATGTGTTCCTCTTGTGTGTGACGCATTGCCGTGACTCGGAGAGGAAAGCCATTGTGCTTCTGCAGGAGTCCACCAGCTTCTGTCTCTGCTTGGAGCGGAAGTCTATTGTTTAAATCCTCAGGAATCACTGCAGGTGGGACTGCAGTAATAGAGGTCAACAAAAACACTGCAGGTCCACGCCCTCTGTACTGCAGGGATGTGTGTATTAAAAAATCTCAACGCAGGGCAGACATGGTTCTGTTTTAAGTCCTAATGAGGGCTTTAAAGGATGGTCTGTTTGTGACTAACTTGTGACAGCTATTGCAGCAAGTAATGGGTTGAAGAAATGTTTTCCCCTTTCCCCAACTTTTGCTGGTCTGCAAGTCCTTATTATAGACACTGCAGGTGCAGAGTCCAGCCAACATGGTGGGTGACCACTTGTAGCCTATTTACCATACTCTCTTTAAACAGCTCTGTTAGATTTCCATTTGGTCTTTGCAGAGACGCTGCCATCTTGTGGCTAATCTTGGAAACATCACTAATGATCATATCTCCACAGCGCAGACCAAACCTTAATACAAGTGCATCCGTTTTCTAGTTTTGCTTTGAAACTACAAGAAAGTGACAGTCAGACAGGTGACAGAAAATGTTCATGTTGAAATAACCAACATAAAATGTCTTAGTAAGGTTTTTATAGTCGCCTATTGGTGATATCTGCAGACTAGTTCATTCCTTTTTTCAGTACTTAAACCATTCGGCAACCTCTTGCACCCTGTGCATGGGAGCAATGCCATCATGGAAGAGACCACTCCTATAAGGATAGACATATTTTTAGTCAGAAAAACTTCAAATTGATTTGCAATAACCCTTCTCTCTAAGGGACAAGTGGAACCAAATCACGCCAGCAAAATGCCTCCTACAACGTAGAGTCCTCAAAACCCCTTGCTGTAGGGGTAAAACATTCAACCCTGTACCTCTTCGTGTATGGCACACATGCACTCGCCCATTTGTGGAGAATTTGGTGAAGAATTACTCTTTTGACCATATCACTGTTTTCCTCTTTGCACCAGGACCTGTTTTTCACATCACTGAACTTTCAAATACACATTCGTCTTTGTAATGTTGGGTTTATTCACTGCAGCCCTACGATAATATCCCACTCTATGTAATTGTGGATGCGTCACACTTACTGAGTGTGTCCTTTTAACCACAGATTCCATCACTGATGTCTTTCCTATATATCTAAATGCCGTAGTCACTTTAGTCATTGTTGCTGTTGAAACAGTAACCAGTTGGACGGTCTTTGTGACTGACGCTCCTGTACCAATAATGAACTCTCTGTCAAAGACCCTTCCCTTGTGCTATCTTGATTTGTTGTGAAATGAAGGTAAAATGGGCCTGTTCTGCATTTTTATATGTGCCAGAGAGCATGATGGGATGTTCATCGCTTCATTGAATCCTGCAGTACATTTATCCGGTACCATCTGCACTAGTTATGTTTGTCCACTACTTTATTCAGCTTTTACCTTTAATATGTCACCTGTCTGCAGTAACCCATGTCCACAGGAGCTTGAAATGAAAGTGTTTAATCCTCTTTGGCAAAAGAACAGAGCATTATGAAATTACTCTTGGACTGGTGACAGCACTGCATAAATTAGCACAGCTCTCTGGTAGGCAGCCCTGTTCCCCTTTTCCCACTCACTGCTGATTGCCATGGGTTACTTGACATCTTTAATGTTGAGAAGAAGAGATAGAAGTTGTGAAGAAATGTGTTGGTGTTACGTGAATTAGAGAATTACCCAACCAAACTTGGAACTCACAGATTTCACAATTACACAGAGCGCTGGCACCGTTCCTCTCTCACTCCTCCCGCTCTCTTTTGTTTCAGACGGGTGAGTATGCCACGGATGAGGATGAGGAGATGAGCCCCATGTTCCCCAACGCCATCGAGGTGTTCGACTTGGCTGAAAACGAGGACATGCTCTCGCCTGTGGAGATGGACCCAGAGAAACTTGCCCACAAGTTCAAAGAGGTCAGTGCTGCCGCATCTGACGTCTTGCTCTGCCCTCACCACCTATGTGGACACTCACCCTGGTCTTACACAGATATCGGTTGTGTTGTCCTGAGGTTGATTTCTTTCCAGTTTGTAGGAATGGTTTAAAACAATGAGTCCTAAATGAATTAATAAAATATTCCATTAGCATGGAAGTACAGTTCAGTTCAAAGGTTAGTACCAGTGTTTTCAATAAGATAAAACCGACTTGGTACAAGAATAAAAATCTAATGATGCTACTCCTGTGCAGCTTCACAAGTGTCAAATAGTAGTAAGATACGTGTTAAACGTTTTTTAGATTGTGTCCAGAATGATGAAAAAACTGAGAAAGCTATTTAACACTGAGAAGGAAGACGTGAGAATGAAGACGTTTATAGTGTATCGCAACTCTTAACTGTCCAAAAGTGTAGTTGGTGTGTAATTACTGTTTTTTTTTTATTACATATTAATTTTTGGTGAATTGAAATGTAGTTGTTTGTTTGATGCAGCTTGTGGAATTAAATGAATGCTGTTATATGTAAGTTAACTGTTGCATTATGAAATCTCTCTCACATGTATTTTTATTTTCTTTCTTTCTCTCCATCGTTCTCTCTCCAGCTTCAGATAAAGCACGCTGTGACCCAGGCTGAGATCAAGCAGCTGAAACGAAAAGTAAGGACATTGGGGAGCTCCCTATTTCAAAGTTTCTAAAGGAGATAGAAGGTCTTTAAGAACAGTGTAAAACCTCTTCTCTCCTCACTCTTACTCTCCCCACACCCTCCGCACCCCACCTCTTCTCCATAGCTGTCTCATGCAGAGCAGGAGAAGCTGCGTTGGCGGATGGAGAAGGCCCAGCTGGAGCAGACAGTGCGGGAGACGAAGGAGCGCATGGAGAAGCTGGAGGGATACTGGATGGAGGCGCAGAGTCTGTGCCAGGCAGTGGATGAGCACCTCAAGGAGACGCAGGCCCAGTACCAGACACTGGAGCGCAAATACAGCAAAGCCAAACGCCTCATTAAAGAATACCAGCAGAAGTGAGTATGCAAGGGTTGTAGAGACTTCTTTAGCAGAATGTGATATATTGTTGTTAAAGGGATTTGGAGTTTTGAAATCACACCAAATGACATTGGGTGTGTGTGTGTGTGTGTGTGTGTGTGTGTGTGTGTGTGTGTGTGTGTGTGTGTGTGTGTGTGTGTGTGT
>JBBJLS010000028.1:9858006-9873290 GCA_037577275.1 Bryconaethiops microstoma | reverse complement strand
TAGCAGCTTTTTAAAGCTACAGTTGGTGCAGATTTGATACTGATGGGCAGTTTTGTTCCAGCAGCGAGCTGCACAGTAACTAAACGCCATTTCACCATGTTTAGTTTCAGCTTTTCTCCACTAGATGACCAGTTCCTGCAGATCTCAGAGACCTAACAGGATTGTATACTTTAAACATGTCAGAGACGTATTTAGGCCCTATTAGTTTTATTATTTATTTATTAAACCAAATGGTTGCTAAGGACATTTTCACCCTTGTCCCAGACAGTTGAGGAATTATAGCTCAGGCTATAGTTCATTTTTTCTTTACAACTTCTGTAAAACAAACCTTTTTATTTCTCTAGAGTGTATTACTGGGACATAAGCTAGGGAAAAAAAACGAATTGCTGTTAATTGTGTGTTACCTCTTTAGATCACAGATCTAGAGACGAAGGTGGATGCACTGAAGAGCTCGGAGCCCTCCTAAGCTTCCCAAGGAACAAGAGAGGGGGAGAGAGCGGGAGAAATGCCTTTCAACCCCAGCAGACCCTCGCTCCTACACGTTTTCCCCTCAAAGGCATGCGACAACGGACAACCAAAAGACTGCAAGAAACTATATAGGGACGTTCCTTGGGGAGTGGGACGGGGTGAAAAAGAATCCTGTAAACGTCCTGCCAGAAATGCCTGGCACAGGCTGCCCACCTCTAGTTCTCATGACAGCCCTCATAATGTAGACCCCAGGACATTTTCAGTTTCATACAGTATTTGATTTTTTTTTTTTTTTTTTTTTTTTAAACGGCCCTCAAGAAAAAAAGAATTACACTGCTTCCTCGCAGTAACTGCACAGTTGCATTCGAGTGACCCGTGGGCTGACTGGGCACGGTGCCAATGCGAACAGAAAAGGCGAGAATGGAACCAAGCATCAGACTTTTAAGTTTCGCCTGTTTTTTTTTTTTGTTGTTATTGTTGTTGTTTTTGTTGTTTTTTGGGTTTTTTTGTTTTTGTTTTTAAACAGCAGCAGTAAAATGGCCGCTCTTCTTTGCCCGGAAGAAAGGAGCCAGGTTTGGCTGTACAGCAGTGATGGAAGAGCTGTTGGCGTTTGTATATATTATTCAGTGTATTTAAAAATGCTTACGCAATGAGCCGGAAGGGAAGAGGAGGGATGGATAACGGTAAAAAACGAACATTAACAAAAACAGCCCAGTAAATAACCCAGTTCGCTCTGGATTAGTTTTACCTGCGGAGGTGCTGTAATTTAAGTACTTGCAGACAAGATCTGTGATTTGAATCCATTATGAATCAATATCTGCAACTGATACAGTCTGACGGTAATCATTCTGGAACGAATGATCTTCTCTAACTGGGGGTTCCTCAGGTATAGAACTCTTGTTCCAGTTCACCCCACTCAGGTGGAATACAGAATCTGCTATTAGACACAGCTGTGCAACACATTATTAATGTTACTGTGCTTTGAGTTTGTTGTGTAACCCTGACATTTACATTTAGGTTAGAACGTTTCAATCTGGGATGTCTGTGGTAATTTGTGAAAATGGCACAAATACTTTATCCTGAACTAATCAGCCATTTAGCACCTTTACACATTGCATTACAGAACCTCCTTCGGTAAAACAAATCTACCAAATTGAATACTTTAAAAGACAAGCAGGGCAAAGAGGCAGAGTTGTGTATTTCTTTTATGCTTGTTTTGTTTTTTGTTTTTGTTGAAAACATGGCAAACAGGGTGTAAGACTTGTTCAAGCTTGACCTTTGAAATGGACCTTCCAAGATTTGCTTACATTTCACACTTTGCTTTCTTCTGAACAGTATTACTAAAGCAGTGAAACGTGATTCGAATGTTTTAGAATATGTTTTTACCTCCTGCCGGAAAAAAACGAACAAAAAAACCCAAACACGTGTGTTTTCCCTTTGCTGTATCTGAGGTTTTGAGGTTGTGTTTCTCATGGTGACAGTGGTTATATACACACATAGGAAACTCAAGCAGGGATCTTCAGGCCTTGTTCCTGAGATGCTCGTCAACCTGTTGAGCAGTCAGTACAGCTACAGTAATCGACTGCAAACATTTATTGCAGATCCTCCACAAGTAAAGCCTTATGTGAGCTGGATTAGTGATACCTGAGGAGGTGTTTTAAGTGATTTCCAACTACATCTGTGATTTTAATGTAGTATGTAATTTTGGTCAGACAGCAATAATTTTTGAATGAAGGATGTTCTTATGTCCACCTCATGCTGAAGTAATGTATGGATAAATGCATCTCACGAACGTGTCGCATTAATTTCAGAGGGCCTACGTTTCAAACAAATGCAGAATATACAGACAGCCACTTCACGCATGCATACGCATCATTAAAAGCAAGTACAATGGCAAGTGTTTTCTTTAAACAGTAAACTGAATATATGTCTCTTTATGAAAATGAATGTATTTGATGTTTTAAAAAAAGCGGAAATGGTGTATGACAGGAACAGTTTTTTCTTTTTTTAATATAACTACACTTAACCATTTATTCTAAGATCAGTATCAGTATTGACATCAGGAATTTAGAATTGGTATTACTTGTTATCGGATTGAAAGGACAGTTAGTCGTGTTGCCCGTTCATAATGTAAGTCATGATGTATGTCTGCTTGTTGTTTTTGTTACTGAGCATCACTCGGGTTATGTACTGCTAACATATATATTTGGGCCCTGCTTTTTTCAGCTTGGATTGATTTTGATATTGTGAGGAAATTACACAGATCCTGTACTAATCAGTCAGGATCTTATATCCCTCAGAAATGACATTACAGAGCCTCCTCTTGTAAAACAAATCCAGCTTGGATGGTGCTTCAGTCACATCAGCAGAGACTGTGTATCAGCAGGGCTTGTGTTATTGTTATTCAGTTCGAACCTTTTTTTTCCTCTGACCTCAGATCAGTGTAATGGTGTAAATGCTCACTGCTGTCTTTTAACCTTTGCTGATGTGTCCCTGGTGACACTTCAGCAGCTTTTGTTTTGGAATACCTTGTTACAGTTGGGAAAACTGGAGTTTTTGGTAAAGAATTCAATACAGGTTTTAGGCAGACGGTGCCTCTGATCGAAGACCAGCTCCTCATATTAAAAGGAGACTTCTCTCAGATCAGTTTTGAAGGAACTAAATGCATGTTCTTCACTTTAATGGCAAAAGGTAGAAATGCAAAAATGATCTTCGCATTTTTGATTAATTTGAAACCCAGCAGTGGCATGACTGGAAACACACCAGTGAATGTATATGCATTTAGTATAAAAAATACCAGTGTTACTCCCTAAAGACAGCGTCCGCCCAAACCTGGTGGTGATGTTTCAGAGCCTGATGAAGATGAGCTTTTTGTGTGGATGCAATAAGGGTCTACTGTCTTTACATTTTTGTTCTAGAGAATGTTTAAATTTTTTGTTGAAAGTGTTTCCTTTGGATTCTGGAAGGACAGTATTAGTTTGGACAAATCTAATAACAGTAGCTGTAGTTTCCATGGCTTTCTAAGATGTAATTTAATTCAATCCATTGCTTCCACTTGGTATGTTTTGTGATGGCAAAATGTCTCTTACAGTGCAGTATTGAAGATGAAGTCTGGGGATTCCGTCGGACCTTTTAACAGACGTTATAGTGATACGACAATATATCACTCGGCGACCAGATATAATGGCCTTTGTTAATGTCAGTAGAATATAGAGGGTTTTTTTTATGTGTGGGAATAGAACTCAGATCATTAGCTTTGCTCAGATTGGTTTGTCGGTTTGCAGTATGTGTGGTTTTACAAGGTGTGCGACAAGAACCCTGAACCCAGCACATCCCTAAGTACATCCGGTCACTCCTAACACTGTGATCTCCCAGGGTCCATCTGTACGAAGCGTCCCAGCTGACCGATGTTTATGCTAGTCTTATTCATCACAAGATGGCGAGCAAAACTCATTCTGAAGCAGCGCTGTTACTCTTAGGAAATGTGATACCTATGAACGACCCCTTTACTACCTCAGGTTTAATTTTCCTCCCTGCTCATCTGAATATTTGTGCACAGAGACGAACAGAGCATTGCTAATAACTGGAAAATGTAAATGACACCTACGCTTTACAGGCAGACGTGCTTTGTTTTGTATAGAATGTGAACACCATGGACCCCTATGAATATGGAATATGTTGTCGGTGTATTATAAAATACAGGTATAATGCAGTCATCGCTGTCTTTACCCAACCTCATCTCCAGCAGAGGTTGTTTAATGGAAGTAGGGAAAAAATTCTCAACTTGGTTCATTTCTATTGGTCCATTGGTCATGAAACGCTCACATGCTCTAACGGGAGTTAGAAGGATTTGATATGTGTATTTCCATTACTTTCTTGACGTTTGTTCCTGTACCAGCCATGTGTTTGCTGGTTTATTCTACTCTGCTGTCTGTAAGGTGGCTGTGCCAGTATAACTCCAACTTAATCAGCCCTCTCAGGTTGAATGATCCTAATGCAGTGAGATAGAAGATACAGACAAAGTACATTGAATGCACAAGACCCTTTTTGTGATTGCTTCAGTTGACTGCACGTCAAGGGGATCAACACAGTAAAGGAAAGACGGGGTCCGCAGGATAGACATCAGGAACTGTAAACTGGACATTCATTAATACAATACTAACAGGACATATGAAAATACAGTGTATTTTGTTTATATTCTGTAATGGGTCAATAACATGTTTCAATATATTCCATTTTTATATGGGTGTGCAGCGATTATACCGTGTTCTGGCAGACAGACGAGAAAAACAGCAGGACAGAATTCAGACGCATCAGTATCCAGGGGTCGTGTGTGTCACAGAGTATGAGCGTGTATCTCGGGTCAGCTTTTGCCATTCGATGAATATGATTATTCATACTGAAAGGATTTGATCCAACATTTCTTCATGGACCAGTTAGGATCTGAGCAGGTGAAACACTGGCAAACTGCAAGATGTGTTGTTTCCAGCAGGACAAGGAAAATGTCGAGTGATATCAGAAAGGTGAAACACTGACTTTTTAATCTTAAGAACTTTGTAATCTTACATTCAATTCGACTTGCTTCGCAGACGCTGTAGCCTTTGATGAGATTTGCTTGTTTTTTTTGTGTACAGAGAGGAACTCAATTCTGCTGGTATAAGAGTTTTACACTCATTTTACATGAACTAAAACTTGACTCCATTTCTTCTCTATTAACTTTGTTTTTGTTTTGTTTTATTTTGTTTTATTACCCGCCTTGAGTTGCAATCATATGAATGAAAGAAACAGTTCCATTTGAAAGGAGCCTCATGTTCATCTTGCATAATTTACTGTCATTAACAATAAATGCAGAAATGTGTTGAACAGTGGGTGGGAAATGTGTGTTTTTTTGGGGGTTTTTTTTGGTGCATTAAGCTTTATATTAATGACTTGTGCCATAAAAATGGTTACTTTGTAAAACAACTACAGCTATTCCATGACTCTCTGTGCTGTTCATCATCGGTGTCAAAACATTAAGACTAATTACTAGAACTAGGAGTTTTGGAAAAGGCCGTCTTGTATAAGTCGACATTGCTGGTATGAATGTTTAATATCTGCTAAATACATGAATATGGTTTGTGGAACACCACAACAATTGGTTGACTTTTTGCTGTTTGTTTTCATGCAAATAACATTTAAAACGCAGTCTTTTCAAAATCTTTCCAGCCAACACAAACACACACAGTTTGACTCAGGAGTTCATCAGAAGAGGCTTTATTTTAGATGCGTTTTAGTTTCTGGCGGAGAAGAGGTGGAGCAGCGCCTCCCTCCACCCTACCTACTTCCCCGCCTCACTGGACACGTCTGAGTTTCAGAGGAGCGCACTGTAAACACGGACTTCTGTACAAAAACCAAAAACGACACCCAGAGATCGTAGTTTACCCGCTTTTAAAATGAACAGAAAACAATAAAGTCCAACTAAACCAAATACATGCTGTACAATTCATCAATTGCAGATAGAAAACAAAACAAAACAACCAAATAAATGCAACGAAAACTAGAAGATATATATATATACAAGTCATCCACTACGGATAGGAACCAAATATAAACCGCAATGCAACGAAACCAAGAAGATAGGCTGTACAATTAGACTCAGTCTCAATCTTTAGTTTTTAAAATGTACACATACTTTGTTTCTCCTCAGATTTACAAAACAAATATTCTCCTTGAGTGTCCATCTCATAGCATACATAAAATAGAGTCTTCATATTTATTAAGCTATTTACATGGCATATGTACACCGAAAGCTTTGCAGACCAGCCGCTGCAAAGGGCTCTGACCCAGGAAGAAATCCTGAGAGAGTCGCATCCAAGACCAGCCACCTCACACAGAACAGGCAGCAACGGCCCCAGTGTGTCCCTTTTGCCATCTGAGACTAGTTTTGCCTTATAGTTTATGGCGGTTTAGCTAAAGATTTGGGATGAAAATACTTGATATGTAATCCAGATTAGATTCAAAGGTCATTACTTGATCAACTCCTGGAGTTGTAAAAGAATAGCTTAGTTAATGACTCAATTATCATTTTAATTAATAAGACAACTGATCGCTTATTGTAAGTTTTGCAACCGGTTTATAAACACAGTGAATACTTCTCATGGTCTAGAAGAAGAGAAGTAGGATCCCCTGCCCTACGCATTATTGTGTTTTCCCTACACTACACACCCGAGCCGGCCTAAGAGGACCTTGTTAATAAGTTATTGGGCCCAGTCAGGCCTGCAAAATGAGACAAAGCAAAACAAATGTGCAGTGCAGGGTTGCCAGAGCTGGGATTGCAAACCCCTGTTTTAGGGATTCTACTTGTAGAGTTTAGCACCTGATATGTGAGCATTAACTCTTAGTGCACAGAAATGGAGGGCAAGTAGTCTAGGGCGTAGGGACTGCCAGACTGCTGCATGAAGATGCCAGTCTTGGATATGGGACTTAATTCATTCATATTTTTATCTCATGTCTGAGAGTGTCTGGTTAATACAGAGCTGAGGGAGAGGCGTAGTAAGTGCCTGTGTTGGTGGGGATGGAGGATAGGAAAGATGGGGATAAGGTCAAGTTCAAGAGGTCAGATTGTCTTATGTGGTAGTGGGTCTTTAGTACGAGGTAAAAAGTGAGGTTGTCCATATCTCTGAACGATCTGGAGGAAATGCAACAACAGTGGTGGGATTCGCTCTGATCACCTGGTCCGTTCTTGTCACGCTTGGTCTAGTTGATGGCAGTGCAAACTGGACGGAGCTCACTGACAGAATAAAAAGCCAAAGATGCTAAAGAAAGAACATGTGGGCAGATGTAACCCGTCACTGTTCAGCAGACTCTTGAAGACAGCCCTGTTCACACTGACGCAGGGGTTTTACTCACTGACAAAACACAGTGGAACGTTCCAGACAGACATTTTATAAATAGAGCGGATGGCTGAATTAGATATGAACAAATGTGCTCTATAACATTCAGCTCTGTCTGAATGCTTCACAGCATCCTGAATGTGTCCAGACTAATAGCAGCAGAGATTCCTGCTATTCCTCCACCGTTTACCGAGTAAGGGCCAATGTAGCAGTCCAGCTGTGATGGAGAGGCAGAGGCAGAATAAACAGAGCTTGCAGGTTGGTCAAAGTGCAGGTCAGGGGCAGGGCTTATGTAGAGGGGTGAGGGGTTTGGGAGGTGCAGAAGGGAGATGAATGGCCCTGTTACATGTCTTTGGGCTCCAGCTTACAGGACATTTCGAAAAGCAGGTTCTGATTGTCGATGACCTGCAACTGCCGCACATAAGCCTTCGTCTGGAGGTGAGAAGGGGAGGGCTCCGCTTCCATAACTACAGGAGTGAGAGAAAGAGAAAGAGAGAACAAAATTTATCATATAGAAGAAATGTAATAATATATGTGCACTACCGTTCACAAGTTTGGAATCGCTTCTCGTATATACATACATACATACAAATATATACACACATACATTTCAATATATTCAAATTGGAAATTGATTAGATATAAATATATAATCTCAAACTATATATTGTACATATTTTCTTTTTCCAATATTTTTTAGAATCTTGTCTCTTGAAATTTTCAAACACACTATAAGATTAACAAAATATCAATGCATGCTTCACTTTAATAACTGAATTGAGCTGTTTTACCCTCTTATAAATAAAATGACATTTTGATGAAGCCATATCCGTGAATGGAGAGATGTTCAAAGTTTGTAAGCTACTCAAAACCACATTATATGTGCTAAACTTTTTAACAACCGATGCAATCTGAAAAAGTTTTCTACAGTTCTGAGCTACTCCACAGGCTCTCGTTCATTCAGTGTGACGGCTTAGTGGGATCTGGTGAAACCAGAGCTGCTCCGTGAAAACAGCTTGCTTGTTTGACTAAAATGCAGCTTTTGAACGGTCAAAGTTTTGAAATGTTTCAGGAAGAACACCTGATGCAAGTGAATGAGCAAAACCAGTAGATGGCACTACTTTACTCTTGAGTGATGTGTCTACAATGACTGGGAATGCTCAATCTCAACACTTGGTGGCGATGTTGACATGAGATGCTTTGGTCTTTTGCACTCACATAAACTGGCACACACACACACCCACACACACACACACACACACACACACATACACGCACTCAGGTCCCACCGACTGCAGCGCCCGTTTATAAGACAAGCTCAGAGATGGAGAGAACAGGCTGTGGCTGAGGGGAGCAAAGAAGGGAGCTATGAATAGCTACACATTGTCCTCTCATCTCCAAAAAAAATACCTCTGCACCTCCACCTCTGCATCAGCCCCAGCCCGACTCCATACACTCACTCTCAAGGTCTGGCCTCAAAACAGGTACTGCAGAAGCTGCAGCATTATCTCAAATGTGACCAAAAGTATTTAAGATACATTTTCAAACTGGTTTCAGATCAGCAGGAAGGTCTTTTCCACTCCGACATCTGAAACGTTTCCTCTTCTTTGCTTGTGGTCAGCAAGTGCACATTATAGAAGTGATTACATAGCTATTAACTCCCACATCTGAGTCACATTTGAAAGTTCAAGCCCACTGAGGGTGAGACGCGGCTCAGATGTGCTGCCTGAAATGTCAGTGGCCACAATTGGAGGCTTTTGACCAGTTTAATTGATGCTCTGTGACTTCCTCACATCAATAATGTGCCATCAGAGGTGCTGAAAATGTCATTTGAAGCCACAGTACCAATCCCTCACATTGCCGTATACTGGCGTCCTACACACTGGCGTCACGTGCATCGTAAATTACTGACAGGGTAATATTTATTACATTAAAATGAGTGTGCTCTGTATCATGCTAAGGGAATCAGTTTCAGTTTGATTCACATGGCTACAAAGATTATATAATAAATGTACCTAAAGCTTGCACGTTGTAGGCTGACTGAGCGTACTGATATAAAACACATAAGCTGATGGGTCGATCTAATACAGCGTTACATAGGTCATAAAATTACGAAACAGATCTGCCAGAGTAAATGTAAAACATCTGTAAATGTACTGTCTGTTCCATTTCTGGACCATGTGGACCCCAGATATTGTGGCAAAATGTATAGTTACACTGTCACTAGGTGCTACCCAAGATAAGCATTCTTCGTAATGGTGGCTTGTCAGTTTGACGACTCTCAAGATGGAACTGCCTGCTTTGCACTCAAGAGCTTTGAAAAACCTTCTGAAAAAAGCCTAAACCTAACATCTTCTCCACAAGCTGCAAACATAAATGAAAAATTGATGAAAGCGAACATCTATCACTTGAGATTTGCAAATAATCCATGTGAATTCATTCCGATGCTGTCAGTTTGAGCTGACTATAGGTAGGCTTCAGTGTCAAGTTCATACTTTACAACATTGCATTCAAATGCACTGAATATGATACATTGAACTCAATATATTGAACAATTAAAAAGCTTTATTTCTGCCCAAGAAAGGAAGAGACTGCCTTGATAACTTGCAATGCTCTTAATGGAAACCAATAAGTATAATCCACTTAGGTGGATGAAGCAGGGGAAGCACTCCAATAATTAAGCCAAAAGACGACTAAGCTTAGCAAGAAGGAGTAACGCACTGATGAGGCCAAGTAATTGTAATAGGCCAATAGATTAAGACAGTGCCCATATATATATATATATATATATGTGTATGTGTGTATATATATATAGTACTGTGCAAAAGTCTTAGTCACCTGTGCAAATTGTTTGAAGTCATTTAGATCAGCAGTGCTGAATATTCACAGCTGAATATTAGAATAAATGCAAACAAACAAGAAAGCAGTAAAAAAGTATCAAGATTTCTTTTTTCTGAAAAGTAGTCAATATTTTTCTGGGTAGAAGAACACAGGTTTGGATCCAGATTTCTGCTCAGAGCCTCCAGTCATTGGGTGAATTAATACAATTCCATAAGCAACACATCTAATCGAATGTAATGAAGTAAATAGAGCCAAACCAGGTATTTGATGGAGCTGCAAGTAGAACTGCGCTTCCATGAGGAAAGAGGTCTAGAAATAGTTACGTGAACACTTTGCCATACACAAAGTGTTTGTTGTAATGTTAGTGTTGTAACACTAACTTAACATCACTGCCCAGTAGTAAACAGCTTTTAAGCATAATTTTCTCAGGTGCCTAAGACTTTTGCACAGTACTGTATGTATATATATATACATATATATATATATATATACACACAGACACACACACACACATACGTTTCGAGACTGTTGTAACACACTCCCACTCCCATTCCACTTACACCGTTAGCCTCGTAGTTATGGACTATGTGGGCGAACTAGTTTGGTTGCATGCGGTGGAGGAATACACAGTAACGCGGCATATGAGTGAGGGAGCTGTGTTAGGTTCGGTAAGTGACATAGGCTAGGTTGTGTTTCGACTTACAACAAAATTCGGGTTACATCACTGTCAAAGTAACGGATCTGTGTCGTAACTCAAGGAACCCCTGTATGTGTGTGTGTGTGTGTGTGTGTGCGTGTGCGTGTGTATGTGCACTCGTGTGTGTGTGTGTGGACATTTGGTCACCCTAGCCATGTTTTGTTAAAACTAAACATTATCTGCATGTTTATCACATTTACCACTTATTTGCTGAATTACATATTTAAAAAATAAAATGAGCCGTGTGCAAAAGTCGACCCACTTTTGTAAGGTCTCAGAGCTTATTTCACTCATTTCACACAAGCCCATTAATTCAAGTCTGGTGTAGACAATTCCAGAGCGTAATAAACTGTGACTTCCAGACTGTTGTGCTTACACTCAACAGCCATGGGCTCATCTAAACAGCTGATTGAGCATCTGAAAACAAAGATAACTGACTAAGTATGCAAACCAAAACCCACGTGTCACTGCCAAGGACGATCTGGCTGCACAGACATCGAAAGTACATGGAAGGATCATCAGAAAGTAACCTTAGCTGTGATCTCATCACAAAAGTGCACATCTGAAGTATGCAACACTTGCCACATCTGAAGTATGCGGCACTTAGATACACCAGAGGAATTCTGGAATCAAGTGCTTTGGGCTGATGAAACAAAATGCATTTTTTGGCTGCAGTCACCAAGCGTATGTTTGGAGGAAAAAGGAGAAGGATTTTAATGAATGAACATCGTGCCAACTGTTAAGCATAAGGGCAGATTTGTTATTCTTTGGACAGTATGTTGTAAGGATTGAGAAAAGTATATTGCACTCTATATTGACAAATACACTATATGGACAAAATTATTGGGACACACCTGTTTTTCAGGGTTTGGTCTAGGGCCCTTATTTCCAGTGAAGGCAATCTTAATGATTCATACCCACACATTTTGGACAACGCCATGCTTTCAACTGGACACAGTTTAGGGAAGAACCTTTTCTATTCCAACATGACTGTGACCCAGTGCACAAAGCAAGCTCCATAAAGACATGGAAAGTGGAAAGCTCTTACAGCTGCAAAGGGGGACCAACTCGATATCAAAGTCTCTGTATTTGAATGCAATGTCATTAAAGCCAATGTTATGCATGTAAGGCATTTTTTTAAGAAACGTACAGTAAGCAAATAACTAATTATTGTGCATTTTCAGAAGCATGTCATATTCAAGTTTCATTTAGAGGCACTTTTGACCTTCTCAAACAACTGCAACTACATATTGTTGACTGACGGATTTTACAGCTATTGGACTCGTGGGATTATTCCTACGTTTCATTTGTACTGGTTAATTTCTTGTGAAGTGTTTACATGTTGTAAATGGCAAATTCAAATGGTTTAAACGGTGGCAAAAAAGTTGTGAGGTTTTCTTACACCGGTGATGCTATACTGAATATGTTGTTAGGAGAAGACTGATGAGCCATTAAAAAAGACAAAAAACTGTCCAGTACAGTACCATCCACTGCAAAGACAAATGACAATAATTTGTGTCTTATTTAACATTTGTTTGCTGTCTTATTTACTGCCACTGTTTCCCAGCTTGCCCTTCTTGCAGACAGCCCTCCATTATTGATGTGTTTCATTAAATACTGGAAGGCACCCATCCCACCAGCTGTTTAAAGTGGCAAACCATAACACAGCTCATTGTGTTTTCCACTAGTCTGATTTACAGTCCAAATGGCCCAGACTATAGATCAAAGTGCACAGACTGCACTCAGCTATGGAAGCTTTGAAAGTTATCATCAAGGACATGCATTAGAACTGTTTGCATTAGAAAGGCTCTGTTTTGAAGAACTGGATTATATGCCTTTCATTCAAAACACCTGAAAACACAACTGTCCTGACATTTCAGCAGATGATTTAAGAGAGATTTAAGATTGAGGTAAAAGGTTTCTAGTGTTGTTAATAGCCTCAAAACCACAGAAGAATCTCCATGGAAATGTTATGAAAGGAAATATTTACTATGGGTGTGACGATACAAAGGGTCGCTGTGATGCGGTGGGTGGATTCCGAAAGCGATGCTCTACCAGCGTGGGCGCTAACGACTAGTTATGACATTTCTGCCAGTGGTGACTGCACGGTTGCCATGGCATTTTCTGCTATTGTTTGTCTGATTGGTTTGATTTTAAGAGGTGATATGGAAGGAAGACATAGAGGTATTGGAAGCCATACAGCTGTGCCAGAAGCAAATTGCCCCTTCAGGCTTATCTGGGGATAGCTTCCTCTTCCTAATTCCCACAATTAAGTTTTACAAAAGAAAATTGCAGAAAGGCATTTAACTGCAAGCACAGACCAAAGCACTCATAATGTTAGTAAAGACGGTTGTGATCATATCATATATGAGCGATAGCTGTTTTCAAGCAACTTGTGTGTGCTTGCTTATGTGTTAACTATGAGTGTGTGTGTGTGTGTGTGTTTTCAAGGGCTGCTTGTAGTTTTTTTTGCCCTGAGGGCTGTGCTGTTCAAAACAGATGGGATGTGGCAGGGTGGAGCAGAGCTTCTCCAAAATTAATCCACTCAGACAGGTGTGTGTGTGTTTGTGTGTGTGTGTGTGTCTGTCTGTTTTTAAGTATGCGTGTATGTATGCGGGTGTATACATATTTTTGTGGGAGTCATGTTCTTCTTTTTGAAGTAATGCTTTCTGACAGGTCTGTATCTGTCTTTATATATCTGTGTGTATGTGTTTGTGTGTGTGTGTGTGTGCGTGTGTGTGTGTGTGTGTGTGTGTGTGTGTGTGTGCGCGCGCGTGTGTGTGTGTGTGTGTGTATGTGTGTGTGTCTGCGTGTACTTTTGATAGTCTTACCTAGCTGAGTACTCCTGTATCGCCTGATGCTTCGGACCATCTCTGCCACTTTATGCTGAAAGAAAAAAGGAAAAATGCCAAAAACTTTAAGACACCGTGCATTCTCACAAAATACCAGATATGATATTTGTGTGAACAATGCAATGTTTCAGAAAAAAGTGACAACTAAGAAGGAAAATTCAGGGTTATTCTGTCTAGGACTACAGTACATCCCTACCTATTTTCCTTTCTTTCTTTCTCATATGAAAATACATGTTTAATTTGCAAATTTAACGGATACAATTTCTTTTTGGCTGCAGAGTTTTTAGGTAAAGGTTGTTGTGTGTGTTTAGGGTAAGTGCTAGTGTTTGAAAATCCATATACCTATAGGCACTTACACATCCAGTACAATCCAGCACAAATGGGACCCCACAAGCTGACATTGCATTAAAAGAAAAACATGTTTGTGTGTGCATGTGTGCATGTGTGCGTGTGTGTGTGTGTGCTTATATCTAGGCACTGGGAAAAGTGATGCCTTGAATCATTTCCACATGAATAAAATATATTACATCACAGCCAAGTAAAGCGAAAGACAAAACTGTATTGGAAGTCCTACATTATCCATGCGGAAACTTCATGTGATGTACACTAGAATGAAGTTCTAAAATTCAGTGTATCACCTTTTCAAATCTGTTTGTGTGTGTGTGTGTACATGAACTGGTCTTGACACTCACCATCTTCTCAAAATTAACCAGCTCCCCATGGAAGGTCTTACAGCTCTCATGCAGGAAGGTCAGGTCTGCAAAGAGCAAAGAGGGATTATGGTTAAAGGAATGGTTATGTAATGACATGTCAGCACTTGCTTAGTCGGGCGCCTGCTCCCCTGCAGAGCATCAGCATGGCGCTCACACACCAGATGAAAAGAGAGAGAGAGAAAGAGAGAGAAAGAGGACAGGCAGGTTTTGATGGCTGTAGGGAGACTCAGCAGGCCATGGTGTCTTTTCAGCATGACTACATTACTGTACTGCAAAAGGGAAAAGGGGAAGGAGTGATGAAACACGCCAAGACGAGCCGCTGCGTGCCGTCAGCATGAAGATTGAATACAGGTGGTTCATTAAAGGGTGAAGGGGGGCAGTCAGAAAGGTCATTCAGGTGATGAGTGCAAGACAGGAGGTGGTAAACAAGTATTTAAAATTCAGCATTAAGCACCTTAGCAAGTTCCCCAAAGACCGAAATATCGGGAACACCTAGCAATAATTTATCAGAAGTGTCCGAGTGCTGCACAGGACATGCAGGTGTCCACCAAGTTCTGAAAGGGCTTCTGATGTTTCCCTGTCTGATCAAGACCAGGATGCTTTATACTGCACTTGTAGGATGTTTTTATTACTTCACACTGTTATTAATATTAATATCTTGGGCGTTTAAAACGCATTCACAATGGAATGTTTGAATCTATTATAAGCAGTTTTAATACTTTTCAATAAAATATGCAAAAAATAAAATTATATGGCTATTTTCAAAGATACAAACAAAAATGATACCAAGTTAAATGTAAAAGTTTGCATATATTTGTTGATTTTCTAAGTAAGAATATAT